>BSBM01001638.1:8142500-8717172 GCA_027924585.1 Larix kaempferi | reverse complement strand
GGTGCCATTCTGAAGCGATATTGTTTAGTATAAAATTAGTAATAAATAGAAATTATTAGTTTAAATTAGCAATTCTAATATCATTAGAAAATAGATTCAGATATGAATCCATTGTACCAAGTCTTTACCAAGTCCGACATATAACCTTTATATTTTTCCTTTCTGAAGTTGCATTTCCTAAAAAACTACATAATTCTTTTGCTTTTCCGTTGACCAAAAATTATTGGCTAAGAAAAACTCTCGGGCGAGAGTTGTAAAATATATTAGACGAGAGTTCTTACAACCCATGCTTCAATTTAACAGTGGTGTTAAAATCTTTGACAAAAGTTTTAAAAACTCTCGGGTGAGTAATTCTTCTGAAAGTTTTCCCCGCGGGCCAACCAAATCTACCCTGGATTCAAGGGATTCAACTGACCAATCTTTCGCATGAGATATGTATATATATTCTCAACCAAAAGATTAGATTCGAGGTGTGTCCAAAGCATCTAAATACAAAGAGTGCGAAGTGCAAAGCGCGATTCGGGGATAGGATATTACTTTTTTTTCTCAAGGTATGAAATTTTATTTTTTAAAGTAGAAATTAGGATATTACATCATTTGATCAATTATAGCTCCACCTATTGACTCGAATTGTTTTTAATAACTTGCAAATCTCGCTTGGTAGGTCACACTCAACACTCTTGATCTTCTCTGTTGCCAAAAGCATTTCAATGAGAGGCATTCCAACTGAACACGTTTGTTTATCAGTGCCCTCTTTGGTAATCAACATTTTCATGAAATTGCAATATTCATCCTATCGTGGATATTTACCAAATTGTAGCAAAGCAATAAACCGCTTATTCTCTATTCTGCAGAAGTTCAAATCCCCATCCTTCGACCAACTTTCAATTTGAATTTGAAGTTGAATACTTCCTTTCAGAAATTCCCCTGCCCAAAAAAACCTTGTTAACATTGTTGCACAACCAAAGATGAGCTATGTGATATTTTTTGCAGTATAGGTAAACTTAAAGGCCCACTCATCCCGGTGTAAGGTGTGTTGGTTCAATTGTTTATCATAATAGCTCCGTGGTTAGGAAATGCTAGTAGAGCTCTTAAAAATGATTTCTATAGAGCTTTTTTACCTCTATGTGGAGATATATGGAAGTAGGGCACTAATAAATGCAATATTAGTGATAGATAATTCTACCTATTATTTGGTCAACATTACAATATGGAAATGAACTGACTAAGCTGAAAAATGCTGGAGATGATGCCATTGAGACCATGAAAATTGGTGATATCCTCATAATACTTTACCTTTAATTGTTTTGAATAACTACTAACAAATCAAATACTTGTTAAAGTTGAGTGAATGAACATACAAAATATAATTTATTTAATTATGGACACTCATCTACTTGCCACTTATATCATATAATGGCTCACTACTAGTGTAATGTACCTCTATTTTATAATATCATTGCAACCCTTGGAAGTAGAAGCATAACCATGGCATTTGGATATTCGTTTCTTTCTTGTTTTTCATTCTTACAATTTTCTATTTTCTATAAAATAAATATGTATTCCAGTTTCCTAAGTAATTTTTTTATCCATCTATGTATGCCCAACAAAAGGTGAATCAATTGAACCGATTCAATTTAACCATGATTATTCAAGGGATTCAATTGACCAATATTTCTCGAAAGAGATTGACCAATCTCACATGTGTTATTTTGGAATTGAATTTTAGGTTTCTAATTTTTTGAACATGGGAAAGAAAATGGCTTGAAAATGAAAGTACGATCGAAAGAGAACTGATTCGGCGGAAAAGAATGACAATTTAAAGAAAAAGAGGCAACCATTGAGGGAAAATATAGATAATGGAAGAGATGTGGAGGTGCTTGGAAATGAAGAAGAAACGAGAGATGGTGAGAAACTTTTCGATGCCAACACAAATGAAGAAGACAATGTTGATATCGACACCACTAGTGAGTCTTGAGAATTTCTTAAATTTTGAAGTTTGAATTTTTTAGATTTTGTTTTTAAACTTCCTACCTTTTGCAATTAAAAAAATGTCAAGTTCAAATTACAAATTTATATATTTGTTATGCAAGGACAACATCTAACATGCATGAAGATCCTAATGGACATACCATTTCACAGAGATTAATCGAAATTTGTAAGAACATTGTCTATGATGACAAATTTCTAGAGAATATGGATTCACCTAAAATTGAAGGAATGAGACCACCAATGCAGGAATGGACAATTCGAGATAATGTAAATTTGGGGATCAAAACAAAAATTGTAGGTAAATCTATCATAGCACAATCTCATATGTTACGTAAATTCTTAAAGCACGAAACTCTAAAAAATGCAATTCAATTATTAGGCATTAAAAGTTACAAAGAGACTTTAGCAAATCAATCGGTATAAGAAAATGTTGTAATGCCCCTCAACCTTCCCACGACTATCAACAATGACGACACTTATTGGCAAGTGAACCAGTTAAAAACAACCAAGAATAAATGAATGCTTATGTGAAGATTTGGAATAAATTGCTTTCTGACTAGAGATAGACATGAAAAATCAATATGGTTCTGAGAAATTCTTGATTTAAATGGAAAACATGGATACTTGTGATAATGATGAGAATTATTATCAATTAATTAGCACATGTAGATGAATGTGGCATTTATGTTGAAATATGGAAAATGGAAATATGTGCATGAATTACGATATGATGATTTTAAGCAATGATATTTGTTGGTTGTGGATCCTGATCTTCCAGATTCAGAGATGTTATTCAGTCGTGTTTGTACCCCAGGCTTACTGTACACTCGTTCCCCCACCGTACGGGCCCATGGTTTTGGGTAACCCGTGGTATTTTCCCATTGTGTTTCCCCTATAAAAGAAAGACATTGTAACACGGCTAGGGTTGATGTATTAAGTATTATGCATTGTAAAGATCTATGAGATCGTAAAGAGAGACTGTGAGAAAGTGAAGAGGAAGTGCAGCGGATGTGCTACAGGTTGTATCCCTTCATTTGTTGGATGGTATACTAATAAGGACTGGCAATTTCAGTGTGGATGTAGCCCATCTTGGGTGAACCACGATATATTGGTGTCTCTCTTGTTATGTGTTTGTGTAATTTGTATTTGCATCTTGTTTATTTTTATTTCTCTGAGATCCTATTTTTCTAATTATATTAATGTGTGCTCAGATTATGTGTGCAAGTAGCAGGTAAGACATCTTACCGACTCATTCATAATCAAATAGCAAGCGGGTCATAGAAGAGGGGGAAAACACACATGGGGGCATTGACGCACGATTGGAAAGCTCGTTCAGCTTTACGCGGGTGAGCATGAAATCGTATGGATGAGACCATAATGGATTGGTCACATACGAGGTTGAGGGGCACACAGTAAGAGCATACTTACTCCTCAGTGCCATTAGTCTCACATAGAGTGTAGCTGGATTATTTATGGTAACGGTTCCTGAAATCATTGCACGGAATCCTAGCACGACAGTAAAATGAGAAAGTGTTGTCAGAAGGACCCGACGATATGGTACCTAGACAGTAAAATGAGAAAGTGTCATCAGAAGGACCTGACGATGTGGGTACCTAGAGAGTGAAACAAGAAAGTGTTGTCAGAAGGACCCGACGATGTCGTACCTAGACGAATAAAGGAAATTGATAAATGAACACCTATGTATTTGTCATATATTATTGCATTAGATTATCTGTGCATGAAAAGTAATTACATAGTTGATGAATAGTATCGCATTAGGTTATTTGCGCATGAAATGATCATTTGTACTTAAATAATTTGGAATAATTAAATATGGAGCAAATGATAGACTAGGAGTCATTAACTAGTCAACTCCACCTACACCCACTAAAATAGAGATTGAAATCTTAGCATCAAGGGACATCTAGGAATAAAATGTGGGAAGTATGTGCACTCTCATGAGAGAGTGACACATGGTTGGGGTGAATATTTGTATAAAATAATTTTTCATAAAAGAGTATTTTTGCATGAAGTGACATGTGTAACAAGGGATTTTTCTATTTAAGCAAGAGGAAAGGAAGGAAAAAGGGGGATGGCTCCCTAATGCTTGATGAATGCCAGAATGACAAAAAGGAATTATGATTGTTCTTTCTATTGTGATTTTGGCTAAGTATTTTGGTGAGGGGGATCTCACTTCCGAATCCCTGCCAGTGTGCATCCTCTACGACCCAAGGCTCGGGGGTGGCTATGCGACGGATTGAATAAGCCTACGATTGGGTAGTGAGGCTAACAATTGCTTCGCCCATGGTTAAATGATCCTGTACTTGTGGAATCCAACTAAAGACGAGGTTGGAAATGGACAAGCTAGATCCGATTGACGACGATGACTCCTTCTTCGGTAGCGGAATCGACCTACGGTTGATAGGTTTATTGTTCCATTTTGTATTTTCTAAGTTCAATCTTCAAATTTATTTCATTTTTCTATCAATGATAAGATCGAATTTGGTTTATAATATGTTACTAAGTTTCGGTGTCAGTCTATGAAGGGCCCCGAAAATGGGGGGTCCCTACATTTGGTATCATAGCGTGGTTCAGAAACTCATACCTAAGGGCTCTCACTGCATACAAATCATTGTTTGACTATGATCTGTTAGGAGATCTAGTATTCGAAGTACTTCATCACGTGCTGGACTATCCTCCAAAAGCAGGTTCTTTCTTTTACGATTTGTGTTAATTAATGCATTGTATTATAAGCTTCGTATTTTGGGCTGTCCGGATTGAACTTGTCTCCTCCTTTCGTACTAATCCAGAGCTACATTTTCCACGTGGATTCTGATCGATCTGAAGGGATAACAGTTGTATAAAAACATGTTTTTAATAGTTTGCAACCTCATTTTGATATCGCGGGAATGATAAACGTCTATAGAATGGTTATGGGTTTGATATTTTGTTTAAGTCGGATGAATAATGGCCGCACCATAAAAACATGGGGTTTATTCCAACTAAAACTTTACTTCATAGGAACTTGTGTCAGATTGGATGGATGGGGGATCGAACTATAGAAATGGTCCCACATTCTCACATTCAAACCTGAGTCGGTCAATACTTACTCGAATCGTTGGATAAGTAGAATCGAGATTGATGTGTGAAATAGTTATAAAAGAAGATGTACATGCATGAGAAATTTTGGCTCTCATAGTTCTATTGTTCAAAGCTTTTACTGTATGTGTTATTACCTCGTTGGGTTCTGTTTGGAAAATAAAACTCTTAACAATGTCGATCTCAAGGTTCAGATCCACTAATCATTGGATATTGTATTGATTAGCCCTTGTTACTAGTTTTTTGTATAACTTGATCTATGTTGTCATATCTATTATCCTCAAGATGCAGCGTATCCGACTGTACAACTTATGTCTATGATGATAGATGCGCCAATGCTCATTTATTAGTAAAATTTTAATGGAATAGATCAAGCAACTATGGCACCTCGCTTGCTTATAGTGTAAGAATTAGTCGGGATGACTTCCCGTAAATTGGTGCAGCAAATACCCACTGATTGTTACTTACCATTTAATTCACAGGCACCTCAACTCACGATTATTGGGTAGTGAAACATATAGTTTCACTTCTTGTTGGTGCATAGGTAGCCCCTAACATCCTGTTGTTATAACCACAATAAATTAAATACATATGACAGCGAGCTGAAATCTAATTCGATTCCCTTTCTTACTCTTAATCCCGACATGGAACGAGCCACACCCGGATCTTTATGAAATACTCCCATAAAATTTCAGCCAAATAATGTTTCTATAATCTGCAGCTCCCAAATTCAACTACCAGTTCAACTTCATGCCAACGCCACCTGCCACACCAACTAATCAATCCACCCATCGACATCTCTAAATCGGATTCTAGCGAAGACCCAAGTTAGGTGTCGGCTATGCGATACTCTTGTGAACCTTTTTATCACTTACTGTAATTCAATTACTTTATCTAGTCCTTTAAAAGGATTAGAGCGATAGGAAATGATACTTATATTAACCTTAATTATTTAAATGAACTATGGGAAAGGATTATTTGATGATCCTAGGATTCAAAACCCCTTTTTATTCTTAAACTGTGAATTTACAGAATCATACTTGTATTATGCTAATGCTGGGTATGAAACAAGTTATTCTCCTATTTTCATTTTATAAATATATGTGTACTAAGTAATACAATCAGATCTATTTGGAGATCGATGATAGTATGGGTTTTGATAAATATATCGTTTTCTATTATATTGCAAATTCACTATTTCATATTTATGGAAAGAGATTTTGGAAAGATTTATTTGGATTCAGATCTGCATACATAGAGTTATCATTATCGCGTTGTATAGTTTTAAAAGTAGTGTATTTTATATTATCAATATATGATCTATCTTCAAATCGAGCGTCTATGCTCCATCAAATGCTATGTATTTGTTAACGGAGAATCCAATCATTCTAGTTTGGATGTTTCATCGATCGAGCTGATGCATTTACTTATGGTTGTTTTAGAATCTATGTGTTAATATTCCTATGACTACAATCAATTCGGATCGAGCAAATGTAATGTGCTTAGTAAACTTTAAAAACCGCGTTAACTCTGTGTTTGTGTTTGCATCGTTCATTTCGGATCGAATGGAATAATTCCTCAACTATAGAACGTGACTATGTGTCTTGTAATTGCATCGATTCGCATTAGATTCATGGAATGATTCTTCAAATGTAAAGTGTAACCCCTTGTCATGCGTCTGCGTCAATCCTTGATGCAGAAGCATCCTGCCTTCAAAACCTTGTACTCCTGATCAGACCTAGAAGGGGTTTTCATTTTCTGAAGTAGTGGTTCTTTGATGAAACATTGTACAAATGCTTTAACTAGACTCAATCCTGAGTTTACACAATCTCTCGCAATCCAATGTTCTCATGCCCTTGGTACCCTTCTATCACACTGGTCAAATAATAGCCACAATTTTTCATGATAAAATGTAACAACAACTATAAAAACTCCATAACAATTGGGATCATGCATGTACATCTACTAAAATTTAATCAGTTAATCAAATTTCTAGATTTATCAACTAACATATATGTCCATGTTTTTGCTAGGTCATTCTTTAAACTAGATTTCCCTCAAATAATTACTAAGATATAATTATATCTAGATAATAAAATAAGGTATTACAATGATGACTTAGTATCGGTCATTATGGATAATCATTCCAATTACTGAAGGATTGATTCTAAGTTTTTATAATAATGAGTGAGATAAATTGAAGTTCAAGATCAACATGATTGCGATGTTTAATAAATAAAATTTATATTGGAGACTTCAACTTTTTGAACTATTAAACTGTCATTTCATATCATAATTTTGATTCATAATCACTTTTTATTCCGGGATGGTTTTATACATAAGCTCTTTTATTATATTGGATATGGCAATTGGCAAGTTTGAATTGGATTTTATTTACGAAAGTTGGTTGATATTGATGAATTATGGTGTACATATCCAATTTAGTTAAATGTTATTCTTGTTAATAATGAACATTATATGGATGGATATGAAATATCAAAATGAAGCATATATGATTTTAATTATACAATTAACCTTTAATTGACACCAAATCACCCAAATTGACTATAATAACCTCAAATTACCATTAATTAAACCTTAGTTACATTTAATTTGCACCTACATAACTCTAATTAACCCTAAATGACTGCTAATTACCATCTATTATCTTCTAATTACCCACAAAGACCCTAAATTAACACTAATCAACTCCTTAACCAAAAAATAATTAGTAGGGGGGAATTTTTAAGGATCCATACTTATTCAAAGTGTAGGAAATTTGGTGAAGCTTAAGATGTTTGGTGATATTTTTGTAAAAATATTCAAATGTTAAGGTTTCTATCTAGTTCCTATCCAATTTTAGTGATTTTTAAAGTGAAATATATTTATTCTAGAGAATTTGGTCAAACCATTTAAAAAAATGGATATTTATTAATTTCCTTTTTGTGGGAGGGGGGGGGGGGGGGGGCAGGGCATGGAAAATTACCCTCCGGGTACATATTATATAATGCCTGAGTGGAAATGCATCCATGTTCCTAATACAACCATTACACCCTATACACTACAAAAAATTTAAACTTAATACTTGGAACCTTTAACAGAATAATTTATATTAAACTTATAAACCTTAAATCCTAGCTTCTAATGCCTAAACAATATCACTGAAAAAGAAAGTCTATGATAACTTATTAGAATTTGACTACAACTATGGGAACCATTAGTAGGATTTCCACATAAAGATTTGGTATTGGTCTCTTTAGTGTGGTAGGAAAGGATAACACAGATCTTTGGCCTCTAATTGTGAATATGTGAATATGGGCACCATTACTAGGTCTTATATACCAATAATGGCCAGGGGAGGAACAAGGATCTACATTCCTTGACAAATATTCTTAAGCGTAATGGTCATGAAGAAGCAGTTGAACCACCATGCAAACTCTCTTTAAGGAAACCATGGGTATGAAGATTGATGTGGATTCCATTCAGAGGTTTTGTGCAACACATATAGCACTTAGGGTCTTAACCGTCGTCATGGATGTAATGCCCCTCAACCCCGCTATGACTATCGATATTGATGACACTTATTTGTAAGTGACCCAGTTAAAGAAACCAAGATAAATGATTGCTTATATGTTGATTTAGAATAAATTGTTGACTGATTAGCGATATATGTGATAAATGAATATGTTTCTAGTGAATGATTGATTTAATGTTGATTATAGATACTTGTGATTTTAATATGAAATATTGTTGATTGATTAGCACATGTGAAGTCTTATGATGAATGTCGTATTTATGCTGGAATATGGAAATCGAATTATGCGGGTGATTGTGATGTGAATCCAATGGACAATTATCTATGTTTTCTTAACGATTAGGGAATGAATGAATGAATTATGATATGACGATTTTTGAGTAGTACTATTGATGTGTGTTCTGAGTATGTGTACAGTGATAGGTAAGGTGGTTTACCAACTGGATGATTTATGGTAACGGTTCCTAAAATCACAACAATAAAATGAGAAATTATTGTCGGAAGGACCTGACGATGTGGTACCTAGACAGTACAATGAGAAATTATTATCGAAAGGACCCAACGAGGTGGTACCTAGACAATTACTGCAAAGAAAGTGTTGTCAGAAGGACTTGGCGATGTGGTACCTAGACGAATAAAGGAAATTGGTAAATGAACACCTATGTATTTGACATATAGTACTGCATTAGATTATTTGTGCATGAAAGGACTATTTATAATTATGTATTTGGCATATAGTATTGCATTAGATTATTTGTGCATGAAAGGACTATTTATAATTATGTACGTGGCATATAGTACTGCATTAGATTATCTGTGCATGAAATGATTATTTGTAATTAAATAATGGGGAATAATTAAATATGGAGCAAAAGATAGACTAGGATTCATTAACTATTCAACTCCACCTATACCCACTAAAATAGGGATTGCAATCCTAGCATTAGGGTACATCTATCATTAAACGAGCCTTTACTTGTGGAATCCACCAGAAGACGAAGTTGGAAATGGACAAGCTGGATCGGATTGACGAGGGCGACTCCTCCTTGCGCAGTGCAATCGACCTACGGATGACAAGTTTATTGTTCCATTTTGTATTTGCCAAGTTGAATCTTTAGATTTATTTTATTTTTCTATTCATGAGAAGATCGAATCTGGTTTAGATTATGTTACTCGGTTTTAGATTCAGTCTGTGAAGGGCCCCAGAAATGGGGGTCCTTACAAAATGGTTTATATTATCTTCTTAAGCCTTAGTAAGTAGCTTTAAGTAGGACCCCGGAAATGGGGTTGCTACAATGGAATTAAAATAAGATGCTTAGGCCGTATTTGAATCTTAGTAGGATTAGGCTTCAAAATTTTGTCTGTAAACAAGAACACAAGACTTCTATAGGGGATGTTTGACCTTTGTGGGAGATCTTTATTGCCATTAATATGTTTTTTACAATAAAAATGGGTTTAAGGGCTTATACCATGGCTAGGGAAAAAATAAGGATTGTAAGGGCTTATACCATGCTTAGACCCTATTTGAATATTCTTGTATCAAGAACCATGATGTAGCCCTCAAACAACTGCACGAGACATGTGCAGGAGATATTTGTCCTCTTGGGGAGAATGTTTGGCTCCATTGGTATGATTTGCATAATAAAAATGGGTGTCAGTGCCTATACCATATCCATGGGAGGTAAATAAGTTACTCGAGTCTAAAAGAACGGTTATTGAGATCAAGGACCATGAGCTAGTCGACGAATAACCACCTAGATCCTTTCTAAGGGATTTTTGGCCTCTAGGTGGGATATGGCCATTGGTAGGATATTTTCACACCATATATGGGAGTCAAGGCTTGTACCATGGCTAGTGAGGAAAACAAAGATTTAGGTCCTAAACAAAATTTTCTCACGCTTAATGACCATGAACAAGATCTCTAATTGGGAATTTGGGCACCATTAGTATGTTTTAAACAGTAAGAATGTGACTTAGGACCACTACCATGCCCATGAGAGGAAAAAAGGGAATTCATACCCTAAAGAAATATTCTTTATCTCAATATCCATGAAGAGGGAGACCCCTCAAACCGCCATACGTATTATCTCTAAAGGATGCATGGCCTCTAGGTGGACTATAGTAGTCATTAGTAGGTTTTGTGTGTCAGATACGATAATTGGGGTCTTGACAATTTTATGGAAAAAATATAACGTTCTTAGGTCCTATTTCAATCTTTGAAGGATTGGACTTCATGATCTATTACTCAAATAACCACGCAATGGTTTTCAAGGCTTGTACCATAGTCAAGGGAGGAAATAGCATTATTTGTTTTTAAGGCTTGTACCAATTTGGTGTATGAGAACCCCTTGTTTGTGAGACAAGGATCCCCCTCCGCGCAATCATTTGACCACTAAATTCTACAAAGGTGTACATACCCCATCCCCTCCTAATTTGAAGTATGACCTTTTAGGAGGAAATACATATTCGAAATGCCTTTCAATATCTCTATTTTTCATGTTATTAAACACTAAAATTCACAAAACCATATTAATAGCATTATATCTCAAATTCACCTTAATAATAACACAACTTTTTTTTTTCACAAGTAAGTATAACACATGAGGGTTCTACTTAGCTGAGAGCTTTGATTTCACATAAGCCCTAGGCCCTATTTATAAATAGCATTATTTGTTTTTAAATGTGGTAACAAAATCATCATCAAGAAAGCTACACGATCAGATTACATAATCGTCAAACGTGATTAGAGTATTGTTACGCTTGAGGTTTTATATTTATGACTAGATAACTAATGCAGAGTAGTGACTAGATAATAAATGCAGCTGACTAGATATTCTAGTGATATTTTATATATAAAACCAATCAGATTATAGATGTAATATTTAAAAGCAATCACATCACATGATCGTCAAATAGATGGATATGGGTGTGATTTTATATTTATGATATGTTGAATGTGGATATGGGTGCGCTTTTCTATTTTATGACATGTTTTTCATTGTTATTATATTATTATTATTACGTTGTTTATTTACTCAACGCTATTATTATTAATTTAATATTGCTACTTCCAAGTTCCGTGTGATTAGACTAGACTATGGATATGCGCGTGCTTTTATAATTTATGACATGCTTTTCATTGATTTCTTTAAATGTATTTACTCAACGCTATTATTATTATTTTTATAGTTTAATATTGCCGCTTCCCGGTGATTAGACTATGGATATGCTGTGCTTTTTATATATATTTACTCAACGCTATTATTGTTATTTTATTTAATATTGCAACCTGCCGATGTTCTCTTAAAATAAGAGTATTGAGTCTGCGTGGTAAATGTGTTATTAAAGCATTGAAGAACTGAATGTTTTAAATAATGAGTGACGATTGAGATCCAAGAACAAAATAGAAAAAAATGTGTGAGCTACACTTTAAACGTGTATGCAGAAATGAAAACCAAAAGCATGCAGGCAGACCGTTAATAAACGTGATTAAATTTGAGCTCGGATCCAGCCTGTTAATAAACGTGATGTTTATTACAGCTTTAAGATCCAGCATGGTTGGATTGAAAATTCACATGGTGGAGGGCCCTATATTCCACAACAGCGACTCCGTACTTGTCATTTCAGACTCCACAATGTGCTCTCACACTTTCTAGTGGTATATATACACTCCGTCTTCTTACCATAAACACACACCAGTATTGCATTCAATGTGCAAAGCTTCCGTTCGATACTGAAAGATTCATCCGTTTCAGTGCTAAGACAATGCAGTGAATGGTACTACTTCTGGCTTTGCAAGCGTAGCAATATATCTAGTACTTCCTGCAACAATGTCGTTGCAATCAGTGCATCTATCTTCAGCTGGCTTTGTTTTTCTACTCTCGTTTGTTTGCTTATTTGGCTGCCATCACAAACGCAGCAAATCGTCAATTATGCCTTCGTTGTAAGCTTTCTTAATTTCTATTTCAAAGTTTTTTTTTTGCATACCCATAACCTTTGGAAAAACAAAGTCCATAATGTTTGATGTACTTTTCAATCCGTGGACAGCTTGAAAAGAAGACATTTACCAGACTGTGCGAACAAAATACAGTAATCACTGTCAATGGGCAGCTACCAGGTCCAACGATTCGTGTACATGATGGGGACACTGTTATTGTTAAAGTTTATAACAAAGCCGGATACAATGCCACTATTCACTGGTATGTCTCTGCAACCTTGATATTAATCCTATTTCAGAACATGAGTATTTAGCTACATAGGCTTGATGATGTATAGATTATAAGACTCTTTTGCATGTCAGGCATGGAGTAGAGCAGTTACGTACAGGTTGGGCCGATGGACCTGCATATGTTACACAGTGCCCTATTGCACCAGGTGGACGTTTTACACAGAGATTCAAGATTAGTGGACAAGAAGGAACCGTGTGGTGGCATGCTCATTACTCATGGCTCCGAGCTTCGGTGCATGGAGCTTTCGTAATCTATCCTAAGATAGGAAAATCATATCCATTTCCTAAACCCACTGCCGAAGTTCCTATCATAATAGGTACTGATGATCTGCTATGAGTTTCAAACGCAAATGTTTATGTTTGTTTGCCTGATGTGTTTTAATGGCTAATTGATTCAAACCCGTTATGTTATTGAACAGGAGAATGGTGGAAGAGTAACCCCATCGCCGTTATAGATGAAGCAGTTCTATCAGGCGGTGCGCCCAATTTATCCAATTCCTTCACCATAAATGGACAGCCAGGAGATCTGTTGCCCTGCTCTGACTCAGGTATTAGGTTTTCTACTTTCATACTGGCTTCACTAGTTAACTTGTATAAATTGTTGTGTTGAAAAACGATGTAGAAACTGATCAAAATTATCTTGTTGATGCAGACACATTTCGATTCGCTGTAAAACAAGGAGAAACGTACCTTCTGCGGATCGTGAATGCTGCACTCAATACTGGGCACTTTTTCAAGATAGCAGGCCACGAATTTACAGTTGTAGCTGTGGATGCTTGCTACACCAAGCCATACAAGACAGATGTAGTCGTCATCTCTGCGGGTCAGACTACAGATGTTCTTGTCACGGCCAACCAGCCTGTGGGCAAATACTATATGGCCGCCCGAGCATATAATAATATGGAAATAGGTGATTTCGATAACACCACAACTACTGCTATTCTAGAGTATATTGGAGCTGGAAATTCTTCGCATCCGAGTTTACCTAGCCTTCCAGCCTTCAACGACACTGCGACTGTCAATACATTTAGTAGAGCACTGCGAAGCCTGGCTTCCCGAGAGAACCCAGTCGATGTTCCGCAGAAGATAGATGAAAGCCTCATCTACACAGTTGGACTGGGGCTGCGTCCTTGTGATTCTGCGAACAACTGCACAGGCCCCGACGGAATGATGTTGAGTGCAAGTGTCAACAACGTATCCTTTGTAACGCCCACGATCTCTCTGCTTCAAGCTTATTATTTCTCCATTAATGGTGTCTTTACCGCCGGATTTTCCATCAAAACCTCCCGTTAGATTCAACTACACTGGGACGAATATAACCGAAAGTCTTTGGGTTCCTGACGCGGCAACAAAGGTGAAAGTGCTTGAATACAACTCAACAGTGCAGCTAGTTTTTCAGGCAACAAACATCTTCGTGGCAGAGAACCATCCAATGCATCTTCATGGCTACAACTTTTACGTGGTGGGACAAGGATCGGGGAACTATAACCCAGTAACAGATCCACGTAAGTTTAATCTGGTTGATCCCCCACAGCGCAACACAGTAATCGCTCCAATGAGTGGCTGGGTCGCCATAAGATTCAGAGCTGACAATCCAGGTATATATTTTGGCTTTTCATTTGAATTCCATCTTATTTAATTCTTTACTAGCTTAGAGTTTAATATAAGCGCCAATTGTTGTGCAGGAATGTGGTTCCTGCATTGCCATTTAGACGACCATTTCACGTGGGGATTGAATATGGTGTTTCTAGTGAAGAACGGTAAGGGTCCATTGGAAAAATTGGAGCCTCCTCCAAAAGACCTTCCCCAGTGCTAGAGAAGGAAATATCAATAACTGAATTATTTATGAAGGAAATATGTGGAGGTATGCAAGTGGATGTGAAAATGGTGTATGTCTCGAGGGATGTAAGGGATGTAAGTGGATGTAATATTTCTCCTATAGTAAAAAAATTAAGATTCTGTTTTTATTCTAAGTGTAAGCATTTTATTTATAAGAATTTGTATGGATTGAAGCATCAAGAGCAAAGTTTAAAATTTATATATATTTTCAAGGCATGAGCAAAGTTTAAAATTTATATATACTTTTAAGGAAAGATAATTACAATGTTAATGCACACTTTCAATGACAAAATGGATTACATTGATATACATACCCAAACAATGTTAATGCACACTTTCAATGACAAAATGGATTACAATTGATATACATACCCAAACAAGGAATTGCAATTTGTAATACATCAAATATTATTTCATTGTCTTACTAAATTACATTCATTACATAGGGGTTCAACAAGAGCGTCATGTCACTTACAAGAAATGAACCTGGGTGGGGAGAGTAACAATCATTCCTTCCAACCACTCAAACTACATCCAAGGGACAAATTTTCGAGATGGTTATTTAGTTTTTGGAAAAAAATAATTCCATCACAATCTACACTTAGTGCACTAGTGCATGGACTATTTTGGGAGAATTTTCAAATTCAAACACTATTTTTTATTATTTAATGAAATAGACTAATTACAATGTTAATACATGTGCTCAATGAAAAAACAGACTACATTGATATAAATACCAAAACAAGGAATTGCATTTGTAGTATCAAATATTATTCCATTAAATAATGTATTTTGATTTATGCATATGTCAAATATAGACTAACCCTTTAAATAATAAAACATGTTCTTTGCTTCTTTTTATGTTTATTGTGTTCTAGTTATTGAACAACTACTTTGACTGGGACATCAAAAATGGTGTTAGCATATATAGGAAAGGTAAAATGAAAATATATTTAGGAATTGAAAGGCAATATTGATGTCGCTTTAACCTAAGATTATACTAGGGTGAAAACACGAAGTTGGAAACATTTTTCTCCCTCGAGATTTGTAGAGAATTGTCTTACCTCCATACTCATTTTTAAAAAAAAATAGACATCTAGGGGGATGAATTTGGTGTTTACTAAGTGCATATACTTAAAAATTTGAGGCAAGGATAATGAGTGACTAAACCAGCCACCATGGTTTTTATATAAGGCTATTTATTTTTTGGAAAAAAATTATAACATCACAATCTACACTAAGTGCACTAGTGGATGGACTATTTTGGGGGAATTTTCAAATTCAATCAATATTTTTATTTAATGAAATAGACTAAGACAAACAAACACTGACCGTGAGCCAACAATTTTCCTTTCAAAGTACTCATCACAAAGAAAAATAAAAATACCCTTTCTAAGAGGACAGAGAGAGGAAGTGCACTATCATTTCTCTGATTTCTTTCATGCTTCCAGCTTGAAGTTATTGAATTTTCATTTTAGGCAGATTTTAGAAAGGTGCCATTCTGAAGCGATATTGTTTAGTATAAAATTAGTAATAAATAGAAATTATTAGTTTAAATTAGCAATTCTAATATCATTAGAAAATAGATTCAGATATGAATCCATTGTACCAAGTCTTTACCAAGTCCGACATATAACCTTTATATTTTTCCTTTCTGAAGTTGCATTTCCTAAAAACTACATAATTCTTTTGCTTTTCCGTTGACCAAAAAGTATTGGCTAAGAAAAACTCTCGGGCGAGAGTTGTAAAATATATTAGACGAGAGTTCTTACAACCCATGCTTCAATTTAACAGTGGTGTTTAAAATCTTTGACAAAAGTTTTAAAAACTCTCGGTGAGTAATTCTTCTGAAAGTTTTCCCCGCGGGCCAACCAAATCTACCCTGGATTCAAGGGATTCAACTGACCAATCTTTCGCATGAGATATGTATATATATTCTCAACCAAAAGATTAGATTCGAGGTGTGTCCAAAGCATCTAAATACAAAGAGTGCGAAGTGCAAAGCGCGATTCGGGGATAGGATATTACTTTTTTTTCTCAAGGTATGAAATTTTATTTTTTAAAGTAGAAATTAGGATATTACATCATTTGATCAATTATAGCTCCACCTATTGACTCGAATTGTTTTTAATAACTTGCAAATCTCGCTTGGTAGGTCACACTCAACACTCTTGATCTTCTCTGTTGCCAAAAGCATTTCAATGAGAGGCATTCCAACTGAACACGTTTGTTTATCAGTGCCCTCTTTGGTAATCAACATTTTCATGAAATTGCAATATTCATCCTATCGTGGATATTTACCAAATTGTAGCAAAGCAATAAACCGCTTATTCTCTATTCTGCAGAAGTTCAAATCCCCATCCTTCGACCAACTTTCAATTTGAATTTGAAGTTGAATACTTCCTTTCAGAAATTCCCCTGCCCAAAAAAACCTTGTTAACATTGTTGCACAACCAAAGATGAGCTATGTGATATTTTTTTGCAGTATAGGTAAACTTAAAGGCCCACTCATCCCGGTGTAAGGTGTGTTGGTTCAATTGTTTATCATAATAGCTCCGTGGTTAGGAAATGCTAGTAGAGCTCTTAAAAATGATTTCTATAGAGCTTTTTTACCTCTATGTGGAGATATATGGAAGTAGGGCACTAATAAATGCAATATTAGTGATAGATAATTCTACCTATTATTTGGTCAACATTACAATATGGAAATGAACTGACTAAGCTGAAAAATGCTGGAGATGATGCCATTGAGACCATGAAAATTGGTGATATCCTCATAATACTTTACCTTTAATTGTTTTGAATAACTACTAACAAATCAAATACTTGTTAAAGTTGAGTGAATGAACATACAAAATATAATTTATTTAATTATGGACACTCATCTACTTGCCACTTATATCATATAATGGCTCACTACTAGTGTAATGTACCTCTATTTTATAATATCATTGCAACCCTTGGAAGTAGAAGCATAACCATGGCATTTGGATATTCGTTTCTTTCTTGTTTTTCATTCTTACAATTTTCTATTTTCTATAAAATAAATATGTATTCCAGTTTCCTAAGTAATTTTTTTATCCATCTATGTATGCCCAACAAAAGGTGAATCAATTGAACCGATTCAATTTAACCATGATTATTCAAGGGATTCAATTGACCAATATTTCTCGAAAGAGATTGACCAATCTCACATGTGTTATTTTGGAATTGAATTTTAGGTTTCTAATTTTTTGAACATGGGAAAGAAAATGGCTTGAAAATGAAAGTACGATCGAAAGAGAACTGATTCGGCGGAAAAGAATGACAATTTAAAGAAAAAGAGGCAACCATTGAGGGAAAATATAGATAATGGAAGAGATGTGGAGGTGCTTGGAAATGAAGAAGAAACGAGAGATGGTGAGAAACTTTTCGATGCCAACACAAATGAAGAAGACAATGTTGATATCGACACCACTAGTGAGTCTTGAGAATTTCTTAAATTTTGAAGTTTGAATTTTTTAGATTTTGTTTTTAAACTTCCTACCTTTTGCAATTAAAAAAATGTCAAGTTCAAATTACAAATTTATATATTTGTTATGCAAGGACAACATCTAACATGCATTGAAGATCCTAATGGACATACCATTTCACAGAGATTAATCGAAATTTGTAAGAACATTGTCTATGATGACAAATTTCTAGAGAATATGGATTCACCTAAAATTGAAGGAATGAGACCACCAATGCAGGAATGGACAATTCGAGATAATGTAAATTTGGGGATCAAAACAAAAATTGTAGGTAAATCTATCATAGCACAATCTCATATGTTACGTAAATTCTTAAAGCACGAAACTCTAAAAAATGCAATTCAATTATTAGGCATTAAAAGTTACAAAGAGACTTTAGCAAATCAATCGGTATAAGAAAATGTTGTAATGCCCCTCAACCTTCCCACGACTATCAACAATGACGACACTTATTGGCAAGTGAACCAGTTAAAAACAACCAAGAATAAATGAATGCTTATGTGAAGATTTGGAATAAATTGCTTTCTGACTAGAGATAGACATGAAAAATCAATATGGTTCTGAGAAATTCTTGATTTAAATGGAAAACATGGATACTTGTGATAATGATGAGAATTATTATCAATTAATTAGCACATGTAGATGAATGTGGCATTTATGTTGAAATATGGAAAATGGAAATATGTGCATGAATTACGATATGATGATTTTAAGCAATGATATTTGTTGGTTGTGGATCCTGATCTTCCAGATTCAGAGATGTTATTCAGTCGTGTTTGTACCCCAGGCTTACTGTACACTCGTTCCCCCACCGTACGGGCCCATGGTTTTGGGTAACCCGTGGTATTTTCCCATTGTGTTTCCCCTATAAAAGAAAGACATTGTAACACGGCTAGGGTTGATGTATTAAGTATTATGCATTGTAAAGATCTATGAGATCGTAAAGAGAGACTGTGAGAAAGTGAAGAGGAAGTGCAGCGGATGTGCTACAGGTTGTATCCCTTCATTTGTTGGATGGTATACTAATAAGGACTGGAAATTTCAGTGTGGATGTAGCCCATCTTGGGTGAACCACGATATATTGGTGTCTCTCTTGTTATGTGTTTGTGTAATTTGTATTTGCATCTTGTTTATTTTTATTTCTCTGAGATCCTATTTTTCTAATTATATTAATGTGTGCTCAGATTATGTGTGCAGTAGCAGGTAAGACATCTTACCGACTCATTCATAATCAAATAGCAAGCGGGTCATAGAAGAGGGGGAAAACACACATGGGGGCATTGACGCACGATTGGAAAGCTCGTTCAGCTTTACGCGGGTGAGCATGAAATCGTATGGATGAGACCATAATGGATTGGTCACATACGAGGTTGAGGGGCACACAGTAAGAGCATACTTACTCCTCAGTGCCATTAGTCTCACATAGAGTGTAGCTGGATTATTTATGGTAACGGTTCCTGAAATCATTGCACGGAATCCTAGCACGACAGTAAAATGAGAAAGTGTTGTCAGAAGGACCCGACGATATGGTACCTAGACAGTAAAATGAGAAAGTGTCATCAGAAGGACCTGACGATGTGGTACCTAGAGAGTGAAACAAGAAAGTGTTGTCAGAAGGACCCGACGATGTCGTACCTAGACGAATAAAGGAAATTGATAAATGAACACCTATGTATTTGTCATATATTATTGCATTAGATTATCTGTGCATGAAAAGTAATTACATAGTTGATGAATAGTATCGCATTAGGTTATTTGCGCATGAAATGATCATTTGTACTTAAATAATTTGGAATAATTAAATATGGAGCAAATGATAGACTAGGAGTCATTAACTAGTCAACTCCACCTACACCCACTAAAATAGAGATTGAAATCTTAGCATCAGGGGACATCTAGGAATAAAATGTGGGAAGTATGTGCACTCTCATGAGAGAGTGACACATGGTTGGGTGAATATTTGTATAAAATAATTTTTCATAAAAGAGTATTTTTGCATGAAGTGACATGTGTAACAAGGGATTTTTCTATTTAAGCAAGAGGAAAGGAAGGAAAAAGGGGGATGGCTCCCTAATGCTTGATGAATGCCAGAATGACAAAAAGGAATTATGATTGTTCTTTCTATTGTGATTTTGGCTAAGTATTTTGGTGAGGGGGATCTCACTTCCGAATCCCTGCCAGTGTGCATCCTCTACGACCCAAGGCTCGGGGGTGGCTATGCGACGGATTGAATAAGCCTACGATTGGGTAGTGAGGCTAACAATTGCTTCGCCCATGGTTAAATGATCCTGTACTTGTGGAATCCAACTAAAGACGAGGTTGGAAATGGACAAGCTAGATCCGATTGACGACGATGACTCCTTCTTCGGTAGCGGAATCGACCTACGGTTGATAGGTTTATTGTTCCATTTTGTATTTTCTAAGTTCAATCTTCAAATTTATTTCATTTTTCTATCAATGATAAGATCGAATTTGGTTTATAATATGTTACTAAGTTTCGGTGTCAGTCTATGAAGGGCCCCGAAAATGGGGGGTCCCTACATTTGGTATCATAGCGTGGTTCAGAAACTCATACCTAAGGGCTCTCACTGCATACAAATCATTGTTTGACTATGATCTGTTAGGAGATCTAGTATTCGAAGTACTTCATCACGTGCTGGACTATCCTCCAAAAGCAGGTTCTTTCTTTTACGATTTGTGTTAATTAATGCATTGTATTATAAGCTTCGTATTTTGGGCTGTCCGGATTGAACTTGTCTCCTCCTTTCGTACTAATCCAGAGCTACATTTCCACGTGGATTCTGATCGATCTGAAGGGATAACAGTTGTATAAAAACATGTTTTTAATAGTTTGCAACCTCATTTTGATATCGCGGGAATGATAAACGTCTATAGAATGGTTATGGGTTTGATATTTTGTTTTAAGTCGGATGAATAATGGCCGCACCATAAAAACATGGGGTTTATTCCAACTAAAACTTTACTTCATAGGAACTTGTGTCAGATTGGATGGATGGGGGATCGAACTATAGAAATGGTCCCACATTCTCACATTCAAACCTGAGTCGGTCAATACTTACTCGAATCGTTGGATAAGTAGAATCGAGATTGATGTGTGAAATAGTTATAAAAGAAGATGTACATGCATGAGAAATTTTGGCTCTCATAGTTCTATTGTTCAAAGCTTTTACTGTATGTGTTATTACCTCGTTGGGTTCTGTTTGGAAAATAAAACTCTTAACAATGTCGATCTCAAGGTTCAGATCCACTAATCATTGGATATTGTATTGATTAGCCTTGTTACTAGTTTTTTGTATAACTTGATCTATGTTGTCATATCTATTATCCTCAAGATGCAGCGTATCCGACTGTACAACTTATGTCTATGATGATAGATGCGCCAATGCTCATTTATTAGTAAAATTTTAATGGAATAGATCAAGCAACTATGGCACCTCGCTTGCTTATAGTGTAAGAATTAGTCGGGATGACTTCCCGTAAATTGTGCAGCAAATACCCACTGATTGTTACTTACCATTTAATTCACAGGCACCTCAACTCACGATTATTGGGTAGTGAAACATATAGTTTCACTTCTTGTTGGTGCATAGGTAGCCCCTAACATCCTGTTGTTATAACCACAATAAATTAAATACATATGACAGCGAGCTGAAATCTAATTCGATTCCCTTTCTTACTCTTAATCCCGACATGGAACGAGCCACACCCGGATCTTTATGAAATACTCCCATAAAATTTCAGCCAAATAATGTTTCTATAATCTGCAGCTCCCAAATTCAACTACCAGTTCAACTTCATGCCAACGCCACCTGCCACACCAACTAATCAATCCACCCATCGACATCTCTAAATCGGATTCTAGCGAAGACCCAAGTTAGGTGTCGGCTATGCGATACTCTTGTGAACCTTTTTATCACTTACTGTAATTCAATTACTTTATCTAGTCCTTTAAAAGGATTAGAGCGATAGGAAATGATACTTATATTAACCTTAATTATTTAAATGAACTATGGGAAAGGATTATTTGATGATCCTAGGATTCAAAACCCTTTTTATTCTTAAACTGTGAATTTACAGAATCATACTTGTATTATGCTAATGCTGGGTATGAAACAAGTTATTCTCCTATTTTCATTTTATAAATATATGTGTACTAAGTAATACAATCAGATCTATTTGGAGATCGATGATAGTATGGGTTTTGATAAATATATCGTTTTCTATTATATTGCAAATTCACTATTCATATTTATGGAAAGAGATTTTGGAAAGATTTATTTGGATTCAGATCTGCATACATAGAGTTATCATTATCGCGTTGTATAGTTTTAAAAGTAGTGTATTTTATATTATCAATATATGATCTATCTTCAAATCGAGCGTCTATGCTCCATCAAATGCTATGTATTTGTTAACGGAGAATCCAATCATTCTAGTTTGGATCTTTCATCGATCGAGCTGATGCATTTACTTATGGTTGTTTTAGAATCTATGTGTTAATATTCCTATGACTACAATCAATTCGGATCGAGCAAATGTAATGTGCTTAGTAAACTTTAAAAACCGCGTTAACTCTGTGTTTGTGTTTGCATCGTTCCATTTCGGATCGAATGGAATAATTCCTCAACTATAGAACGTGACTATGTGTCTTGTAATTGCATCGATTCGCATTAGATTCATGGAATGATTCTTCAAATGTAAAGTGTAACCCCTTGTCATGCGTCTGCGTCAATCCTTGATGCAGAAGCATCCTGCCTTCAAAACCTTGTACTCCTGATCAGACCTAGAAGGGGTTTTCATTTTCTGAAGTAGTGGTTCTTTGATGAAACATTGTACAAATGCTTTAACTAGACTCAATCCTGAGTTTACACAATCTCTCGCAATCCAATGTTCTCATGCCCTTGGTACCCTTCTATCACACTGGTCAAATAATAGCCACAATTTTTCATGATAAAATGTAACAACAACTATAAAAACTCCATAACAATTGGGATCATGCATGTACATCTACTAAAATTTAATCAGTTAATCAAATTTCTAGATTTATCAACTAACATATATGTCCATGTTTTTGCTAGGTCATTCTTTAAACTAGATTTCCCTCAAATAATTACTAAGATATAATTATATCTAGATAATAAAATAAGGTATTACAATGATGACTTAGTATCGGTCATTATGGATAATCATTCCAATTACTGAAGGATTGATTCTAAGTTTTTATAATAATGAGTGAGATAAATTGAAGTTCAAGATCAACATGATTGCGATGTTTAATAAATAAAATTTATATTGGAGACTTCAACTTTTTGAACTATTAAACTGTCATTTCATATCATAATTTTGATTCATAATCACTTTTTATTCCGGGATGGTTTTATACATAAGCTCTTTTATTATATTGGATATGGCAATTGGCAAGTTTGAATTGGATTTTATTTACGAAAGTTGGTTGATATTGATGAATTATGGTGTACATATCCAATTTAGTTAAATGTTATTCTTGTTAATAATGAACATTATATGGATGGATATGAAATATCAAAATGAAGCATATATGATTTTAATTATACAATTAACCTTTAATTGACACCAAATCACCCAAATTGACTATAATAACCTCAAATTACCATTAATTAAACCTTAGTTACATTTAATTTGCACCTACATAACTCTAATTAACCCTAAATGACTGCTAATTACCATCTATTATCTTCTAATTACCCACAAAGACCCTAAATTAACACTAATCAACTCCTTAACCAAAAAATAATTAGTAGGGGGGAATTTTTAAGGATCCATACTTATTCAAAGTGTAGGAAATTTGGTGAAGCTTAAGATGTTTGGTGATATTTTTGTAAAAATATTCAAATGTTAAGGTTTCTATCTAGTTCCTATCCAATTTTAGTGATTTTTAAAGTGAAATATATTTATTCTAGAGAATTTGGTCAAACCATTTAAAAAAATGGATATTTATTAATTTCCTTTTTGTGGGAGGGGGGGGGGGGGCAGGGCATGGAAAATTACCCTCCGGGTACATATTATATAATGCCTGAGTGGAAATGCATCCATGTTCCTAATACAACCATTACACCCTATACACTACAAAAAATTTAAACTTAATACTTGGAACCTTTAACAGAATAATTTATATTAAACTTATAAACCTTAAATCCTAGCTTCTAATGCCTAAACAATATCACTGAAAAAGAAGTCTATGATAACTTATTAGAATTTGACTACAACTATGGGAACCATTAGTAGGATTTCCACATAAAGATTTGGTATTGGTCTCTTTAGTGTGGTAGGAAAGGATAACACAGATCTTTGGCCTCTAATTGTGAATATGTGAATATGGGCACCATTACTAGGTCTTATATACCAATAATGGCCAGGGGAGGAACAAGGATCTACATTCCTTGACAAATATTCTTAAGCGTAATGGTCATGAAGAAGCAGTTGAACCACCATGCAAACTCTCTTTAAGGAAACCATGGGTATGAAGATTGATGTGGATTCCATTCAGAGGTTTTGTGCAACACATATAGCACTTAGGGTCTTAACCGTCGTCATGGATGTAATGCCCCTCAACCCCGCTATGACTATCGATATTGATGACACTTATTTGTAAGTGACCCAGTTAAAGAAACCAAGATAAATGATTGCTTATATGTTGATTTAGAATAAATTGTTGACTGATTAGCGATATATGTGATAAATGAATATGTTTCTAGTGAATGATTGATTTAATGTTGATTATAGATACTTGTGATTTTAATATGAAATATTGTTGATTGATTAGCACATGTGAAGTCTTATGATGAATGTCGTATTTATGCTGGAATATGGAAATCGAATTATGCGGGTGATTGTGATGTGAATCCAATGGACAATTATCTATGTTTTCTTAACGATTAGGGAATGAATGAATGAATTATGATATGACGATTTTTGAGTAGTACTATTGATGTGTGTTCTGAGTATGTGTACAGTGATAGGTAAGGTGGTTTACCAACTGGATGATTTATGGTAACGGTTCCTAAAATCACAACAATAAAATGAGAAATTATTGTCGGAAGGACCTGACGATGTGGTACCTAGACAGTACAATGAGAAATTATTATCGAAAGGACCCAACGAGGTGGTACCTAGACAATTACTGCAAAGAAAGTGTTGTCAGAAGGACTTGGCGATGTGGTACCTAGACGAATAAAGGAAATTGGTAAATGAACACCTATGTATTTGACATATAGTACTGCATTAGATTATTTGTGCATGAAAGGACTATTTATAATTATGTATTTGGCATATAGTATTGCATTAGATTATTTGTGCATGAAAGGACTATTTATAATTATGTACGTGGCATATAGTACTGCATTAGATTATCTGTGCATGAAATGATTATTTGTAATTAAATAATGGGGAATAATTAAATATGGAGCAAAAGATAGACTAGGATTCATTAACTATTCAACTCCACCTATACCCACTAAAATAGGGATTGCAATCCTAGCATTAGGGTACATCTATCATTAAACGAGCCTTTACTTGTGGAATCCACCAGAAGACGAAGTTGGAAATGGACAAGCTGGATCGGATTGACGAGGGCGACTCCTCCTTGCGCAGTGCAATCGACCTACGGATGACAAGTTTATTGTTCCATTTTGTATTTGCCAAGTTGAATCTTTAGATTTATTTTATTTTTCTATTCATGAGAAGATCGAATCTGGTTTAGATTATGTTACTCGGTTTTAGATTCAGTCTGTGAAGGGCCCCAGAAATGGGGTCCTTACAAAATGGTTTATATTATCTTCTTAAGCCTTAGTAAGTAGCTTTAAGTAGGACCCCGGAAATGGGGTTGCTACAATGGAATTAAAATAAGATGCTTAGGCCGTATTTGAATCTTAGTAGGATTAGGCTTCAAAATTTTGTCTGTAAACAAGAACACAAGACTTCTATAGGGGATGTTTGACCTTTGTGGGAGATCTTTATTGCCATTAATATGTTTTTTACAATAAAAATGGGTGTAAGGGCTTATACCATGGCTAGGGAAAAAATAAGGATTGTAAGGGCTTATACCATGCTTAGACCCTATTTGAATATTCTTGTATCAAGAACCATGATGTAGCCCTCAAACAACTGCACGAGACATGTGCAGGAGATATTTGTCCTCTTGGGGAGAATGTTTGGCTCCATTGGTATGATTTGCATAATAAAAATGGGGTGTCAGTGCCTATACCATATCCATGGGAGGTAAATAAGTTACTCGAGTCTAAAAGAACGGTTATTGAGATCAAGGACCATGAGCTAGTCGACGAATAACCACCTAGATCCTTTCTAAGGGATTTTTGGCCTCTAGGTGGGATATGGCCATTGGTAGGATATTTTCACACCATATATGGGAGTCAAGGCTTGTACCATGGCTAGTGAGGAAAACAAAGATTTAGGTCCTAAACAAAATTTTCTCACGCTTAATGACCATGAACAAGATCTCTAATTGGGAATTTGGGCACCATTAGTATGTTTTAAACAGTAAGAATGTGACTTAGGACCACTACCATGCCCATGAGAGGAAAAAAGGGAATTCATACCCTAAAGAAATATTCTTTATCTCAATATCCATGAAGAGGGAGACCCCTCAAACCGCCATACGTATTATCTCTAAAGGATGCATGGCCTCTAGGTGGACTATAGTAGTCACTAGTAGGTTTTGTGTGTCAGATACGATAATTGGGGTCTTGACAATTTTATGGAAAAAATATAACGTTCTTAGGTCCTATTTCAATCTTTGAAGGATTGGACTTCATGATCTATTACTCAAATAACCACGCAATGGTTTTCAAGGCTTGTACCATAGTCAAGGGAGGAAATAGCATTATTTGTTTTTAAGGCTTGTACCAATTTGGTGTATGAGAACCCCTTGTTTGTGAGACAAGGATCCCCCTCCGCGCAATCATTTGACCACTAAATTCTACAAAGGTGTACATACCCCATCCCCTCCTAATTTGAAGTATGACCTTTTAGGAGGAAATACATATTCGAAATGCCTTTCAATATCTCTATTTTTCATGTTATTAAACACTAAAATTCACAAAACCATATTAATAGCATTATATCTCAAATTCACCTTAATAATAACACAACTTTTTTTTTTCACAAGTAAGAATAACACATGAGGGTTCTACTTAGCTGAGAGCTTTGATTTCACATAAGCCCTAGGCCCTATTTATAAATAGCATTATTTGTTTTTAAATGTGGTAACAAAATCATCATCAAGAAAGCTACACGATCAGATTACATAATCGTCAAACGTGATTAGAGTATTGTTACGCTTGAGGTTTTATATTTATGACTAGATAACTAATGCAGAGTAGTGACTAGATAATAAATGCAGCTGACTAGATATTCTAGTGATATTTTATATATAAAACCAATCAGATTATAGATGTAATATTTAAAAGCAATCACATCACATGATCGTCAAATAGATGGATATGGGTGTGATTTTATATTTATGATATGTTGAATGTGGATATGGGTGCGCTTTTCTATTTTATGACATGTTTTTCATTGTTATTATATTATTATTATTACGTTGTTTATTTACTCAACGCTATTATTATTAATTTAATATTGCTACTTCCAAGTTCCGTGTGATTAGACTAGACTATGGATATGCGCGTGCTTTTATAATTTATGACATGCTTTTCATTGATTTCTTTAAATGTATTTACTCAACGCTATTATTATTATTTTTATAGTTTAATATTGCCGCTTCCCGGTGATTAGACTATGGATATGCTGTGCTTTTTATATATATTTACTCAACGCTATTATTGTTATTTTATTTAATATTGCAACCTGCCGATGTTCTCTTAAAATAAGAGTATTGAGTCTGCGTGGTAAATGTGTTATTAAAGCATTGAAGAACTGAATGTTTTAAATAATGAGTGACGATTGAGATCCAAGAACAAAATAGAAAAAAATGTGTGAGCTACACTTTAAACGTGTATGCAGAAATGAAAACCAAAAGCATGCAGGCAGACCGTTAATAAACGTGATTAAATTTGAGCTCGGATCCAGCCTGTTAATAAACGTGATGTTTATTACAGCTTTAAGATCCAGCATGGTTGGATTGAAAATTCACATGGTGGAGGGCCCTATATTCCACAACAGCGACTCCGTACTTGTCATTTCAGACTCCACAATGTGCTCTCACACTTTCTAGTGGTATATATACACTCCGTCTTCTTACCATAAACACACACCAGTATTGCATTCAATGTGCAAAGCTTCCGTTCGATACTGAAAGATTCATCCGTTTCAGTGCTAAGACAATGCAGTGAATGGTACTACTTCTGGCTTTGCAAGCGTAGCAATATATCTAGTACTTCCTGCAACAATGTCGTTGCAATCAGTGCATCTATCTTCAGCTGGCTTTGTTTTTCTACTCTCGTTTGTTGCTTATTTGGCTGCCATCACAAACGCAGCAATCGTCAATTATGCCTTCGTTGTAAGCTTTCTTAATTTCTATTTCAAAGTTTTTTTTTTGCATACCCATAACCTTTGGAAAAACAAAGTCCATAATGTTTGATGTACTTTTCAATCCGTGGACAGCTTGAAAAGAAGACATTTACCAGACTGTGCGAACAAAATACAGTAATCACTGTCAATGGGCAGCTACCAGGTCCAACGATTCGTGTACATGATGGGGACACTGTTATTGTTAAAGTTTATAACAAAGCCGAATACAATGCCACTATTCACTGGTATGTCTCTGCAACCTTGATATTAATCCTATTTCAGAACATGAGTATTTAGCTACATAGGCTTGATGATGTATAGATTATAAGACTCTTTTGCATGTCAGGCATGGAGTAGAGCAGTTACGTACAGGTTGGGCCGATGGACCTGCATATGTTACACAGTGCCCTATTGCACCAGGTGGACGTTTTACACAGAGATTCAAGATTAGTGGACAAGAAGGAACCGTGTGGTGGCATGCTCATTACTCATGGCTCCGAGCTTCGGTGCATGGAGCTTTCGTAATCTATCCTAAGATAGGAAAATCATATCCATTTCCTAAACCCACTGCCGAAGTTCCTATCATAATAGGTACTGATGATCTGCTATGAGTTTCAAACGCAAATGTTTATGTTTGTTTGCCTGATGTGTTTTAATGGCTAATTGATTCAAACCCGTTATGTTATTGAACAGGAGAATGGTGGAAGAGTAACCCCATCGCCGTTATAGATGAAGCAGTTCTATCAGGCGGTGCGCCCAATTTATCCAATTCCTTCACCATAAATGGACAGCCAGGAGATCTGTTGCCCTGCTCTGACTCAGGTATTAGGTTTCTACTTTCATACTGGCTTCACTAGTTAACTTGTATAAATTGTTGTGTTGAAAAACGATGTAGAAACTGATCAAAATTATCTTGTTGATGCAGACACATTTCGATTCGCTGTAAAACAAGGAGAAACGTACCTTCTGCGGATCGTGAATGCTGCACTCAATACTGGGCACTTTTTCAAGATAGCAGGCCACGAATTTACAGTTGTAGCTGTGGATGCTTGCTACACCAAGCCATACAAGACAGATGTAGTCGTCATCTCTGCGGGTCAGACTACAGATGTTCTTGTCACGGCCAACCAGCCTGTGGGCAAATACTATATGGCCGCCCGAGCATATAATAATATGGAAATAGGTGATTTCGATAACACCACAACTACTGCTATTCTAGAGTATATTGGAGCTGGAAATTCTTCGCATCCGAGTTTACCTAGCCTTCCAGCCTTCAACGACACTGCGACTGTCAATACATTTAGTAGAGCACTGCGAAGCCTGGCTTCCCGAGAGAACCCAGTCGATGTTCCGCAGAAGATAGATGAAAGCCTCATCTACACAGTTGGACTGGGGCTGCGTCCTTGTGATTCTGCGAACAACTGCACAGGCCCCGACGGAATGATGTTGAGTGCAAGTGTCAACAACGTATCCTTTGTAACGCCCACGATCTCTCTGCTTCAAGCTTATTATTTCTCCATTAATGGTGTCTTTACGCCGGATTTTCCATCAAAACCTCCCGTTAGATTCAACTACACTGGGACGAATATAACCGAAAGTCTTTGGGTTCCTGACGCGGCAACAAAGGTGAAAGTGCTTGAATACAACTCAACAGTGCAGCTAGTTTTTCAGGCAACAAACATCTTCGTGGCAGAGAACCATCCAATGCATCTTCATGGCTACAACTTTTACGTGGTGGGACAAGGATCGGGGAACTATAACCCAGTAACAGATCCACGTAAGTTTAATCTGGTTGATCCCCCACAGCGCAACACAGTAATCGCTCCAATGAGTGGCTGGGTCGCCATAAGATTCAGAGCTGACAATCCAGGTATATATTTTGGCTTTTCATTTGAATTCCATCTTATTTAATTCTTTACTAGCTTAGAGTTTAATATAAGCGCCAATTGTTGTGCAGGAATGTGGTTCCTGCATTGCCATTTAGACGACCATTTCACGTGGGGATTGAATATGGTGTTTCTAGTGAAGAACGGTAAGGGTCCATTGGAAAAATTGGAGCCTCCTCCAAAAGACCTTCCCCAGTGCTAGAGAAGGAAATATCAATAACTGAATTATTTATGAAGGAAATATGTGGAGGTATGCAAGTGGATGTGAAAATGGTGTATGTCTCGAGGGATGTAAGGGATGTAAGTGGATGTAATATTTCTCCTATAGTAAAAAATTAAGATTCTGTTTTTATTCTAAGTGTAAGCATTTTATTTATAAGAATTTGTATGGATTGAAGCATCAAGAGCAAAGTTTAAAATTTATATATATTTTCAAGGCATGAGCAAAGTTTAAAATTTATATATACTTTTAAGGAAAGATAATTACAATGTTAATGCACACTTTCAATGACAAAATGGATTACATTGATATACATACCCAAACAATGTTAATGCACACTTTCAATGACAAAATGGATTACAATTGATATACATACCCAAACAAGGAATTGCAATTTGTAATACATCAAATATTATTTCATTGTCTTACTAAATTACATTCATTACATAGGGGTTCAACAAGAGCGTCATGTCACTTACAAGAAATGAACCTGGGTGGGGAGAGTAACAATCATTCCTTCCAACCACTCAAACTACATCCAAGGGACAAATTTTCGAGATGGTTATTTAGTTTTTGGAAAAAAATAATTCCATCACAATCTACACTTAGTGCACTAGTGCATGGACTATTTTGGGAGAATTTTCAAATTCAAACACTATTTTTTATTATTTAATGAAATAGACTAATTACAATGTTAATACATGTGCTCAATGAAAAAACAGACTACATTGATATAAATACCAAAACAAGGAATTGCATTTGTAGTATCAAATATTATTCCATTAAATAATGTATTTTGATTTATGCATATGTCAAATATAGACTAACCCTTTAAATAATAAAACATGTTCTTTGCTTCTTTTTATGTTTATTGTGTTCTAGTTATTGAACAACTACTTTGACTGGGACATCAAAAATGGTGTTAGCATATATAGGAAAGGTAAAATGAAAATATATTTAGGAATTGAAAGGCAATATTGATGTCGCTTTAACCTAAGATTATACTAGGGTGAAAACACGAAGTTGGAAACATTTTTCTCCCTCGAGATTTGTAGAGAATTGTCTTACCTCCATACTCATTTTTAAAAAAAAATAGACATCTAGGGGGATGAATTTGGTGTTTACTAAGTGCATATACTTAAAAATTTGAGGCAAGGATAATGAGTGACTAAACCAGCCACCATGGTTTTTATATAAGGCTATTTATTTTTTGGAAAAAAATTATAACATCACAATCTACACTAAGTGCACTAGTGGATGGACTATTTTGGGGGAATTTTCAAATTCAATCAATATTTTTATTTAATGAAATAGACTAAGACAAACAAACACTGACCGTGAGCCAACAATTTTCCTTTCAAAGTACTCATCACAAAGAAAAATAAAAATACCCTTTCTAAGAGGACAGAGAGAGGAAGTGCACTATCATTTCTCTGATTTCTTTCATGCTTCCAGCTTGAAGTTATTGAATTTTCATTTTAGGCAGATTTTAGAAAGGTGCCATTCTGAAGCGATATTGTTTAGTATAAAATTAGTAATAAATAGAAATTATTAGTTTAAATTAGCAATTCTAATATCATTAGAAAATAGATTCAGATATGAATCCATTGTACCAAGTCTTTACCAAGTCCGACATATAACCTTTATATTTTTCCTTTCTGAAGTTGCATTTCCTAAAAACTACATAATTCTTTTGCTTTTCCGTTGACCAAAAAGTATTGGCTAAGAAAAACTCTCGGGCGAGAGTTGTAAAATATATTAGACGAGAGTTCTTACAACCCATGCTTCAATTTAACAGTGGTGTTAAAATCTTTGACAAAAGTTTTAAAAACTCTCGGGTGAGTAATTCTTCTGAAAGTTTTCCCCGCGGGCCAACCAAATCTACCCTGGATTCAAGGGATTCAACTGACCAATCTTTCGCATGAGATATGTATATATATTCTCAACCAAAAGATTAGATTCGAGGTGTGTCCAAAGCATCTAAATACAAAGAGTGCGAAGTGCAAAGCGCGATTCGGGGATAGGATATTACTTTTTTTTCTCAAGGTATGAAATTTTATTTTTTAAAGTAGAAATTAGGATATTACATCATTTGATCAATTATAGCTCCACCTATTGACTCCAATTGTTTTTAATAACTTGCAAATCTCGCTTGGTAGGTCACACTCAACACTCTTGATCTTCTCTGTTGCCAAAAGCATTTCAATGAGAGGCATTCCAACTGAACACGTTTGTTTATCAGTGCCCTCTTTGGTAATCAACATTTTCATGAAATTGCAATATTCATCCTATCGTGGATATTTACCAAATTGTAGCAAAGCAATAAACCGCTTATTCTCTATTCTGCAGAAGTTCAAATCCCCATCCTTCGACCAACTTTCAATTTGAATTTGAAGTTGAATACTTCCTTTCAGAAATTCCCCTGCCCAAAAAAACCTTGTTAACATTGTTGCACAACCAAAGATGAGCTATGTGATATTTTTTGCAGTATAGGTAAACTTAAAGGCCCACTCATCCCGGTGTAAGGTGTGTTGGTTCAATTGTTTATCATAATAGCTCCGTGGTTAGGAAATGCTAGTAGAGCTCTTAAAAATGATTTCTATAGAGCTTTTTTACCTCTATGTGGAGATATATGGAAGTAGGGCACTAATAAATGCAATATTAGTGATAGATAATTCTACCTATTATTTGGTCAACATTACAATATGGAAATGAACTGACTAAGCTGAAAAATGCTGGAGATGATGCCATTGAGACCATGAAAATTGGTGATATCCTCATAATACTTTACCTTTAATTGTTTTGAATAACTACTAACAAATCAAATACTTGTTAAAGTTGAGTGAATGAACATACAAAATATAATTTATTTAATTATGGACACTCATCTACTTGCCACTTATATCATATAATGGCTCACTACTAGTGTAATGTACCTCTATTTTATAATATCATTGCAACCCTTGGAAGTAGAAGCATAACCATGGCATTTGGATATTCGTTTCTTTCTTGTTTTTCATTCTTACAATTTTCTATTTTCTATAAAATAAATATGTATTCCAGTTTCCTAAGTAATTTTTTTATCCATCTATGTATGCCCAACAAAAGGTGAATCAATTGAACCGATTCAATTTAACCATGATTATTCAAGGGATTCAATTGACCAATATTTCTCGAAAGAGATTGACCAATCTCACATGTGTTATTTTGGAATTGAATTTTAGGTTTCTAATTTTTTGAACATGGGAAAGAAAATGGCTTGAAAATGAAAGTACGATCGAAAGAGAACTGATTCGGCGGAAAAGAATGACAATTTAAAGAAAAAGAGGCAACCATTGAGGGAAAATATAGATAATGGAAGAGATGTGGAGGTGCTTGGAAATGAAGAAGAAACGAGAGATGGTGAGAAACTTTTCGATGCCAACACAAATGAAGAAGACAATGTTGATATCGACACCACTAGTGAGTCTTGAGAATTTCTTAAATTTTGAAGTTTGAATTTTTTAGATTTTGTTTTTAAACTTCCTACCTTTTGCAATTAAAAAAATGTCAAGTTCAAATTACAAATTTATATATTTGTTATGCAAGGACAACATCTAACATGCATGAAGATCCTAATGGACATACCATTTCACAGAGATTAATCGAAATTTGTAAGAACATTGTCTATGATGACAAATTTCTAGAGAATATGGATTCACCTAAAATTGAAGGAATGAGACCACCAATGCAGGAATGGACAATTCGAGATAATGTAAATTTGGGGATCAAAACAAAAATTGTAGGTAAATCTATCATAGCACAATCTCATATGTTACGTAAATTCTTAAAGCACGAAACTCTAAAAAATGCAATTCAATTATTAGGCATTAAAAGTTACAAAGAGACTTTAGCAAATCAATCGGTATAAGAAAATGTTGTAATGCCCCTCAACCTTCCCACGACTATCAACAATGACGACACTTATTGGCAAGTGAACCAGTTAAAAACAACCAAGAATAAATGAATGCTTATGTGAAGATTTGGAATAAATTGCTTTCTGACTAGAGATAGACATGAAAAATCAATATGGTTCTGAGAAATTCTTGATTTAAATGGAAAACATGGATACTTGTGATAATGATGAGAATTATTATCAATTAATTAGCACATGTAGATGAATGTGGCATTTATGTTGAAATATGGAAAATGGAAATATGTGCATGAATTACGATATGATGATTTTAAGCAATGATATTTGTTGGTTGTGGATCCTGATCTTCCAGATTCAGAGATGTTATTCAGTCGTGTTTGTACCCCAGGCTTACTGTACACTCGTTCCCCCCACCGTACGGGCCCATGGTTTTGGGTAACCCGTGGTATTTTCCCATTGTGTTTCCCCTATAAAAGAAAGACATTGTAACACGGCTAGGGTTGATGTATTAAGTATTATGCATTGTAAAGATCTATGAGATCGTAAAGAGAGACTGTGAGAAAGTGAAGAGGAAGTGCAGCGGATGTGCTACAGGTTGTATCCCTTCATTTGTTGGATGGTATACTAATAAGGACTGGCAATTTCAGTGTGGATGTAGCCCATCTTGGGTGAACCACGATATATTGGTGTCTCTCTTGTTATGTGTTTGTGTAATTTGTATTTGCATCTTGTTTATTTTTATTTCTCTGAGATCCTATTTTTCTAATTATATTAATGTGTGCTCAGATTATGTGTGCAGTAGCAGGTAAGACATCTTACCGACTCATTCATAATCAAATAGCAAGCGGGTCATAGAAGAGGGGGAAAACACACATGGGGGCATTGACGCACGATTGGAAAGCTCGTTCAGCTTTACGCGGGTGAGCATGAAATCGTATGGATGAGACCATAATGGATTGGTCACATACGAGGTTGAGGGGCACACAGTAAGAGCATACTTACTCCTCAGTGCCATTAGTCTCACATAGAGTGTAGCTGGATTATTTATGGTAACGGTTCCTGAAATCATTGCACGGAATCCTAGCACGACAGTAAAATGAGAAAGTGTTGTCAGAAGGACCCGACGATATGGTACCTAGACAGTAAAATGAGAAAGTGTCATCAGAAGGACCTGACGATGTGGTACCTAGAGAGTGAAACAAGAAAGTGTTTTCAGAAGGACCCGACGATGTCGTACCTAGACGAATAAAGGAAATTGATAAATGAACACCTATGTATTTGTCATATATTATTGCATTAGATTATCTGTGCATGAAAAGTAATTACATAGTTGATGAATAGTATCGCATTAGGTTATTTGCGCATGAAATGATCATTTGTACTTAAATAATTTGGAATAATTAAATATGGAGCAAATGATAGACTAGGAGTCATTAACTAGTCAACTCCACCTACACCCACTAAAATAGAGATTGAAATCTTAGCATCAGGGGACATCTAGGAATAAAATGTGGGAAGTATGTGCACTCTCATGAGAGAGTGACACATGGTTGGGTGAATATTTGTATAAAATAATTTTTCATAAAAGAGTATTTTTGCATGAAGTGACATGTGTAACAAGGGATTTTTCTATTTATGCAAGAGGAAAGGAAGGAAAAAGGGGGATGGCTCCCTAATGCTTGATGAATGCCAGAATGACAAAAAGGAATTATGATTGTTCTTTCTATTGTGATTTTGGCTAAGTATTTTGGTGAGGGGGATCTCACTTCCGAATCCCTGCCAGTGTGCATCCTCTACGACCCAAGGCTCGGGGGTGGCTATGCGACGGATTGAATAAGCCTACGATTGGGTAGTGAGGCTAACAATTGCTTCGCCCATGGTTAAATGATCCTGTACTTGTGGAATCCAACTAAAGACGAGGTTGGAAATGGACAAGCTAGATCCGATTGACGACGATGACTCCTTCTTCGGTAGCGGAATCGACCTACGGTTGATAGGTTTATTGTTCCATTTTGTATTTTCTAAGTTCAATCTTCAAATTTATTTCATTTTTCTATCAATGATAAGATCGAATTTGGTTTATAATATGTTACTAAGTTTCGGTGTCAGTCTATGAAGGGCCCCGAAAATGGGGGTCCCTACATTTGGTATCATAGCGTGGTTCAGAAACTCATACCTAAGGGCTCTCACTGCATACAAATCATTGTTTGACTATGATCTGTTAGGAGATCTAGTATTCGAAGTACTTCATCACGTGCTGGACTATCCTCCAAAAGCAGGTTCTTTCTTTTACGATTTGTGTTAATTAATGCATTGTATTATAAGCTTCGTATTTTGGGCTGTCCGGATTGAACTTGTCTCCTCCTTTCGTACTAATCCAGAGCTACATTTCCACGTGGATTCTGATCGATCTGAAGGGATAACAGTTGTATAAAAACATGTTTTTAATAGTTTGCAACCTCATTTTGATATCGCGGGAATGATAAACGTCTATAGAATGGTTATGGGTTTGATATTTTGTTTTAAGTCGGATGAATAATGGCCGCACCATAAAAACATGGGGTTTATTCCAACTAAAACTTTACTTCATAGGAACTTGTGTCAGATTGGATGGATGGGGGATCGAACTATAGAAATGGTCCCACATTCTCACATTCAAACCTGAGTCGGTCAATACTTACTCGAATCGTTGGATAAGTAGAATCGAGATTGATGTGTGAAATAGTTATAAAAGAAGATGTACATGCATGAGAAATTTTGGCTCTCATAGTTCTATTGTTCAAAGCTTTTACTGTATGTGTTATTACCTCGTTGGGTTATGTTTGGAAAATAAAACTCTTAACAATGTCGATCTCAAGGTTCAGATCCACTAATCATTGGATATTGTATTGATTAGCCTTGTTACTAGTTTTTTGTATAACTTGATCTATGTTGTCATATCTATTATCCTCAAGATGCAGCGTATCCGACTGTACAACTTATGTCTATGATGATAGATGCGCCAATGCTCATTTATTAGTAAAATTTTAATGGAATAGATCAAGCAACTATGGCACCTCGCTTGCTTATAGTGTAAGAATTAGTCGGGATGACTTCCCGTAAATTGTGCAGCAAATACCCACTGATTGTTACTTACCATTTAATTCACAGGCACCTCAACTCACGATTATTGGGTAGTGAAACATATAGTTTCACTTCTTGTTGGTGCATAGGTAACCCCTAACATCCTGTTGTTATAACCACAATAAATTAAATACATATGACAGCGAGCTGAAATCTAATTCGATTCCCTTTCTTACTCTTAATCCCGACATGGAACGAGCCACACCCGGATCTTTATGAAATACTCCCATAAAATTTCAGCCAAATAATGTTTCTATAATCTGCAGCTCCCAAATTCAACTACCAGTTCAACTTCATGCCAACGCCACCTGCCACACCAACTAATCAATCCACCCATCGACATCTCTAAATCGGATTCTAGCGAAGACCCAAGTTAGGTGTCGGCTATGCGATACTCTTGTGAACCTTTTTATCACTTACTGTAATTCAATTACTTTATCTAGTCCTTTAAAAGGATTAGAGCGATAGGAAATGATACTTATATTAACCTTAATTATTTAAATGAACTATGGGAAAGGATTATTTGATGATCCTAGGATTCAAAACCCTTTTTATTCTTAAACTGTGAATTTACAGAATCATACTTGTATTATGCTAATGCTGGGTATGAAACAAGTTATTCTCCTATTTTCATTTTATAAATATATGTGTACTAAGTAATACAATCAGATCTATTTGGAGATCGATGATAGTATGGGTTTTGATAAATATATCGTTTTCTATTATATTGCAAATTCACTATTCATATTTATGGAAAGAGATTTTGGAAAGATTTATTTGGATTCAGATCTGCATACATAGAGTTATCATTATCGCGTTGTATAGTTTTAAAAGTAGTGTATTTTATATTATCAATATATGATCTATCTTCAAATCGAGCGTCTATGCTCCATCAAATGCTATGTATTTGTTAACGGAGAATCCAATCATTCTAGTTTGGATCTTTCATCGATCGAGCTGATGCATTTACTTATGGTTGTTTTAGAATCTATGTGTTAATATTCCTATGACTACAATCAATTCGGATCGAGCAAATGTAATGTGCTTAGTAAACTTTAAAAACCGCGTTAACTCTGTGTTTGTGTTTGCATCGTTCCATTTCGGATCGAATGGAATAATTCCTCAACTATAGAACGTGACTATGTGTCTTGTAATTGCATCGATTCGCATTAGATTCATGGAATGATTCTTCAAATGTAAAGTGTAACCCCTTGTCATGCGTCTGCGTCAATCCTTGATGCAGAAGCATCCTGCCTTCAAAACCTTGTACTCCTGATCAGACCTAGAAGGGGTTTTCATTTTCTGAAGTAGTGGTTCTTTGATGAAACATTGTACAAATGCTTTAACTAGACTCAATCCTGAGTTTACACAATCTCTCGCAATCCAATGTTCTCATGCCCTTGGTACCCTTCTATCACACTGGTCAAATAATAGCCACAATTTTTCATGATAAAATGTAACAACAACTATAAAAACTCCATAACAATTGGGATCATGCATGTACATCTACTAAAATTTAATCAGTTAATCAAATTTCTAGATTTATCAACTAACATATATGTCCATGTTTTTGCTAGGTCATTCTTTAAACTAGATTTCCCTCAAATAATTACTAAGATATAATTATATCTAGATAATAAAATAAGGTATTACAATGATGACTTAGTATCGGTCATTATGGATAATCATTCCAATTACTGAAGGATTGATTCTAAGTTTTTATAATAATGAGTGAGATAAATTGAAGTTCAAGATCAACATGATTGCGATGTTTAATAAATAAAATTTATATTGGAGACTTCAACTTTTTGAACTATTAAACTGTCATTTCATATCATAATTTTGATTCATAATCACTTTTTATTCCGGGATGGTTTTATACATAAGCTCTTTTATTATATTGGATATGGCAATTGGCAAGTTTGAATTGGATTTTATTTACGAAAGTTGGTTGATATTGATGAATTATGGTGTACATATCCAATTTAGTTAAATGTTATTCTTGTTAATAATGAACATTATATGGATGGATATGAAATATCAAAATGAAGCATATATGATTTTAATTATACAATTAACCTTTAATTGACACCAAATCACCCAAATTGACTATAATAACCTCAAATTACCATTAATTAAACCTTAGTTACATTTAATTTGCACCTACATAACTCTAATTAAACCTAAATGACTGCTAATTACCATCTATTATCTTCTAATTACCCACAAAGACCCTAAATTAACACTAATCAACTCCTTAACCAAAAAATAATTAGTAGGGGGGAATTTTTAAGGATCCATACTTATTCAAAGTGTAGGAAATTTGGTGAAGCTTAAGATGTTTGGTGATATTTTTGTAAAAATATTCAAATGTTAAGGTTTCTATCTAGTTCCTATCCAATTTTAGTGATTTTTAAAGTGAAATATATTTATTCTAGAGAATTTGGTCAAACCATTTAAAAAAATGGATATTTATTAATTTCCTTTTTGTGGGAGGGGGGGGGGGGGCAGGGCATGGAAAATTACCCTCCGGGTACATATTATATAATGCCTGAGTGGAAATGCATCCATGTTCCTAATACAACCATTACACCCCTATACACTACAAAAAATTTAAACTTAATACTTGGAACCTTTAACAGAATAATTTATATTAAACTTATAAACCTTAAATCCTAGCTTCTAATGCCTAAACAATATCACTGAAAAAGAAGTCTATGATAACTTATTAGAATTTGACTACAACTATGGGAACCATTAGTAGGATTTCCACATAAAGATTTGGTATTGGTCTCTTTAGTGTGGTAGGAAAGGATAACACAGATATTTGGCCTCCAATTGTGAATATGTGAATATGGGCACCATTACTAGGTCTTATATACCAATAATGGCCAGGGCAGGAACAAGGATCTACATTCCTTGACAAATATTCTTAAGCGTAATGGTCATGAAGAAGCAGTTGAACCACCATGCAAACTCTCTTTAAGGAAACCATGGGTATGAAGATTGATGTGGATTCCATTCAGAGGTTTTGTGCAACACATATAGCACTTAGGGTCTTAACCGTCGTCATGGATGTAATGCCCCTCAACCCCGCTATGACTATCGATATTGATGACACTTATTTGTAAGTGACCCAGTTAAAGAAACCAAGATAAATGATTGCTTATATGTTGATTTAGAATAAATTGTTGACTGATTAGCGATATATGTGATAAATGAATATGTTTCTAGTGAATGATTGATTTAATGTTGATTATAGATACTTGTGATTTTAATATGAAATATTGTTGATTGATTAGCACATGTGAAGTCTTATGATGAATGTCGTATTTATGCTGGAATATGGAAATCGAATTATGCGGGTGATTGTGATGTGAATCCAATGGACAATTATCTATGTTTTCTTAACGATTAGGGAATGAATGAATGAATTATGATATGACGATTTTTGAGTAGTACTATTGATGTGTGTTCTGAGTATGTGTACAGTGATAGGTAAGGTGGTTTACCAACTGGATGATTTATGGTAACGGTTCCTAAAATCACAACAATAAAATGAGAAATTATTGTCGGAAGGACCTGACGATGTGGTACCTAGACAGTACAATGAGAAATTATTATCGAAAGGACCCAACGAGGTGGTACCTAGACAATTACTGCAAAGAAAGTGTTGTCAGAAGGACTTGGCGATGTGGTACCTAGACGAATAAAGGAAATTGGTAAATGAACACCTATGTATTTGACATATAGTACTGCATTAGATTATTTGTGCATGAAAGGACTATTTATAATTATGTATTTGGCATATAGTATTGCATTAGATTATTTGTGCATGAAAGGACTATTTATAATTATGTACGTGGCATATAGTACTGCATTAGATTATCTGTGCATGAAATGATTATTTGTAATTAAATAATGGGGAATAATTAAATATGGAGCAAAAGATAGACTAGGATTCATTAACTATTCAACTCCACCTATACCCACTAAAATAGGGATTGCAATCCTAGCATTAGGGTACATCTATCATTAAACGAGCCTTTACTTGTGGAATCCACCAGAAGACGAAGTTGGAAATGGACAAGCTGGATCGGATTGACGAGGGCGACTCCTCCTTGCGCAGTGCAATCGACCTACGGATGACAAGTTTATTGTTCCATTTTGTATTTGCCAAGTTGAATCTTTAGATTTATTTTATTTTTCTATTCATGAGAAGATCGAATCTGGTTTAGATTATGTTACTCGGTTTTAGATTCAGTCTATGAAGGGCCCCAGAAATGGGGTCCTTACAAAATGGTTTATATTATCTTCTTAAGCCTTAGTAAGTAGCTTTAAGTAGGACCCCGGAAATGGGGTTGCTACAATGGAATTAAAATAAGATGCTTAGGCCGTATTTGAATCTTAGTAGGATTAGGCTTCAAAATTTTGTCTGTAAACAAGAACACAAGACTTCTATAGGGGATGTTTGACCTTTGTGGGAGATCTTTATTGCCATTAATATGTTTTTTACAATAAAAATGGGTGTAAGGGCTTATACCATGGCTAGGGAAAAAATAAGGATTGTAAGGGCTTATACCATGCTTAGACCCTATTTGAATATTCTTGTATCAAGAACCATGATGTAGCCCTCAAACAACTGCACGAGACATGTGCAGGAGATATTTGTCCTCTTGGGGAGAATGTTTGGCTCCATTGGTATGATTTGCATAATAAAAATGGGTGTCAGTGCCTATACCATATCCATGGGAGGTAAATAAGTTACTCGAGTCTAAAAGAACGGTTATTGAGATCAAGGACCATGAGCTAGTCGACGAATAACCACCTAGATCCTTTCTAAGGGATTTTTGGCCTCTAGGTGGGATATGGCCATTGGTAGGATATTTTCACACCATATATGGGAGTCAAGGCTTGTACCATGGCTAGTGAGGAAAACAAAGATTTAGGTCCTAAACAAAATTTTCTCACGCTTAATGACCATGAACAAGATCTCTAATTGGGAATTTGGGCACCATTAGTATGTTTTAAACAGTAAGAATGTGACTTAGGACCACTACCATGCCCATGAGAGGAAAAAAGGGAATTCATACCCTAAAGAAATATTCTTTATCTCAATATCCATGAAGAGGGAGACCCCTCAAACCGCCATACGTATTATCTCTAAAGGATGCATGGCCTCTAGGTGGACTATAGTAGTCATTAGTAGGTTTTGTGTGTCAGATACGATAATTGGGGTCTTGACAATTTTATGGAAAAAATATAACGTTCTTAGGTCCTATTTCAATCTTTGAAGGATTGGACTTCATGATCTATTACTCAAATAACCACGCAATGGTTTTCAAGGCTTGTACCATAGTCAAGGGAGGAAATAGCATTATTTGTTTTTAAGGCTTGTACCAATTTGGTGTATGAGAACCCCTTGTTTGTGAGACAAGGATCCCCCTCCGCGCAATCATTTGACCACTAAATTCTACAAAGGTGTACATACCCCATCCCCTCCTAATTTGAAGTATGACCTTTTAGGAGGAAATACATATTCGAAATGCCTTTCAATATCTCTATTTTTCATGTTATTAAACACTAAAATTCACAAAACCATATTAATAGCATTATATCTCAAATTCACCTTAATAATAACACAACTTTTTTTTTTCACAAGTAAGAATAACACATGAGGGTTCTACTTAGCTGAGAGCTTTGATTTCACATAAGCCCTAGGCCCTATTTATAAATAGCATTATTTGTTTTTAAATGTGGTAACAAAATCATCATCAAGAAAGCTACACGATCAGATTACATAATCGTCAAACGTGATTAGAGTATTGTTACGCTTGAGGTTTTATATTTATGACTAGATAACTAATGCAGAGTAGTGACTAGATAATAAATGCAGCTGACTAGATATTCTAGTGATATTTTATATATAAAACCAATCAGATTATAGATGTAATATTTAAAAGCAATCACATCACATGATCGTCAAATAGATGGATATGGGTGTGATTTTATATTTATGATATGTTGAATGTGGATATGGGTGCGCTTTTCTATTTTATGACATGTTTTTCATTGTTATTATATTATTATTATTACGTTGTTTATTTACTCAACGCTATTATTATTAATTTAATATTGCTACTTCCAAGTTCCGTGTGATTAGACTAGACTATGGATATGCGCGTGCTTTTATAATTTATGACATGCTTTTCATTGATTTCTTTAAATGTATTTACTCAACGCTATTATTATTATTTTTATAGTTTAATATTGCCGCTTCCCGGTGATTAGACTATGGATATGCTGTGCTTTTTATATATATTTACTCAACGCTATTATTGTTATTTTATTTAATATTGCAACCTGCCGATGTTCTCTTAAAATAAGAGTATTGAGTCTGCGTGGTAAATGTGTTATTAAAGCATTGAAGAACTGAATGTTTTAAATAATGAGTGACGATTGAGATCCAAGAACAAAATAGAAAAAAATGTGTGAGCTACACTTTAAACGTGTATGCAGAAATGAAAACCAAAAGCATGCAGGCAGACCGTTAATAAACGTGATTAAATTTGAGCTCGGATCCAGCCTGTTAATAAACGTGATGTTTATTACAGCTTTAAGATCCAGCATGGTTGGATTGAAAATTCACATGGTGGAGGGCCCTATATTCCACAACAGCGACTCCGTACTTGTCATTTCAGACTCCACAATGTGCTCTCACACTTTCTAGTGGTATATATACACTCCGTCTTCTTACCATAAACACACACCAGTATTGCATTCAATGTGCAAAGCTTCCGTTCGATACTGAAAGATTCATCCGTTTCAGTGCTAAGACAATGCAGTGAATGGTACTACTTCTGGCTTTGCAAGCGTAGCAATATATCTAGTACTTCCTGCAACAATGTCGTTGCAATCAGTGCATCTATCTTCAGCTGGCTTTGTTTTTCTACTCTCGTTTGTTGCTTATTTGGCTGCCATCACAAACGCAGCAATCGTCAATTATGCCTTCGTTGTAAGCTTTCTTAATTTCTATTTCAAAGTTTTTTTTTTGCATACCCATAACCTTTGGAAAAACAAAGTCCATAATGTTTGATGTACTTTTCAATCCGTGGACAGCTTGAAAAGAAGACATTTACCAGACTGTGCGAACAAAATACAGTAATCACTGTCAATGGGCAGCTACCAGGTCCAACGATTCGTGTACATGATGGGGACACTGTTATTGTTAAAGTTTATAACAAAGCCGGATACAATGCCACTATTCACTGGTATGTCTCTGCAACCTTGATATTAATCCTATTTCAGAACATGAGTATTTAGCTACATAGGCTTGATGATGTATAGATTATAAGACTCTTTTGCATGTCAGGCATGGAGTAGAGCAGTTACGTACAGGTTGGGCCGATGGACCTGCATATGTTACACAGTGCCCTATTGCACCAGGTGGACGTTTTACACAGAGATTCAAGATTAGTGGACAAGAAGGAACCGTGTGGTGGCATGCTCATTACTCATGGCTCCGAGCTTCGGTGCATGGAGCTTTCGTAATCTATCCTAAGATAGGAAAATCATATCCATTTCCTAAACCCACTGCCGAAGTTCCTATCATAATAGGTACTGATGATCTGCTATGAGTTTCAAACGCAAATGTTTATGTTTGTTTGCCTGATGTGTTTTAATGGCTAATTGATTCAAACCCGTTATGTTATTGAACAGGAGAATGGTGGAAGAGTAACCCCATCGCCGTTATAGATGAAGCAGTTCTATCAGGCGGTGCGCCCAATTTATCCAATTCCTTCACCATAAATGGACAGCCAGGAGATCTGTTGCCCTGCTCTGACTCAGGTATTAGGTTTCTACTTTCATACTGGCTTCACTAGTTAACTTGTATAAATTGTTGTGTTGAAAAACGATGTAGAAACTGATCAAAATTATCTTGTTGATGCAGACACATTTCGATTCGCTGTAAAACAAGGAGAAACGTACCTTCTGCGGATCGTGAATGCTGCACTCAATACTGGGCACTTTTTCAAGATAGCAGGCCACGAATTTACAGTTGTAGCTGTGGATGCTTGCTACACCAAGCCATACAAGACAGATGTAGTCGTCATCTCTGCGGGTCAGACTACAGATGTTCTTGCACTACTACAAGTTGGGGTTGTTTGAGACGAATTTTAAAGACAATATTAAGATATTGTCTTAAATATCTATTTTTATTTTTTTCTTACATTTTTAAAAATAATTAAGACAATATTTAAGACAAAATCAATATCTAATTTTAAATATCTATTTTAAACTGTTTTTTTTCGAGCTTTTATTTTTCAATTTTGAAAGTTACTATTTTGAAACTGAAACTGATTTTTATGAAAGAGGGATTTTGCATGAAGCTTTTCATTTGCTCAGCCATGATCAGTAGCCGCAAACATGATACACTGGGAAGGAGAAAGGAAACGACTGCACTTGGATTATTGGATTGTTGAAGCCTGAAGGATAGAGCTGTGCCGACCGGGATGCACAGGTATGCTAATTTTATTTTATTTTACATTTTAGTCAGTAATGGTTAGATTACTGTTAGCGAAGTTTGATCTCCACGCTTTAGGTTAGATATGTGTTTGGCACCGAATAAACCTGTCGTATGCTGCCTTTGATGTCGAATGACGCCCATTGGGTAATCGACCTCTTAATTGCAAAAAATAAAAATAAAAAGGGAATATATAAGAGAGTTAGTTTTCCTCTGCAAGACGCAGTAGATTTCTGTATAATATTCTTTTCCTTAATAAATGACCGAAATTGTTTTCTATTTTGTTTCTCTCTGCGTGAATCACCCGAAGGATCTCCTCCTCGATGTATGTGTTGTAATTATCGATTTATAAATTCTCTCTGGGATGAAACGCCTCATTGAGTTTTGTACTTCAATTTTCTGTTGTCCGGAGTTTTGCTCATAACAATATCCCTGAGTTTTGTTTTTCTTCTATCTATGTGAGACGACCGACATATTGCCAGTGGGATCGACAACCCTGAGATCTTTTCTTTTATTGTGGGATGTGTTCAGTACATCATCGCTGAAACCCTTACCCGTGGATTAAAACCCTGCTTAGAAGGTAGAAAAACAGTAATAGGATTTGAATTTTGAATTCTAGCCCATTGTGGTGAGAAGCGACCAAGCTTCCTTATGATCTTAATCAGAGTGAAGGCTATCGAGCTAGTATGTCTTCGGGTAGTTTTAACCATCTCTGCAATTGTGCTATCGATTTGTTTTGCTGTACGATGATATTGTACAGGGTTGGGATGGATCCCCGTCCATTTATTTTATTTTATTTTACATAATTAAATAGTGGTAGAGCGTTAGAGAACACAGAACCCTTAGACCCTATAATGTTATACGTGGTATTACCATGTGGATCTTTATAGATATATGTATTTGTTTTGCAAGCTCCTGAATCCATGATAGTCTGCACGCTCCTGAATCCATGATATCCTTCGTGTAATCTCCCATATATGCAACTGCATCAGGCCCAACCCAATTCCAGAAATCATAAAACCCTTTTTCCATCAAATACAGAGTGGTTCTGTAGTTTCAATATGGAGCGAATTCATGGATCATGCTCTCGTAGCGGAGCAGACTGAACAATCTCATTATAGATGCGAGGATGTAGACCAGAGCCATAATCCCCACCAGCAGGGGCAAAGCTAGCACCAAGAGCAAAGGCAGGGGAAGCACCGGTTGAACCCGTTTTAGAAGAACCCGTTATAGTCCCCATTTCAGAGCTAGATGATGCACTTTTATACTTTTCCCGTTTCCTAGCCACTTTGCTAGTTTTGTGAAGCTATTTATAGTGCCCTATATGATGAAAATGATCCCTGCTGGTAGGAAACCAGCAGTTTACCAAACCTTAAGTATATTCTGTTGATTAAGCAGTTTACCCATTAGCTTCTTCAGCAGTTTATAAATTCTATTCTGATCTAGCAGCAAAAGCAAAGGTAAGAAGGGCATAGGCAGATCCAATTGATTCTTACTTGTTTCCACCCCCATCAGTCTAAGTCTAGGCAAAGGACACATCTACATTTCCTTCGTGTAATCTCTCATATACGCAACTGCATCAGGCCCAACTTGGAGTTGGAGCTGTGGAATTTCATAATGCTCTTGGTGAATCACCAAATCGTACAATAGGGAAGATTGTTTGTTACTGTTTTAAATATATGATAATTTAGGGTTTTTAAATCTTAGATAATTTATGTAATAGCCACTAATCTAGCCATAGCATTGCATTTGATGTTATCAATTTCAGATAATGAATTTTGCATGTGGCGGATTCTCTTTGCACTTCCATTCGAGTCATTCGGTGTTTGATGGCCTGGGAACATAAGTATTCCCGATGTCATGGGGTTGCAATGGCCTCTAAAACCAGGCGAACATGTACATGGATCTCTTGGATTCTATTCGTCGATTTCATGGAATAGATTGGTATTTGAGGTTAATGTGAAAGTTATTGTTTCTTTCTCTGCTTTGACTGTAAAAATGTGAATGCTGGAAGTTTCTTCGAATTAAATCCAGATCCAGAATCCATAATGGAATTAGCTTGAAGAATAAACCCTTCGTATCTTGGTTTCAGGAACTAAATGTTGTACTATCTATTTATTGAAATAGGAAATAGATCGGTGTTTTTATCATTGAAAATATATATGATCGGTGTTTTGCATTGTCTTTTATCATCTCCTGAAGATTTTGCACATTTATTTTGTCTTTTCCAAAGTAATTAGTGGGTGCTAATAAGGATTTAAATAGTGGAAATGCCACCCTGAAAAGAATGATCCATATGCTGCCAAGAGAAGGCGCTGCTTAATAGATAATTGTGCCATTTTTTTTGAGATATCATTTCTATTATGCATATGATCGGGGAAGCAAGGAAATAGTTTTATGGGAAGGTCATTAATTACTGCATGCAACAGTTCAAATAGCTTCTATATATTGCTTAAAATAAAGAAGTTTGAATCTAATTTAATAAATGTTGCATCATAAAGGATCCAACATTTAAAATTTGCATAAAAAATGGTGAATAGCTGAGTTATTGAACTGTTGTTTTATACCTAGCATTGACATAATTTAAATTGCAGAAGATCAAATTCATTTCGGCATAGGATCCATATTAATGAATTATGTGGATTATATGTCCCTCAATTGCTAATTTCTTTACTTGATCAGATTCCCAATTGAATCTGAAGAGGCAATGGGGGATTCAAGTGAGGATGAGATGATTTCCCTTGAAAATGCGGAGATAAGGCAGAAGCTGCAGAAATCGGGAGTTATCGGGCACATTCTCAATGATTTCATGCCATGTTTGCTGTTAGAAGATAATCTACCATAGTTGAATTTAATCCATAGCTGAACCATAGTTGAATTAATTCAAGCTGAACGAATTTAATTCAAGCTAAACGAATTTATTTGTACGTCACCCAGTCTTGCTCGCTCAAGTGCAAACCAAACCTGTTATTTCTTGTTGTTTCGTATCTTGCTCGCTCAAGTGCAAACCGAACCTATTATTTCTTGTTGTTTTGTATCGAACCTTATGGCCAACACATAATAGCTAATACCAAGGTCCTGAAATCAGCACACACTAGAGGGACCACTTAGATGAGTAATTCTAGGATAGAGACTCGACTATTGCTATCCACTCATCCCATGTATATCTTAACTATGTACTTTTATGCTATCCTTCTTTTCTACAATCTAAGTCTTATTCAATTTTGTTAAGGTGAGCGCAATCTATGCTTTCTTGTATATGAAGCTGCAGGGTACTAGCTCAATGGTAGAGCATCTGCATTATAATACAGAAAATTGTATTATAATGCAGAAGATTGGTGGTTCGATTCCACCGTGCCCTATCATAAATATTTGCATTCTCTCACAGGTATTAAGACAATATTTATGTAAATTGTCTCAACTTAAGACAAAAAAAAATTGTGTATTGTCTTAAATATCGTCTTTAAGCGAGTGTCTTAAACTATTGTCTTAAATTATTGTCTTAACTATTGTCTTAAATTTAAGACAATAGTTAAGACAATAATTTAAGACAATAGTTTAAGACACTCGCTTAAAGACGATATTTAAGACAATACACATTTTTTTTTTGTCTTAAGTTGAGACAATTTACACAAATATTGTCTCAAATATTGTCTTAATACCCCTCTCTGTGTAGTAGTGTTGTCACGGCCAACCAGCCTGTGGGCAAATACTATATGGCCGCCCGAGCATATAATAATATGGAAATAGGTGATTTCGATAACACCACAACTACTGCTATTCTAGAGTATATTGGAGCTGGAAATTCTTCGCATCCGAGTTTACCTAGCCTTCCAGCCTTCAACGACACTGCGACTGTCAATACATTTAGTAGAGCACTGCGAAGCCTGGCTTCCCGAGAGAACCCAGTCGATGTTCCGCAGAAGATAGATGAAAGCCTCATCTACACAGTTGGACTGGGGCTGCGTCCTTGTGATTCTGCGAACAACTGCACAGGCCCCGACGGAATGATGTTGAGTGCAAGTGTCAACAACGTATCCTTTGTAACGCCCACGATCTCTCTGCTTCAAGCTTATTATTTCTCCATTAATGGTGTCTTTACGCCGGATTTTCCATCAAAACCTCCCGTTAGATTCAACTACACTGGGACGAATATAACCGAAAGTCTTTGGGTTCCTGACGCGGCAACAAAGGTGAAAGTGCTTGAATACAACTCAACAGTGCAGCTAGTTTTTCAGGCAACAAACATCTTCGTGGCAGAGAACCATCCAATGCATCTTCATGGCTACAACTTTTACGTGGTGGGACAAGGATCGGGGAACTATAACCCAGTAACAGATCCACGTAAGTTTAATCTGGTTGATCCCCCACAGCGCAACACAGTAATCGCTCCAATGAGTGGCTGGGTCGCCATAAGATTCAGAGCTGACAATCCAGGTATATATTTTGGCTTTTCATTTGAATTCCATCTTATTTAATTCTTTACTAGCTTAGAGTTTAATATAAGCGCCAATTGTTGTGCAGGAATGTGGTTCCTGCATTGCCATTTAGACGACCATTTCACGTGGGGATTGAATATGGTGTTTCTAGTGAAGAACGGTAAGGGTCCATTGGAAAAATTGGAGCCTCCTCCAAAAGACCTTCCCCAGTGCTAGAGAAGGAAATATCAATAACTGAATTATTTATGAAGGAAATATGTGGAGGTATGCAAGTGGATGTGAAAATGGTGTATGTCTCGAGGGATGTAAGGGATGTAAGTGGATGTAATATTTCTCCTATAGTAAAAAATTAAGATTCTGTTTTTATTCTAAGTGTAAGCATTTTATTTATAAGAATTTGTATGGATTGAAGCATCAAGAGCAAAGTTTAAAATTTATATATATTTTCAAGGCATGAGCAAAGTTTAAAATTTATATATACTTTTAAGGAAAGATAATTACAATGTTAATGCACACTTTCAATGACAAAATGGATTACATTGATATACATACCCAAACAATGTTAATGCACACTTTCAATGACAAAATGGATTACAATTGATATACATACCCAAACAAGGAATTGCAATTTGTAATACATCAAATATTATTTCATTGTCTTACTAAATTACATTCATTACATAGGGGTTCAACAAGAGCGTCATGTCACTTACAAGAAATGAACCTGGGTGGGGAGAGTAACAATCATTCCTTCCAACCACTCAAACTACATCCAAGGGACAAATTTTCGAGATGGTTATTTAGTTTTTGGAAAAAAATAATTCCATCACAATCTACACTTAGTGCACTAGTGCATGGACTATTTTGGGAGAATTTTCAAATTCAAACACTATTTTTTATTATTTAATGAAATAGACTAATTACAATGTTAATACATGTGCTCAATGAAAAAACAGACTACATTGATATAAATACCAAAACAAGGAATTGCATTTGTAGTATCAAATATTATTCCATTAAATAATGTATTTTGATTTATGCATATGTCAAATATAGACTAACCCTTTAAATAATAAAACATGTTCTTTGCTTCTTTTTATGTTTATTGTGTTCTAGTTATTGAACAACTACTTTGACTGGGACATCAAAAATGGTGTTAGCATATATAGGAAAGGTAAAATGAAAATATATTTAGGAATTGAAAGGCAATATTGATGTCGCTTTAACCTAAGATTATACTAGGGTGAAAACACGAAGTTGGAAACATTTTTCTCCCTCGAGATTTGTAGAGAATTGTCTTACCTCCATACTCATTTTTAAAAAAAAATAGACATCTAGGGGGATGAATTTGGTGTTTACTAAGTGCATATACTTAAAAATTTGAGGCAAGGATAATGAGTGACTAAACCAGCCACCATGGTTTTTATATAAGGCTATTTATTTTTTGGAAAAAAATTATAACATCACAATCTACACTAAGTGCACTAGTGGATGGACTATTTTGGGGGAATTTTCAAATTCAATCAATATTTTTATTTAATGAAATAGACTAAGACAAACAAACACTGACCGTGAGCCAACAATTTTCCTTTCAAAGTACTCATCACAAAGAAAAATAAAAATACCCTTTCTAAGAGGACAGAGAGAGGAAGTGCACTATCATTTCTCTGATTTCTTTCATGCTTCCAGCTTGAAGTTATTGAATTTTCATTTTAGGCAGATTTTAGAAAGGTGCCATTCTGAAGCGATATTGTTTAGTATAAAATTAGTAATAAATAGAAATTATTAGTTTAAATTAGCAATTCTAATATCATTAGAAAATAGATTCAGATATGAATCCATTGTACCAAGTCTTTACCAAGTCCGACATATAACCTTTATATTTTTCCTTTCTGAAGTTGCATTTCCTAAAAACTACATAATTCTTTTGCTTTTCCGTTGACCAAAAATTATTGGCTAAGAAAAACTCTCGGGCGAGAGTTGTAAAATATATTAGACGAGAGTTCTTACAACCCATGCTTCAATTTAACAGTGGTGTTAAAATCTTTGACAAAAGTTTTAAAAACTCTCGGGTGAGTAATTCTTCTGAAAGTTTTCCCCGCGGGCCAACCAAATCTACCCTGGATTCAAGGGATTCAACTGACCAATCTTTCGCATGAGATATGTATATATATTCTCAACCAAAAGATTAGATTCGAGGTGTGTCCAAAGCATCTAAATACAAAGAGTGCGAAGTGCAAAGCGCGATTCGGGGATAGGATATTACTTTTTTTTCTCAAGGTATGAAATTTTATTTTTTAAAGTAGAAATTAGGATATTACATCATTTGATCAATTATAGCTCCACCTATTGACTCGAATTGTTTTTAATAACTTGCAAATCTCGCTTGGTAGGTCACACTCAACACTCTTGATCTTCTCTGTTGCCAAAAGCATTTCAATGAGAGGCATTCCAACTGAACACGTTTGTTTATCAGTGCCCTCTTTGGTAATCAACATTTTCATGAAATTGCAATATTCATCCTATCGTGGATATTTACCAAATTGTAGCAAAGCAATAAACCGCTTATTCTCTATTCTGCAGAAGTTCAAATCCCCATCCTTCGACCAACTTTCAATTTGAATTTGAAGTTGAATACTTCCTTTCAGAAATTCCCCTGCCCAAAAAAACCTTGTTAACATTGTTGCACAACCAAAGATGAGCTATGTGATATTTTTTGCAGTATAGGTAAACTTAAAGGCCCACTCATCCCGGTGTAAGGTGTGTTGGTTCAATTGTTTATCATAATAGCTCCGTGGTTAGGAAATGCTAGTAGAGCTCTTAAAAATGATTTCTATAGAGCTTTTTTACCTCTATGTGGAGATATATGGAAGTAGGGCACTAATAAATGCAATATTAGTGATAGATAATTCTACCTATTATTTGGTCAACATTACAATATGGAAATGAACTGACTAAGCTGAAAAATGCTGGAGATGATGCCATTGAGACCATGAAAATTGGTGATATCCTCATAATACTTTACCTTTAATTGTTTTGAATAACTACTAACAAATCAAATACTTGTTAAAGTTGAGTGAATGAACATACAAAATATAATTTATTTAATTATGGACACTCATCTACTTGCCACTTATATCATATAATGGCTCACTACTAGTGTAATGTACCTCTATTTTATAATATCATTGAAACCCTTGGAAGTAGAAGCATAACCATGGCATTTGGATATTCGTTTCTTTCTTGTTTTTCATTCTTACAATTTTCTATTTTCTATAAAATAAATATGTATTCCAGTTTCCTAAGTAATTTTTTTATCCATCTATGTATGCCCAACAAAAGGTGAATCAATTGAACCGATTCAATTTAACCATGATTATTCAAGGGATTCAATTGACCAATATTTCTCGAAAGAGATTGACCAATCTCACATGTGTTATTTTGGAATTGAATTTTAGGTTTCTAATTTTTTGAACATGGGAAAGAAAATGGCTTGAAAATGAAAGTACGATCGAAAGAGAACTGATTCGGCGGAAAAGAATGACAATTTAAAGAAAAAGAGGCAACCATTGAGGGAAAATATAGATAATGGAAGAGATGTGGAGGTGCTTGGAAATGAAGAAGAAACGAGAGATGGTGAGAAACTTTTCGATGCCAACACAAATGAAGAAGACAATGTTGATATCGACACCACTAGTGAGTCTTGAGAATTTCTTAAATTTTGAAGTTTGAATTTTTTAGATTTTGTTTTTAAACTTCCTACCTTTTGCAATTAAAAAAATGTCAAGTTCAAATTACAAATTTATATATTTGTTATGCAAGGACAACATCTAACATGCATGAAGATCCTAATGGACATACCATTTCACAGAGATTAATCGAAATTTGTAAGAACATTGTCTATGATGACAAATTTCTAGAGAATATGGATTCACCTAAAATTGAAGGAATGAGACCACCAATGCAGGAATGGACAATTCGAGATAATGTAAATTTGGGGATCAAAACAAAAATTGTAGGTAAATCTATCATAGCACAATCTCATATGTTACGTAAATTCTTAAAGCACGAAACTCTAAAAAATGCAATTCAATTATTAGGCATTAAAAGTTACAAAGAGACTTTAGCAAATCAATCGGTATAAGAAAATGTTGTAATGCCCCTCAACCTTCCCACGACTATCAACAATGACGACACTTATTGGCAAGTGAACCAGTTAAAAACAACCAAGAATAAATGAATGCTTATGTGAAGATTTGGAATAAATTGCTTTCTGACTAGAGATAGACATGAAAAATCAATATGGTTCTGAGAAATTCTTGATTTAAATGGAAAACATGGATACTTGTGATAATGATGAGAATTATTATCAATTAATTAGCACATGTAGATGAATGTGGCATTTATGTTGAAATATGGAAAATGGAAATATGTGCATGAATTACGATATGATGATTTTAAGCAATGATATTTGTTGGTTGTGGATCCTGATCTTCCAGATTCAGAGATGTTATTCAGTCGTGTTTGTACCCCAGGCTTACTGTACACTCGTTCCCCCACCGTACGGGCCCATGGTTTTGGGTAACCCGTGGTATTTTCCCATTGTGTTTCCCCTATAAAAGAAAGACATTGTAACACGGCTAGGGTTGATGTATTAAGTATTATGCATTGTAAAGATCTATGAGATCGTAAAGAGAGACTGTGAGAAAGTGAAGAGGAAGTGCAGCGGATGTGCTACAGGTTGTATCCCTTCATTTGCTGGATGGTATACTAATAAGGACTGGCAATTTCAGTGTGGATGTAGCCCATCTTGGGTGAACCACGATATATTGGTGTCTCTCTTGTTATGTGTTTGTGTAATTTGTATTTGCATCTTGTTTATTTTTATTTCTCTGAGATCCTATTTTTCTAATTATATTAATGTGTGCTCAGATTATGTGTGCAGTAGCAGGTAAGACATCTTACTGACTCATTCATAATCAAATAGCAAGCGGGTCATAGAAGAGGGGGAAAACACACATGGGGGCATTGACGCACGATTGGAAAGCTCGTTCAGCTTTACGCGGGTGAGCATGAAATCGTATGGATGAGACCATAATGGATTGGTCACATACGAGGTTGAGGGGCACACAGTAAGAGCATACTTACTCCTCAGTGCCATTAGTCTCACATAGAGTGTAGCTGGATTATTTATGGTAACGGTTCCTGAAATCATTGCACGGAATCCTAGCACGACAGTAAAATGAGAAAGTGTTGTCAGAAGGACCCGACGATATGGTACCTAGACAGTAAAATGAGAAAGTGTCATCAGAAGGACCTGACGATGTGGTACCTAGAGAGTGAAACAAGAAAGTGTTGTCAGAAGGACCCGACGATGTCGTACCTAGACGAATAAAGGAAACTGATAAATGAACACCTATGTATTTGTCATATATTATTGCATTAGATTATCTGTGCATGAAATGTAATTACATAGTTGATGAATAGTATCGCATTAGGTTATTTGCGCATGAAATGATCATTTGTACTTAAATAATTTGGAATAATTAAATATGGAGCAAATGATAGACTAGGAGTCATTAACTAGTCAACTCCACCTACACCCACTAAAATAGAGATTGAAATCTTAGCATCAGGGGACATCTAGGAATAAAATGTGGGAAGTATGTGCACTCTCATGAGAGAGTGACACATGGTTGGGTGAATATTTGTATAAAATAATTTTTCATAAAAGAGTATTTTTGCATGAAGTGACATGTGTAACAAGGGATTTTTCTATTTAAGCAAGAGGAAAGGAAGGAAAAAGGGGGATGGCTCCCTAATGCTGGATGAATGCCAGAATGACAAAAAGGAATTATGATTGTTCTTTCTATTGTGATTTTGGCTAAGTATTTTGGTGAGGGGGATCTCACTTCCGAATCCCTGCCAGTGTGCATCCTCTACGACCCAAGGCTCGGGGGTGGCTATGCGACGGATTGAATAAGCCTACGATTGGGTAGTGAGGCTAACAATTGCTTCGCCCATGGTTAAATGATCCTGTACTTGTGGAATCCAACTAAAGACGAGGTTGGAAATGGACAAGCTAGATCCGATTGACGACGATGACTCCTTCTTCGGTAGCGGAATCGACCTACGGTTGATAGGTTTATTGTTCCATTTTGTATTTTCTAAGTTCAATCTTCAAATTTATTTCATTTTTCTATCAATGATAAGATCGAATTTGGTTTATAATATGTTACTAAGTTTCGGTGTCAGTCTATGAAGGGCCCCGAAAATGGGGGTCCCTACATTTGGTATCATAGCGTGGTTCAGAAACTCATACCTAAGGGCTCTCACTGCATACAAATCATTGTTTGACTATGATCTGTTAGGAGATCTAGTATTCGAAGTACTTCATCACGTGCTGGACTATCCTCCAAAAGCAGGTTCTTTCTTTTACGATTTGTGTTAATTAATGCATTGTATTATAAGCTTCGTATTTTGGGCTGTCCGGATTGAACTTGTCTCCTCCTTTCGTACTAATCCAGAGCTACATTTCCACGTGGATTCTGATCGATCTGAAGGGATAACAGTTGTATAAAAACATGTTTTTAATAGTTTGCAACCTCATTTTGATATCGCGGGAATGATAAACGTCTATAGAATGGTTATGGGTTTGATATTTTGTTTTAAGTCGGATGAATAATGGCCGCACCATAAAAACATGGGGTTTATTCCAACTAAAACTTTACTTCATAGGAACTTGTGTCAGATTGGATGGATGGGGGATCGAACTATAGAAATGGTCCCACATTCTCACATTCAAACCTGAGTCGGTCAATACTTACTCGAATCGTTGGATAAGTAGAATCGAGATTGATGTGTGAAATAGTTATAAAAGAAGATGTACATGCATGAGAAATTTTGGCTCTCATAGTTCTATTGTTCAAAGCTTTTACTGTATGTGTTATTACCTCGTTGGGTTCTGTTTGGAAAATAAAACTCTTAACAATGTCGATCTCAAGGTTCAGATCCACTAATCATTGGATATTGTATTGATTAGCCTTGTTACTAGTTTTTTGTATAACTTGATCTATGTTGTCATATCTATTATCCTCAAGATGCAGCGTATCCGACTGTACAACTTATGTCTATGATGATAGATGCGCCAATGCTCATTTATTAGTAAAATTTTAATGGAATAGATCAAGCAACTATGGCACCTCGCTTGCTTATAGTGTAAGAATTAGTCGGGATGACTTCCCGTAAATTGTGCAGCAAATACCCACTGATTGTTACTTACCATTTAATTCACAGGCACCTCAACTCACGATTATTGGGTAGTGAAACATATAGTTTCACTTCTTGTTGGTGCATAGGTAGCCCCTAACATCCTGTTGTTATAACCACAATAAATTAAATACATATGACAGCGAGCTGAAATCTAATTCGATTCCCTTTCTTACTCTTAATCCCGACATGGAACGAGCCACACCCGGATCTTTATGAAATACTCCCATAAAATTTCAGCCAAATAATGTTTCTATAATCTGCAGCTCCCAAATTCAACTACCAGTTCAACTTCATGCCAACGCCACCTGCCACACCAACTAATCAATCCACCCATCGACATCTCTAAATCGGATTCTAGCGAAGACCCAAGTTAGGTGTCGGCTATGCGATACTCTTGTGAACCTTTTTATCACTTACTGTAATTCAATTACTTTATCTAGTCCTTTAAAAGGATTAGAGCGATAGGAAATGATACTTATATTAACCTTAATTATTTAAATGAACTATGGGAAAGGATTATTTGATGATCCTAGGATTCAAAACCCTTTTTATTCTTAAACTGTGAATTTACAGAATCATAGTTGTATTATGCTAATGCTGGGTATGAAACAAGTTATTCTCCTATTTTCATTTTATAAATATATGTGTACTAAGTAATACAATCAGATCTATTTGGAGATCGATGATAGTATGGGTTTTGATAAATATATCGTTTTCTATTATATTGCAAATTCACTATTCATATTTATGGAAAGAGATTTTGGAAAGATTTATTTGGATTCAGATCTGCATACATAGAGTTATCATTATCGCGTTGTATAGTTTTAAAAGTAGTGTATTTTATATTATCAATATATGATCTATCTTCAAATCGAGCGTCTATGCTCCATCAAATGCTATGTATTTGTTAACGGAGAATCCAATCATTCTAGTTTGGATCTTTCATCGATCGAGCTGATGCATTTACTTATGGTTGTTTTAGAATCTATGTGTTAATATTCCTATGACTACAATCAATTCGGATCGAGCAAATGTAATGTGCTTAGTAAACTTTAAAAACCGCGTTAACTCTGTGTTTGTGTTTGCATCGTTCCATTTCGGATCGAATGGAATAATTCCTCAACTATAGAACGTGACTATGTGTCTTGTAATTGCATCGATTTGCATTAGATTCATGGAATGATTCTTCAAATGTAAAGTGTAACCCCTTGTCATGCGTCTGCGTCAATCCTTGATGCAGAAGCATCCTGCCTTCAAAACCTTGTACTCCTGATCAGACCTAGAAGGGGTTTTCATTTTCCGAAGTAGTGGTTCTTTGATGAAACATTGTACAAATGCTTTAACTAGACTCAATCCTGAGTTTACACAATCTCTCGCAATCCAATGTTCTCATGCCCTTGGTACCCTTCTATCACACTGGTCAAATAATAGCCACAATTTTTCATGATAAAATGTAACAACAACTATAAAAACTCCATAACAATTGGGATCATGCATGTACATCTACTAAAATTTAATCAGTTAATCAAATTTCTAGATTTATCAACTAACATATATGTCCATGTTTTTGCTAGGTCATTCTTTAAACTAGATTTCCCTCAAATAATTACTAAGATATAATTATATCTAGATAATAAAATAAGGTATTACAATGATGACTTAGTATCGGTCATTATGGATAATCATTCCAATTACTGAAGGATTGATTCTAAGTTTTTATAATAATGAGTGAGATAAATTGAAGTTCAAGATCAACATGATTGCGATGTTTAATAAATAAAATTTATATTGGAGACTTCAACTTTTTGAACTATTAAACTGTCATTTCATATCATAATTTTGATTCATAATCACTTTTTATTCCGGGATGGTTTTATACATAAGCTCTTTTATTATATTGGATATGGCAATTGGCAAGTTTGAATTGGATTTTATTTACGAAAGTTGGTTGATATTGATGAATTATGGTGTACATATCCAATTTAGTTAAATGTTATTCTTGTTAATAATGAACATTATATGGATGGATATGAAATATCAAAATGAAGCATATATGATTTTAATTATACAATTAACCTTTAATTGACACCAAATCACCCAAATTGACTATAATAACCTCAAATTACCATTAATTAAACCTTAGTTACATTTAATTTGCACCTACATAACTCTAATTAACCCTAAATGACTGCTAATTACCATCTATTATCTTCTAATTACCCACAAAGACCCTAAATTAACACTAATCAACTCCTTAACCAAAAAATAATTAGTAGGGGGGAATTTTTAAGGATCCATACTTATTCAAAGTGTAGGAAATTTGGTGAAGCTTAAGATGTTTGGTGATATTTTTGTAAAAATATTCAAATGTTAAGGTTTCTATCTAGTTCCTATCCAATTTTAGTGATTTTTAAAGTGAAATATATTTATTCTAGAGAATTTGGTCAAACCATTTAAAAAAATGGATATTTATTAATTTCCTTTTTGTGGGAGGGGGGGGGGGGGCAGGGCATGGAAAATTACCCTCCGGGTACATATTATATAATGCCTGAGTGGAAATGCATCCATGTTCCTAATACAACCATTACACCCTATACACTACAAAAAATTTAAACTTAATACTTGGAACCTTTAACAGAATAATTTATATTAAACTTATAAACCTTAAATCCTAGCTTCTAATGCCTAAACAATATCACTGAAAAAGAAGTCTATGATAACTTATTAGAATTTGACTACAACTATGGGAACCATTAGTAGGATTTCCACATAAAGATTTGGTATTGGTCTCTTTAGTGTGGTAGGAAAGGATAACACAGATCTTTGGCCTCTAATTGTGAATATGTGAATATGGGCACCATTACTAGGTCTTATATACCAATAATGGCCAGGGGAGGAACAAGGATCTACATTCCTTGACAAATATTCTTAAGCGTAATGGTCATGAAGAAGCAGTTGAACCACCATGCAAACTCTCTTTAAGGAAACCATGGGTATGAAGATTGATGTGGATTCCATTCAGAGGTTTTGTGCAACACATATAGCACTTAGGGTCTTAACCGTCGTCATGGATGTAATGCCCCTCAACCCCGCTATGACTATCGATATTGATGACACTTATTTGTAAGTGACCCAGTTAAAGAAACCAAGATAAATGATTGCTTATATGTTGATTTAGAATAAATTGTTGACTGATTAGCGATATATGTGATAAATGAATATGTTTCTAGTGAATGATTGATTTAATGTTGATTATAGATACTTGTGATTTTAATATGAAATATTGTTGATTGATTAGCACATGTGAAGTCTTATGATGAATGTCGTATTTATGCTGGAATATGGAAATCGAATTATGCGGGTGATTGTGATGTGAATCCAATGGACAATTATCTATGTTTTCTTAACGATTAGGGAATGAATGAATGAATTATGATATGACGATTTTTGAGTAGTACTATTGATGTGTGTTCTGAGTATGTGTACAGTGATAGGTAAGGTGGTTTACCAACTGGATGATTTATGGTAACGGTTCCTAAAATCACAACAATAAAATGAGAAATTATTGTCGGAAGGACCTGACGATGTGGTACCTAGACAGTACAATGAGAAATTATTATCGAAAGGACCCAACGAGGTGGTACCTAGACAATTACTGCAAAGAAAGTGTTGTCAGAAGGACTTGGCGATGTGGTACCTAGACGAATAAAGGAAATTGGTAAATGAACACCTATGTATTTGACATATAGTACTGCATTAGATTATTTGTGCATGAAAGGACTATTTATAATTATGTATTTGGCATATAGTATTGCATTAGATTATTTGTGCATGAAAGGACTATTTATAATTATGTACGTGGCATATAGTACTGCATTAGATTATCTGTGCATGAAATGATTATTTGTAATTAAATAATGGGGAATAATTAAATATGGAGCAAAAGATAGACTAGGATTCATTAACTATTCAACTCCACCTATACCCACTAAAATAGGGATTGCAATCCTAGCATTAGGGTACATCTATCATTAAACGAGCCTTTACTTGTGGAATCCACCAGAAGACGAAGTTGGAAATGGACAAGCTGGATCGGATTGACGAGGGCGACTCCTCCTTGCGCAGTGCAATCGACCTACGGATGACAAGTTTATTGTTCCATTTTGTATTTGCCAAGTTGAATCTTTAGATTTATTTTATTTTTCTATTCATGAGAAGATCGAATCTGGTTTAGATTATGTTACTCGGTTTTAGATTCAGTCTGTGAAGGGCCCCAGAAATGGGGTCCTTACAAAATGGTTTATATTATCTTCTTAAGCCTTAGTAAGTAGCTTTAAGTAGGACCCCGGAAATGGGGTTGCTACAATGGAATTAAAATAAGATGCTTAGGCCGTATTTGAATCTTAGTAGGATTAGGCTTCAAAATTTTGTCTGTAAACAAGAACACAAGACTTCTATAGGGGATGTTTGACCTTTGTGGGAGATCTTTATTGCCATTAATATGTTTTTTACAATAAAAATGGGTGTAAGGGCTTATACCATGGCTAGGGAAAAAATAAGGATTGTAAGGGCTTATACCATGCTTAGACGCTATTTGAATATTCTTGTATCAAGAACCATGATGTAGCCCTCAAACAACTGCACGAGACATGTGCAGGAGATATTTGTCCTCTTGGGGAGAATGTTTGGCTCCATTGGTATGATTTGCATAATAAAAATGGGTGTCAGTGCCTATACCATATCCATGGGAGGTAAATAAGTTACTCGAGTCTAAAAGAACGGTTATTGAGATCAAGGACCATGAGCTAGTCGACGAATAACCACCTAGATCCTTTCTAAGGGATTTTTGGCCTCTAGGTGGGATATGGCCATTGGTAGGATATTTTCACACCATATATGGGAGTCAAGGCTTGTACCATGGCTAGTGAGGAAAACAAAGATTTAGGTCCTAAACAAAATTTTCTCACGCTTAATGACCATGAACAAGATCTCTAATTGGGAATTTGGGCACCATTAGTATGTTTTAAACAGTAAGAATGTGACTTAGGACCACTACCATGCCCATGAGAGGAAAAAAGGGAATTCATACCCTAAAGAAATATTCTTTATCTCAATATCCATGAAGAGGGAGACCCCTCAAACCGCCATACGTATTATCTCTAAAGGATGCATGGCCTCTAGGTGGACTATAGTAGTCATTAGTAGGTTTTGTGTGTCAGATACGATAATTGGGGTCTTGACAATTTTATGGAAAAAATATAACGTTCTTAGGTCCTATTTCAATCTTTGAAGGATTGGACTTCATGATCTATTACTCAAATAACCACGCAATGGTTTTCAAGGCTTGTACCATAGTCAAGGGAGGAAATAGCATTATTTGTTTTTAAGGCTTGTACCAATTTGGTGTATGAGAACCCCTTGTTTGTGAGACAAGGATCCCCCTCCGCGCAATCATTTGACCACTAAATTCTACAAAGGTGTACATACCCCATCCCCTCCTAATTTGAAGTATGACCTTTTAGGAGGAAATACATATTCGAAATGCCTTTCAATATCTCTATTTTTCATGTTATTAAACACTAAAATTCACAAAACCATATTAATAACATTATATCTCAAATTCACCTTAATAATAACACAACTTCTTTTTTTCACAAGTAAGAATAACACATGAGGGTTCTACTTAGCTGAGAGCTTTGATTTCACATAAGCCCTAGGCCCTATTTATAAATAGCATTATTTGTTTTTAAATGTGGTAACAAAATCATCATCAAGAAAGCTACACGATCAGATTACATAATCGTCAAACGTGATTAGAGTATTGTTACGCTTGAGGTTTTATATTTATGACTAGATAACTAATGCAGAGTAGTGACTAGATAATAAATGCAGCTGACTAGATATTCTAGTGATATTTTATATATAAAACCAATCAGATTATAGATGTAATATTTAAAAGCAATCACATCACATGATCGTCAAATAGATGGATATGGGTGTGATTTTATATTTATGATATGTTGAATGTGGATATGGGTGCGCTTTTCTATTTTATGACATGTTTTTCATTGTTATTATATTATTATTATTACGTTGTTTATTTACTCAACGCTATTATTATTAATTTAATATTGCTACTTCCAAGTTCCGTGTGATTAGACTAGACTATGGATATGCGCGTGCTTTTATAATTTATGACATGCTTTTCATTGATTTCTTTAAATGTATTTACTCAACGCTATTATTATTATTTTTATAGTTTAATATTGCCGCTTCCCGGTGATTAGACTATGGATATGCTGTGCTTTTTATATATATTTACTCAACGCTATTATTGTTATTTTATTTAATATTGCAACCTGCCGATGTTCTCTTAAAATAAGACTATGGATATGCTGTGCTTTTTATATATATTTACTCAACGCTATTATTGTTATTTTATTTAATATTGCAACCTGCCGATGTTCTCTTATTTTATTTAATTTATGACATGCTTTTCATTGATTTCTTTAAATGTATTTACTCAACGCTATTATTATTATTTTTATAGTTTAATATTGGGGCTTCCCGGTGATTAGACTATGGATATGCTGTGCTTTTTATATATATTTACTCAACGCTATTATTGTTATTTTATTTAATATTGCAACCTGCGGATGTTCTCTTAAAATAAGAGTATTGAGTCTGCGTGGTAAATGTGTTATTAAAGCATTGAAGAACTGAATGTTTTAAATAATGAGTGACGATTGAGATCCAAGAACAAAATAGAAAAAAATGTGTGAGCTACACTTTAAACGTGTATGCAGAAATGAAAACCAAAAGCATGCAGGCAGACCGTTAATAAACGTGATTAAATTTGAGCTCGGATCCAGCCTGTTAATAAACGTGATGTTTATTACAGCTTTAAGATCCAGCATGGTTGGATTGAAAATTCACATGGTGGAGGGCCCTATATTCCACAACAGCGACTCCGTACTTGTCATTTCAGACTCCACAATGTGCTCTCACACTTTCTAGTGGTATATATACACTCCGTCTTCTTACCATAAACACACACCAGTATTGCATTCAATGTGCAAAGCTTCCGTTCGATACTGAAAGATTCATCCGTTTCAGTGCTAAGACAATGCAGTGAATGGTACTACTTCTGGCTTTGCAAGCGTAGCAATATATCTAGTAGTTCCTGCAACAATGTCGTTGCAATCAGTGCATCTATCTTCAGCTGGCTTTGTTTTTCTACTCTCGTTTGTTGCTTATTTGGCTGCCATCACAAACGCAGCAATCGTCAATTATGCCTTCGTTGTAAGCTTTCTTAATTTCTATTTCAAAGTTTTTTTTTTGCATACCCATAACCTTTGGAAAAACAAAGTCCATAATGTTTGATGTACTTTTCAATCCGTGGACAGCTTGAAAAGAAGACATTTACCAGACTGTGCGAACAAAATACAGTAATCACTGTCAATGGGCAGCTACCAGGTCCAACGATTCGTGTACATGATGGGGACACTGTTATTGTTAAAGTTTATAACAAAGCCGGATACAATGCCACTATTCACTGGTATGTCTCTGCAACCTTGATATTAATCCTATTTCAGAACATGAGTATTTAGCTACATAGGCTTGATGATGTATAGATTATAAGACTCTTTTGCATGTCAGGCATGGAGTAGAGCAGTTACGTACAGGTTGGGCCGATGGACCTGCATATGTTACACAGTGCCCTATTGCACCAGGTGGACGTTTTACACAGAGATTCAAGATTAGTGGACAAGAAGGAACCGTGTGGTGGCATGCTCATTACTCATGGCTCCGAGCTTCGGTGCATGGAGCTTTCGTAATCTATCCTAAGATAGGAAAATCATATCCATTTCCTAAACCCACTGCCGAAGTTCCTATCATAATAGGTACTGATGATCTGCTATGAGTTTCAAACGCAAATGTTTATGTTTGTTTGCCTGATGTGTTTTAATGGCTAATTGATTCAAACCCGTTATGTTATTGAACAGGAGAATGGTGGAAGAGTAACCCCACCGCCGTTATAGATGAAGCAGTTCTATCAGGCGGTGCGCCCAATTTATCCAATTCCTTCACCATAAATGGACAGCCAGGAGATCTGTTGCCCTGCTCTGACTCAGGTATTAGGTTTCTACTTTCATACTGGCTTCACTAGTTAACTTGTATAAATTGTTGTGTTGAAAAACGATGTAGAAACTGATCAAAATTATCTTGTTGATGCAGACACATTTCGATTCGCTGTAAAACAAGGAGAAACGTACCTTCTGCGGATCGTGAATGCTGCACTCAATACTGGGCACTTTTTCAAGATAGCAGGCCACGAATTTACAGTTGTAGCTGTGGATGCTTGCTACACCAAGCCATACAAGACAGATGTAGTCGTCATCTCTGCGGGTCAGACTACAGATGTTCTTGTCACGGCCAACCAGCCTGTGGGCAAATACTATATGGCCGCCCGAGCATATAATAATATGGAAATAGGTGATTTCGATAACACCACAACTACTGCTATTCTAGAGTATATTGGAGCTGGAAATTCTTCGCATCCGAGTTTACCTAGCCTTCCAGCCTTCAACGACACTGCGACTGTCAATACATTTAGTAGAGCACTGCGAAGCCTGGCTTCCCGAGAGAACCCAGTCGATGTTCCGCAGAAGATAGATGAAAGCCTCATCTACACAGTTGGACTGGGGCTGCGTCCTTGTGATTCTGCGAACAACTGCACAGGCCCCGACGGAATGATGTTGAGTGCAAGTGTCAACAACGTATCCTTTGTAACGCCCACGATCTCTCTGCTTCAAGCTTATTATTTCTCCATTAATGGTGTCTTTACGCCGGATTTTCCATCAAAACCTCCCGTTAGATTCAACTACACTGGGACGAATATAACCGAAAGTCTTTGGGTTCCTGACGCGGCAACAAAGGTGAAAGTGCTTGAATACAACTCAACAGTGCAGCTAGTTTTTCAGGCAACAAACATCTTCGTGGCAGAGAACCATCCAATGCATCTTCATGGCTACAACTTTTACGTGGTGGGACAAGGATCGGGGAACTATAACCCAGTAACAGATCCACGTAAGTTTAATCTGGTTGATCCCCCACAGCGCAACACAGTAATCGCTCCAATGAGTGGCTGGGTCGCCATAAGATTCAGAGCTGACAATCCAGGTATATATTTTGGCTTTTCATTTGAATTCCATCTTATTTAATTCTTTACTAGCTTAGAGTTTAATATAAGCGCCAATTGTTGTGCAGGAATGTGGTTCCTGCATTGCCATTTAGACGACCATTTCACGTGGGGATTGAATATGGTGTTTCTAGTGAAGAACGGTAAGGGTCCATTGGAAAAATTGGAGCCTCCTCCAAAAGACCTTCCCCAGTGCTAGAGAAGGAAATATCAATAACTGAATTATTTATGAAGGAAATATGTGGAGGTATGCAAGTGGATGTGAAAATGGTGTATGTCTCGAGGGATGTAAGGGATGTAAGTGGATGTAATATTTCTCCTATAGTAAAAAATTAAGATTCTGTTTTTATTCTAAGTGTAAGCATTTTATTTATAAGAATTTGTATGGATTGAAGCATCAAGAGCAAAGTTTAAAATTTATATATATTTTCAAGGCATGAGCAAAGTTTAAAATTTATATATACTTTTAAGGAAAGATAATTACAATGTTAATGCACACTTTCAATGACAAAATGGATTACATTGATATACATACCCAAACAATGTTAATGCACACTTTCAATGACAAAATGGATTACAATTGATATACATACCCAAACAAGGAATTGCAATTTGTAATACATCAAATATTATTTCATTGTCTTACTAAATTACATTCATTACATAGGGGTTCAACAAGAGCGTCATGTCACTTACAAGAAATGAACCTGGGTGGGGAGAGTAACAATCATTCCTTCCAACCACTCAAACTACATCCAAGGGACAAATTTTCGAGATGGTTATTTAGTTTTTGGAAAAAAATAATTCCATCACAATCTACACTTAGTGCACTAGTGCATGGACTATTTTGGGAGAATTTTCAAATTCAAACACTATTTTTTATTATTTAATGAAATAGACTAATTACAATGTTAATACATGTGCTCAATGAAAAAACAGACTACATTGATATAAATACCAAAACAAGGAATTGCATTTGTAGTATCAAATATTATTCCATTAAATAATGTATTTTGATTTATGCATATGTCAAATATAGACTAACCCTTTAAATAATAAAACATGTTCTTTGCTTCTTTTTATGTTTATTGTGTTCTAGTTATTGAACAACTACTTTGACTGGGACATCAAAAATGGTGTTAGCATATATAGGAAAGGTAAAATGAAAATATATTTAGGAATTGAAAGGCAATATTGATGTCGCTTTAACCTAAGATTATACTAGGGTGAAAACACGAAGTTGGAAACATTTTTCTCCCTCGAGATTTGTAGAGAATTGTCTTACCTCCATACTCATTTTTAAAAAAAAATAGACATCTAGGGGGATGAATTTGGTGTTTACTAAGTGCATATACTTAAAAATTTGAGGCAAGGATAATGAGTGACTAAACCAGCCACCATGGTTTTTATATAAGGCTATTTATTTTTTGGAAAAAAATTATAACATCACAATCTACACTAAGTGCACTAGTGGATGGACTATTTTGGGGGAATTTTCAAATTCAATCAATATTTTTATTTAATGAAATAGACTAAGACAAACAAACACTGACCGTGAGCCAACAATTTTCCTTTCAAAGTACTCATCACAAAGAAAAATAAAAATACCCTTTCTAAGAGGACAGAGAGAGGAAGTGCACTATCATTTCTCTGATTTCTTTCATGCTTCCAGCTTGAAGTTATTGAATTTTCATTTTAGGCAGATTTTAGAAAGGTGCCATTCTGAAGCGATATTGTTTAGTATAAAATTAGTAATAAATAGAAATTATTAGTTTAAATTAGCAATTCTAATATCATTAGAAAATAGATTCAGATATGAATCCATTGTACCAAGTCTTTACCAAGTCCGACATATAACCTTTATATTTATCCTTTCTGAAGTTGCATTTCCTAAAAACTACATAATTCTTTTGCTTTTCCGTTGACCAAAAAGTATTGGCTAAGAAAAACTCTCGGGCGAGAGTTGTAAAATATATTAGACGAGAGTTCTTACAACCCATGCTTCAATTTAACAGTGGTGTTAAAATCTTTGACAAAAGTTTTAAAAACTCTCGGGTGAGTAATTCTTCTGAAAGTTTTCCCCGCGGGCCAACCAAATCTACCCTGGATTCAAGGGATTCAACTGACCAATCTTTCGCATGAGATATGTATATATATTCTCAACCAAAAGATTAGATTCGAGGTGTGTCCAAAGCATCTAAATACAAAGAGTGCGAAGTGCAAAGCGCGATTCGGGGATAGGATATTACTTTTTTTTTCTCAAGGTATGAAATTTTATTTTTTAAAGTAGAAATTAGGATATTACATCATTTGATCAATTATAGCTCCACCTATTGACTCGAATTGTTTTTAATAACTTGCAAATCTCGCTTGGTAGGTCACACTCAACACTCTTGATCTTCTCTGTTGCCAAAAGCATTTCAATGAGAGGCATTCCAACTGAACACGTTTGTTTATCAGTGCCCTCTTTGGTAATCAACATTTTCATGAAATTGCAATATTCATCCTATCGTGGATATTTACCAAATTGTAGCAAAGCAATAAACCGCTTATTCTCTATTCTGCAGAAGTTCAAATCCCCATCCTTCGACCAACTTTCAATTTGAATTTGAAGTTGAATACTTCCTTTCAGAAATTCCCCTGCCCAAAAAAACCTTGTTAACATTGTTGCACAACCAAAGATGAGCTATGTGATATTTTTTGCAGTATAGGTAAACTTAAAGGCCCACTCATCCCGGTGTAAGGTGTGTTGGTTCAATTGTTTATCATAATAGCTCCGTGGTTAGGAAATGCTAGTAGAGCTCTTAAAAATGATTTCTATAGAGCTTTTTTACCTCTATGTGGAGATATATGGAAGTAGGGCACTAATAAATGCAATATTAGTGATAGATAATTCTACCTATTATTTGGTCAACATTACAATATGGAAATGAACTGACTAAGCTGAAAAATGCTGGAGATGATGCCATTGAGACCATGAAAATTGGTGATATCCTCATAATACTTTACCTTTAATTGTTTTGAATAACTACTAACAAATCAAATACTTGTTAAAGTTGAGTGAATGAACATACAAAATATAATTTATTTAATTATGGACACTCATCTACTTGCCACTTATATCATATACTGGCTCACTACTAGTGTAATGTACCTCTATTTTATAATATCATTGCAACCCTTGGAAGTAGAAGCATAACCATGGCATTTGGATATTCGTTTCTTTCTTGTTTTTCATTCTTACAATTTTCTATTTTCTATAAAATAAATATGTATTCCAGTTTCCTAAGTAATTTTTTTATCCATCTATGTATGCCCAACAAAAGGTGAATCAATTGAACCGATTCAATTTAACCATGATTATTCAAGGGATTCAATTGACCAATATTTCTCGAAAGAGATTGACCAATCTCACATGTGTTATTTTGGAATTGAATTTTAGGTTTCTAATTTTTTGAACATGGGAAAGAAAATGGCTTGAAAATGAAAGTACGATCGAAAGAGAACTGATTCGGCGGAAAAGAATGACAATTTAAAGAAAAAGAGGCAACCATTGAGGGAAAATATAGATAATGGAAGAGATGTGGAGGTGCTTGGAAATGAAGAAGAAAGGAGAGATGGTGAGAAACTTTTCGATGCCAACACAAATGAAGAAGACAATGTTGATATCGACACCACTAGTGAGTCTTGAGAATTTCTTAAATTTTGAAGTTTTCAAATTTTTTAGATTTTGTTTTTAAACTTCCTACCTTTTGCAATTAAAAAAATGTCAAGTTCAAATTACAAATTTATATATTTGTTATGCAAGGACAACATCTAACATGCATGAAGATCCTAATGGACATACCATTTCACAGAGATTAATCGAAATTTGTAAGAACATTGTCTATGATGACAAATTTCTAGAGAATATGGATTCACCTAAAATTGAAGGAATGAGACCACCAATGCAGGAATGGACAATTCGAGATAATGTAAATTTGGGGATCAAAACAAAAATTGTAGGTAAATCTATCATAGCACAATCTCATATGTTACGTAAATTCTTAAAGCACGAAACTCTAAAAAATGCAATTCAATTATTAGGCATTAAAAGTTACAAAGAGACTTTAGCAAATCAATCGGTATAAGAAAATGTTGTAATGCCCCTCAACCTTCCCACGACTATCAACAATGACGACACTTATTGGCAAGTGAACCAGTTAAAAACAACCAAGAATAAATGAATGCTTATGTGAAGATTTGGAATAAATTGCTTTCTGACTAGAGATAGACATGAAAAATCAATATGGTTCTGAGAAATTCTTGATTTAAATGGAAAACATGGATACTTGTGATAATGATGAGAATTATTATCAATTAATTAGCACATGTAGATGAATGTGGCATTTATGTTGAAATATGGAAAATGGAAATATGTGCATGAATTACGATATGATGATTTTAAGCAATGATATTTGTTGGTTGTGGATCCTGATCTTCCAGATTCAGAGATGTTATTCAGTCGTGTTTGTACCCCAGGCTTACTGTACACTCGTTCCCCCACCGTACGGGCCCATGGTTTTGGGTAACCCGTGGTATTTTCCCATTGTGTTTCCCCTATAAAAGAAAGACATTGTAACACGGCTAGGGTTGATGTATTAAGTATTATGCATTGTAAAGATCTATGAGATCGTAAAGAGAGACTGTGAGAAAGTGAAGAGGAAGTGCAGCGGATGTGCTACAGGTTGTATCCCTTCATTTGTTGGATGGTATACTAATAAGGACTGGCAATTTCAGTGTGGATGTAGCCCATCTTGGGTGAACCACGATATATTGGTGTCTCTCTTGTTATGTGTTTGTGTAATTTGTATTTGCATCTTGTTTATTTTTATTTCTCTGAGATCCTATTTTTCTAATTATATTAATGTGTGCTCAGATTATGTGTGCAGTAGCAGGTAAGACATCTTACCGACTCATTCATAATCAAATAGCAAGCGGGAAATAGAAGAGGGGGAAAACACACATGGGGGCATTGACGCACGATTGGAAAGCTCGTTCAGCTTTACGCGGGTGAGCATGAAATCGTATGGATGAGACCATAATGGATTGGTCACATACGAGGTTGAGGGGCACACAGTAAGAGCATACTTACTCCTCAGTGCCATTAGTCTCACATAGAGTGTAGCTGGATTATTTATGGTAACGGTTCCTGAAATCATTGCACGGAATCCTAGCACGACAGTAAAATGAGAAAGTGTTGTCAGAAGGACCCGACGATATGGTACCTAGACAGTAAAATGAGAAAGTGTCATCAGAAGGACCTGACGATGTGGTACCTAGAGAGTGAAACAAGAAAGTGTTGTCAGAAGGACCCGACGATGTCGTACCTAGACGAATAAAGGAAATTGATAAATGAACACCTATGTATTTGTCATATATTATTGCATTAGATTATCTGTGCATGAAAAGTAATTACATAGTTGATGAATAGTATCGCATTAGGTTATTTGCGCATGAAATGATCATTTGTACTTAAATAATTTGGAATAATTAAATATGGAGCAAATGATAGACTAGGAGTCATTAACTAGTCAACTCCACCTACACCCACTAAAATAGAGATTGAAATCTTAGCATCAGGGGACATCTAGGAATAAAATGTGGGAAGTACGTGCACTCTCATGAGAGAGTGACACATGGTTGGGTGAATATTTGTATAAAATAATTTTTCATAAAAGAGTATTTTTGCATGAAGTGACATGTGTAACAAGGGATTTTTCTATTTAAGCAAGAGGAAAGGAAGGAAAAAGGGGGATGGCTCCCTAATGCTGGATGAATGCCAGAATGACAAAAAGGAATTATGATTGTTCTTTCTATTGTGATTTTGGCTAAGTATTTTGGTGAGGGGGATCTCACTTCCGAATCCCTGCCAGTGTGCATCCTCTACGACCCAAGGCTCGGGGGTGGCTATGCGACGGATTGAATAAGCCTACGATTGGGTAGTGAGGCTAACAATTGCTTCGCCCATGGTTAAATGATCCTGTACTTGTGGAATCCAACTAAAGACGAGGTTGGAAATGGACAAGCTAGATCCGATTGACGACGATGACTCCTTCTTCGGTAGCGGAATCGACCTACGGTTGATAGGTTTATTGTTCCATTTTGTATTTTCTAAGTTCAATCTTCAAATTTATTTCATTTTTCTATCAATGATAAGATCGAATTTGGTTTATAATATGTTACTAAGTTTCGGTGTCAGTCTATGAAGGGCCCCGAAAATGGGGGTCCCTACATTTGGTATCATAGCGTGGTTCAGAAACTCATACCTAAGGGCTCTCACTGCATACAAATCATTGTTTGACTATGATCTGTTAGGAGATCTAGTATTCGAAGTACTTCATCACGTGCTGGACTATCCTCCAAAAGCAGGTTCTTTCTTTTACGATTTGTGTTAATTAATGCATTGTATTATAAGCTTCGTATTTTGGGCTGTCCGGATTGAACTTGTCTCCTCCTTTCGTACTAATCCAGAGCTACATTTCCACGTGGATTCTGATCGATCTGAAGGGATAACAGTTGTATAAAAACATGTTTTTAATAGTTTGCAACCTCATTTTGATATCGCGGGAATGATAAACGTCTATAGAATGGTTATGGGTTTGATATTTTGTTTTAAGTCGGATGAATAATGGCCGCACCATAAAAACATGGGGTTTATTCCAACTAAAACTTTACTTCATAGGAACTTGTGTCAGATTGGATGGATGGGGGATCGAACTATAGAAATGGTCCCACATTCTCACATTCAAACCTGAGTCGGTCAATACTTACTCGAATCGTTGGATAAGTAGAATCGAGATTGATGTGTGAAATAGTTATAAAAGAAGATGTACATGCATGAGAAATTTTGGCTCTCATAGTTCTATTGTTCAAAGCTTTTACTGTATGTGTTATTACCTCGTTGGGTTCTGTTTGGAAAATAAAACTCTTAACAATGTCGATCTCAAGGTTCAGATCCACTAATCATTGGATATTGTATTGATTAGCCTTGTTACTAGTTTTTTGTATAACTTGATCTATGTTGTCATATCTATTATCCTCAAGATGCAGCGTATCCGACTGTACAACTTATGTCTATGATGATAGATGCGCCAATGCTCATTTATTAGTAAAATTTTAATGGAATAGATCAAGCAACTATGGCACCTCGCTTGCTTATAGTGTAAGAATTAGTCGGGATGACTTCCCGTAAATTGTGCAGCAAATACCCACTGATTGTTACTTACCATTTAATTCACAGGCACCTCAACTCACGATTATTGGGTAGTGAAACATATAGTTTCACTTCTTGTTGGTGCATAGGTAGCCCCTAACATCCTGTTGTTATAACCACAATAAATTAAATACATATGACAGCGAGCTGAAATCTAATTCGATTCCCTTTCTTACTCTTAATCCCTACATGGAACGAGCCACACCCGTATCTTTATGAAATACTCCCATAAAATTTCAGCCAAATAATGTTTCTATAATCTGCAGCTCCCAAATTCAACTACCAGTTCAACTTCATGCCAACGCCACCTGCCACACCAACTAATCAATCCACCCATCGACATCTCTAAATCGGATTCTAGCGAAGACCCAAGTTAGGTGTCGGCTATGCGATACTCTTGTGAACCTTTTTATCACTTACTGTAATTCAATTACTTTATCTAGTCCTTTAAAAGGATTAGAGCGATAGGAAATGATACTTATATTAACCTTAATTATTTAAATGAACTATGGGAAAGGATTATTTGATGATCCTAGGATTCAAAACCCTTTTTATTCTTAAACTGTGAATTTACAGAATCATACTTGTATTATGCTAATGCTGGGTATGAAACCAGTTATTCTCCTATTTTCATTTTATAAATATATGTGTACTAAGTAATACAATCAGATCTATTTGGAGATCGATGATAGTATGGGTTTTGATAAATATATCGTTTTCTATTATATTGCAAATTCACTATTCATATTTATGGAAAGAGATTTTGGAAAGATTTATTTGGATTCAGATCTGCATACATAGAGTTATCATTATCGCGTTGTATAGTTTTAAAAGTAGTGTATTTTATATTATCAATATATGATCTATCTTCAAATCGAGCGTCTATGCTCCATCAAATGCTATGTATTTGTTAACGGAGAATCCAATCATTCTAGTTTGGATCTTTCATCGATCGAGCTGATGCATTTACTTATGGTTGTTTTAGAATCTATGTGTTAATATTCCTATGACTACAATCAATTCGGATCGAGCAAATGTAATGTGCTTAGTAAACTTTAAAAACCGCGTTAACTCTGTGTTTGTGTTTGCATCGTTCCATTTCGGATCGAATGGAATAATTCCTCAACTATAGAACGTGACTATGTGTCTTGTAATTGCATCGATTCGCATTAGATTCATGGAATGATTCTTCAAATGTAAAGTGTAACCCCTTGTCATGCGTCTGCGTCAATCCTTGATGCAGAAGCATCCTGCCTTCAAAACCTTGTACTCCTGATCAGACCTAGAAGGGGTTTTCATTTTCTGAAGTAGTGGTTCTTTGATGAAACATTGTACAAATGCTTTAACTAGACTCAATCCTGAGTTTACACAATCTCTCGCAATCCAATGTTCTCATGCCCTTGGTACCCTTCTATCACACTGGTCAAATAATAGCCACAATTTTTCATGATAAAATGTAACAACAACTATAAAAACTCCATAACAATTGGGATCATGCATGTACATCTACTAAAATTTAATCAGTTAATCAAATTTCTAGATTTATCAACTAACATATATGTCCATGTTTTTGCTAGGTCATTCTTTAAACTAGATTTCCCTCAAATAATTACTAAGATATAATTATATCTAGATAATAAAATAAGGTATTACAATGATGACTTAGTATCGGTCATTATGGATAATCATTCCAATTACTGAAGGATTGATTCTAAGTTTTTATAATAATGAGTGAGATAAATTGAAGTTCAAGATCAACATGATTGCGATGTTTAATAAATAAAATTTATATTGGAGACTTCAACTTTTTGAACTATTAAACTGTCATTTCATATCATAATTTTGATTCATAATCACTTTTTATTCCGGGATGGTTTTATACATAAGCTCTTTTATTATATTGGATATGGCAATTGGCAAGTTTGAATTGGATTTTATTTACGAAAGTTGGTTGATATTGATGAATTATGGTGTACATATCCAATTTAGTTAAATGTTATTCTTGTTAATAATGAACATTATATGGATGGATATGAAATATCAAAATGAAGCATATATGATTTTAATTATACAATTAACCTTTAATTGACACCAAATCACCCAAATTGACTATAATAACCTCAAATTACCATTAATTAAACCTTAGTTACATTTAATTTGCACCTACATAACTCTAATTAACCCTAAATGACTGCTAATTACCATCTATTATCTTCTAATTACCCACAAAGACCCTAAATTAACACTAATCAACTCCTTAACCAAAAAATAATTAGTAGGGGGGAATTTTTAAGGATCCATACTTATTCAAAGTGTAGGAAATTTGGTGAAGCTTAAGATGTTTGGTGATATTTTTGTAAAAATATTCAAATGTTAAGGTTTCTATCTAGTTCCTATCCAATTTTAGTGATTTTTAAAGTGAAATATATTTATTCTAGAGAATTTGGTCAAACCATTTAAAAAAATGGATATTTATTAATTTCCTTTTTGTGGGAGGGGGGGGGGGGGCAGGGCATGGAAAATTACCCTCCGGGTACATATTATATAATGCCTGAGTGGAAATGCATCCATGTTCCTAATACAACCATTACACCCTATACACTACAAAAAATTTAAACTTAATACTTGGAACCTTTAACAGAATAATTTATATTAAACTTATAAACCTTAAATCCTAGCTTCTAATGCCTAAACAATATCACTGAAAAAGAAGTCTATGATAACTTATTAGAATTTGACTACAACTATGGGAACCATTAGTAGGATTTCCACATAAAGATTTGGTATTGGTCTCTTTAGTGTGGTAGGAAAGGATAACACAGATCTTTGGCCTCTAATTGTGAATATGTGAATATGGGCACCATTACTAGGTCTTATATACCAATAATGGCCAGGGGAGGAACAAGGATCTACATTCCTTGACAAATATGCTTAAGCGTAATGGTCATGAAGAAGCAGTTGAACCACCATGCAAACTCTCTTTAAGGAAACCATGGGTATGAAGATTGATGTGGATTCCATTCAGAGGTTTTGTGCAACACATATAGCACTTAGGGTCTTAACCGTCGTCATGGATGTAATGCCCCTCAACCCCGCTATGACTATCGATATTGATGACACTTATTTGTAAGTGACCCAGTTAAAGAAACCAAGATAAATGATTGCTTATATGTTCATTTAGAATAAATTGTTGACTGATTAGCGATATATGTGATAAATGAATATGTTTCTAGTGAATGATTGATTTAATGTTGATTATAGATACTTGTGATTTTAATATGAAATATTGTTGATTGATTAGCACATGTGAAGTCTTATGATGAATGTCGTATTTATGCTGGAATATGGAAATCGAATTATGCGGGTGATTGTGATGTGAATCCAATGGACAATTATCTATGTTTTCTTAACGATTAGGGAATGAATGAATGAATTATGATATGACGATTTTTGAGTAGTACTATTGATGTGTGTTCTGAGTATGTGTACAGTGATAGGTAAGGTGGTTTACCAACTGGATGATTTATGGTAACGGTTCCTAAAATCACAACAATAAAATGAGAAATTATTGTCGGAAGGACCTGACGATGTGGTACCTAGACAGTACAATGAGAAATTATTATCGAAAGGACCCAACGAGGTGGTACCTAGACAATTACTGCAAAGAAAGTGTTGTCAGAAGGACTTGGCGATGTGGTACCTAGACGAATAAAGGAAATTGGTAAATGAACACCTATGTATTTGACATATAGTACTGCATTAGATTATTTGTGCATGAAAGGACTATTTATAATTATGTATTTGGCATATAGTATTGCATTAGATTATTTGTGCATGAAAGGACTATTTATAATTATGTACGTGGCATATAGTACTGCATTAGATTATCTGTGCATGAAATGATTATTTGTAATTAAATAATGGGGAATAATTAAATATGGAGCAAAAGATAGACTAGGATTCATTAACTATTCAACTCCACCTATACCCACTAAAATAGGGATTGCAATCCTAGCATTAGGGTACATCTATCATTAAACGAGCCTTTACTTGTGGAATCCACCAGAAGACGAAGTTGGAAATGGACAAGCTGGATCGGATTGACGAGGGCGACTCCTCCTTGCGCAGTGCAATCGACCTACGGATGACAAGTTTATTGTTCCATTTTGTATTTGCCAAGTTGAATCTTTAGATTTATTTTATTTTTCTATTCATGAGAAGATCGAATCTGGTTTAGATTATGTTACTCGGTTTTAGATTCAGTCTGTGAAGGGCCCCAGAAATGGGGTCCTTACAAAATGGTTTATATTATCTTCTTAAGCCTTAGTAAGTAGCTTTAAGTAGGACCCCGGAAATGGGGTTGCTACAATGGAATTAAAATAAGATGCTTAGGTCGTATTTGAATCTTAGTAGGATTAGGCTTCAAAATTTTGTCTGTAAACAAGAACACAAGACTTCTATAGGGGATGTTTGACCTTTGTGGGAGATCTTTATTGCCATTAATATGTTTTTTACAATAAAAATGGGTGTAAGGGCTTATACCATGGCTAGGGAAAAAATAAGGATTGTAAGGGCTTATACCATGCTTAGACCCTATTTGAATATTCTTGTATCAAGAACCATGATGTAGCCCTCAAACAACTGCACGAGACATGTGCAGGAGATATTTGTCCTCTTGGGGAGAATGTTTGGCTCCATTGGTATGATTTGCATAATAAAAATGGGTGTCAGTGCCTATACCATATCCATGGGAGGTAAATAAGTTACTCGAGTCTAAAAGAACGGTTATTGAGATCAAGGACCATGAGCTAGTCGACGAATAACCACCTAGATCCTTTCTAAGGGATTTTTGGCCCCTAGGTGGGATATGGCCATTGGTAGGATATTTTCACACCATATATGGGAGTCAAGGCTTGTACCATGGCTAGTGAGGAAAACAAAGATTTAGGTCCTAAACAAAATTTTCTCACGCTTAATGACCATGAACAAGATCTCTAATTGGGAATTTGGGCACCATTAGTATGTTTTAAACAGTAAGAATGTGACTTAGGACCACTACCATGCCCATGAGAGGAAAAAAGGGAATTCATACCCTAAAGAAATATTCTTTATCTCAATATCCATGAAGAGGGAGACCCCTCAAACCGCCATACGTATTATCTCTAAAGGATGCATGGCCTCTAGGTGGACTATAGTAGTCATTAGTAGGTTTTGTGTGTCAGATACGATAATTGGGGTCTTGACAATTTTAGGGAAAAAATATAACGTTCTTAGGTCCTATTTCAATCTTTGAAGGATTGGACTTCATGATCTATTACTCAAATAACCACGCAATGGTTTTCAAGGCTTGTACCATAGTCAAGGGAGGAAATAGCATTATTTGTTTTTAAGGCTTGTACCAATTTGGTGTATGAGAACCCCTTGTTTGTGAGACAAGGATCCCCCTCCGCGCAATCATTTGACCACTAAATTCTACAAAGGTGTACATACCCCATCCCCTCCTAATTTGAAGTATGACCTTTTAGGAGGAAATACATATTCGAAATGCCTTTCAATATCTCTATTTTTCATGTTATTAAACACTAAAATTCACAAAACCATATTAATAGCATTATATCTCAAATTCACCTTAATAATAACACAACTTTTTTTTTTCACAAGTAAGAATAACACATGAGGGTTCTACTTAGCTGAGAGCTTTGATTTCACATAAGCCCTAGGCCCTATTTATAAATAGCATTATTTGTTTTTAAATGTGGTAACAAAATCATCATCAAGAAAGCTACACGATCAGATTACATAATCGTCAAACGTGATTAGAGTATTGTTACGCTTGAGGTTTTATATTTATGACTAGATAACTAATGCAGAGTAGTGACTAGATAATAAATGCAGCTGACTAGATATTCTATAGATATTTTATATATAAAACCAATCAGATTATAGATGTAATATTTAAAAGCAATCACATCACATGATCGTCAAATAGATGGATATGGGTGTGATTTTATATTTATGATATGTTGAATGTGGATATGGGTGCGCTTTTCTATTTTATGACATGTTTTTCATTGTTATTATATTATTATTATTACGTTGTTTATTTACTCAACGCTATTATTATTAATTTAATATTGCTACTTCCAAGTTCCGTGTGATTAGACTAGACTATGGATATGCGCGTGCTTTTATAATTTATGACATGCTTTTCATTGATTTCTTTAAATGTATTTACTCAACGCTATTATTATTATTTTTATAGTTTAATATTGCCGCTTCCCGGTGATTAGACTATGGATATGCTGTGCTTTTTATATATATTTACTCAACGCTATTATTGTTATTTTATTTAATATTGCAACCTGCCGATGTTCTCTTAAAATAAGAGTATTGAGTCTGCGTGGTAAATGTGTTATTAAAGCATTGAAGAACTGAATGTTTTAAATAATGAGTGACGATTGAGATCCAAGAACAAAATAGAAAAAAATGTGTGAGCTACACTTTAAACGTGTATGCAGAAATGAAAACCAAAAGCATGCAGGCAGACCGTTAATAAACGTGATTAAATTTGAGCTCGGATCCAGCCTGTTAATAAACGTGATGTTTATTACAGCTTTAAGATCCAGCATGGTTGGATTGAAAATTCACATGGTGGAGGGCCCTATATTCCACAACAGCGACTCCGTACTTGTCATTTCAGACTCCACAATGTGCTCTCACACTTTCTAGTGGTATATATACACTCCGTCTTCTTACCATAAACACACACCAGTATTGCATTCAATGTGCAAAGCTTCCGTTCGATACTGAAAGATTCATCCGTTTCAGTGCTAAGACAATGCAGTGAATGGTACTACTTCTGGCTTTGCAAGCGTAGCAATATATCTAGTAGTTCCTGCAACAATGTCGTTGCAATCAGTGCATCTATCTTCAGCTGGCTTTGTTTTTCTACTCTCGTTTGTTGCTTATTTGGCTGCCATCACAAACGCAGCAATCGTCAATTATGCCTTCGTTGTAAGCTTTCTTAATTTCTATTTCAAAGTTTTTTTTTTGCATACCCATAACCTTTGGAAAAACAAAGTCCATAATGTTTGATGTACTTTTCAATCCGTGGACAGCTTGAAAAGAAGACATTTACCAGACTGTGCGAACAAAATACAGTAATCACTGTCAATGGGCAGCTACCAGGTCCAACGATTCGTGTACATGATGGGGACACTGTTATTGTTAAAGTTTATAACAAAGCCGGATACAATGCCACTATTCACTGGTATGTCTCTGCAACCTTGATATTAATCCTATTTCAGAACATGAGTATTTAGCTACATAGGCTTGATGATGTATAGATTATAAGACTCTTTTGCATGTCAGGCATGGAGTAGAGCAGTTACGTACAGGTTGGGCCGATGGACCTGCATATGTTACACAGTGCCCTATTGCACCAGGTGGACGTTTTACACAGAGATTCAAGATTAGTGGACAAGAAGGAACCGTGTGGTGGCATGCTCATTACTCATGGCTCCCAGCTTCGGTGCATGGAGCTTTCGTAATCTATCCTAAGATAGGAAAATCATATCCATTTCCTAAACCCACTGCCGAAGTTCCTATCATAATAGGTACTGATGATCTGCTATGAGTTTCAAACGCAAATGTTTATGTTTGTTTGCCTGATGTGTTTTAATGGCTAATTGATTCAAACCCGTTATGTTATTGAACAGGAGAATGGTGGAAGAGTAACCCCATCGCCGTTATAGATGAAGCAGTTCTATCAGGCGGTGCGCCCAATTTATCCAATTCCTTCACCATAAATGGACAGCCAGGAGATCTGTTGCCCTGCTCTGACTCAGGTATTAGGTTTCTACTTTCATACTGGCTTCACTAGTTAACTTGTATAAATTGTTGTGTTGAAAAACGATGTAGAAACTGATCAAAATTATCTTGTTGATGCAGACACATTTCGATTCGCTGTAAAACAAGGAGAAACGTACCTTCTGCGGATCGTGAATGCTGCACTCAATACTGGGCACTTTTTCAAGATAGCAGGCCACGAATTTACAGTTGTAGCTGTGGATGCTTGCTACACCAAGCCATACAAGACAGATGTAGTCGTCATCTCTGCGGGTCAGACTACAGATGTTCTTGTCACGGCCAACCAGCCTGTGGGCAAATACTATATGGCCGCCCGAGCATATAATAATATGGAAATAGGTGATTTCGATAACACCACAACTACTGCTATTCTAGAGTATATTGGAGCTGGAAATTCTTTGCATCCGAGTTTACCCAGCCTTCAACGACACTGCGACTGTCAATACATTTAGTAGAGCACTGCGAAGCCTGGCTTCCCGAGAGAACCCAGTCGATGTTCCGCAGAAGATAGATGAAAGCCTCATCTACACAGTTGGACTGGGGCTGCGTCCTTGTGATTCTGCGAACAACTGCACAGGCCCCGACGGAATGATGTTGAGTGCAAGTGTCAACAACGTATCCTTTGTAACGCCCACGATCTCTCTGCTTCAAGCTTATTATTTCTCCATTAATGGTGTCTTTACGCCGGATTTTCCATCAAAACCTCCCGTTAGATTCAACTACACTGGGACGAATATAACCGAAAGTCTTTGGGTTCCTGACGCGGCAACAAAGGTGAAAGTGCTTGAATACAACTCAACAGTGCAGCTAGTTTTTCAGGCAACAAACATCTTCGTGGCAGAGAACCATCCAATGCATCTTCATGGCTACAACTTTTACGTGGTGGGACAAGGATCGGGGAACTATAACCCAGTAACAGATCCACGTAAGTTTAATCTGGTTGATCCCCCACAGCGCAACACAGTAATCGCTCCAATGAGTGGCTGGGTCGCCATAAGATTCAGAGCTGACAATCCAGGTATATATTTTGGCTTTTCATTTGAATTCCATCTTATTTAATTCTTTACTAGCTTAGAGTTTAATATAAGCGCCAATTGTTGTGCAGGAATGTGGTTCCTGCATTGCCATTTAGACGACCATTTCACGTGGGGATTGAATATGGTGTTTCTAGTGAAGAACGGTAAGGGTCCATTGGAAAAATTGGAGCCTCCTCCAAAAGACCTTCCCCAGTGCTAGAGAAGGAAATATCAATAACTGAATTATTTATGAAGGAAATATGTGGAGGTATGCAAGTGGATGTGAAAATGGTGTATGTCTCGAGGGATGTAAGTGGATGTAATATTTCTCCTATAGTAAAAAATTAAGATTCTGTTTTTATTCTAAGTGTAAGCATTTTATTTATAAGAATTTGTATGGATTGAAGCATCAAGAGCAAAGTTTAAAATTTATATATATTTTTAAGGCATGAGCAAAGTTTAAAATTTATATATACTTTTAAGGAAAGATAATTACAATGTTAATGCACACTTTCAATGACAAAATGGATTACATTGATATACATACCCAAACAATGTTAATGCACACTTTCAATGACAAAATGGATTACAATTGATATACATACCCAAACAAGGAATTGCAATTTGTAATACATCAAATATTATTTCATTGTCTTACTAAATTACATTCATTACATAGGGGTTCAACAAGATCGTCATGTCACTTACAAGAAATGAACCTGGGTGGGGAGAGTAACAATCATTCCTTCCAACCACTCAAACTACATCCAAGGGACAAATTTTCGAGATGGTTATTTAGTTTTTGGGAAAAAATAATTCCATCACAATCTACACTTAGTGCACTAGTGCATGGACTATTTTGGGAGAATTTTCAAATTCAAACACTATTTTTTATTATTTAATGAAATAGACTAAATACAATGTTAATACATGTGCTCAATGAAAAAACAGACTACATTGATATAAATACCAAAACAAGGAATTGCATTTGTAGTATCAAATATTATTCCATTAAATAATGTATTTTGATTTATGCATATGTCAAATATAGACTAACCCTTTAAATAATAAAACATGTTCTTTGCTTCTTTTTATGTTTATTGTGTTCTAGTTATTGAACAACTACTTTGACTAGGACATCAAAAATGGTGTTAGCATATATAGGAAAGGTAAAATGAAAATATATTTAGGAATTGAAAGGCAATATTGATGTCGCTTTAACCTAAGATTATACTAGGGTGAAAACACGAAGTTGGAAACATTTTTCTCCCTCGAGATTTGTAGAGAATTGTCTTACCTCCATACTCATTTTAAAAAAAAAATAGACATCTAGGGGGATGAATTTGGTGTTTACTAAGTGCATATACTTAAAAATTTGAGGCAAGGATAATGAGTGACTAAACCAGCCACCATGGTTTTTATATAAGGCTATTTATTTTTTGGAAAAAAATTATAACATCACAATCTACACTAAGTGCACTAGTGGATGGACTATTTTGGGGGAATTTTCAAATTCAATCAATATTTTTATTTAATGAAATAGACTAAGACAAACAAACACTGACCGTGAGCCAACAATTTTCCTTTCAAAGTACTCATCACAAAGAAAAATAAAAATACCCTTTCTAAGAGGACAGAGAGAGGAAGTGCACTATCATTTCTCTGATTTCTTTCATGCTTCCAGCTTGAAGTTATTGAATTTTCATTTTAGGCAGATTTTAGAAAGGTGCCATTCTGAAGCGATATTGTTTAGTATAAAATTAGTAATAAATAGAAATTATTAGTTTAAATTAGCAATTCTAATATCATTAGAAAATAGATTCAGATATGAATCCATTGTACCAAGTCTTTACCAAGTCCGACATATAACCTTTATATTTTTCCTTTCTGAAGTTGCATTTCCTAAAAACTACATAATTCTTTTGCTTTTCCGTTGACCAAAAAGTATTGGCTAAGAAAAACTCTCGGGCGAGAGTTGTAAAATATATTAGACGAGAGTTCTTACAACCCATGCTTCAATTTAACAGTGGTGTTAAAATCTTTGACAAAAGTTTTAAAAACTCTCGGGTGAGTAATTCTTCTGAAAGTTTTCCCCGCGGGCCAACCAAATCTACCCTGGATTCAAGGGATTCAACTGACCAATCTTTCGCATGAGATATGTATATATATTCTCAACCAAAAGATTAGATTCGAGGTGTGTCCAAAGCATCTAAATACAAAGAGTGCGAAGTGCAAAGCGCGATTCGGGGATAGGATATTACTTTTTTTTCTCAAGGTATGAAATTTTATTTTTTAAAGTAGAAATTAGGATATTACATCATTTGATCAATTATAGCTCCACCTATTGACTCGAATTGTTTTTAATAACTTGCAAATCTCGCTTGGTAGGTCACACTCAACACTCTTGATCTTCTCTGTTGCCAAAAGCATTTCAATGAGAGGCATTCCAACTGAACACGTTTGTTTATCAGTGCCCTCTTTGGTAATCAACATTTTCATGAAATTGCAATATTCATCCTATCGTGGATATTTACCAAATTGTAGCAAAGCAATAAACCGCTTATTCTCTATTCTGCAGAAGTTCAAATCCCCATCCTTCGACCAACTTTCAATTTGAATTTGAAGTTGAATACTTCCTTTCAGAAATTCCCCTGCCCAAAAAAACCTTGTTAACATTGTTGCACAACCAAAGATGAGCTATGTGATATTTTTTGCAGTATAGGTAAACTTAAAGGCCCACTCATCCCGGTGTAAGGTGTGTTGGTTCAATTGTTTATCATAATAGCTCCGTGGTTAGGAAATGCTAGTAGAGCTCTTAAAAATGATTTCTATAGAGCTTTTTTACCTCTATGTGGAGATATATGGAAGTAGGGCACTAATAAATGCAATATTAGTGATAGATAATTCTACCTATTATTTGGTCAACATTACAATATGGAAATGAACTGACTAAGCTGAAAAATGCTGGAGATGATGCCATTGAGACCATGAAAATTGGTGATATCCTCATAATACTTTACCTTTAATTGTTTTGAATAACTACTAACAAATCAAATACTTGTTAAAGTTGAGTGAATGAACATACAAAATATAATTTATTTAATTATAGACACTCATCTACTTGCCACTTATATCATATAATGGCTCACTACTAGTGTAATGTACCTCTATTTTATAATATCATTGCAACCCTTGGAAGTAGAAGCATAACCATGGCATTTGGATATTCGTTTCTTTCTTGTTTTTCATTCTTACAATTTTCTATTTTCTATAAAATAAATATGTATTCCAGTTTCCTAAGTAATTTTTTTATCCATCTATGTATGCCCAACAAAAGGTGAATCAATTGAACCGATTCAATTTAACCATGATTATTCAAGGGATTCAATTGACCAATATTTCTCGAAAGAGATTGACCAATCTCACATGTGTTATTTTGGAATTGAATTTTAGGTTTCTAATTTTTTGAACATGGGAAAGAAAATGGCTTGAAAATGAAAGTACGATCGAAAGAGAACTGATTCGGCGGAAAAGAATGACAATTTAAAGAAAAAGAGGCAACCATTGAGGGAAAATATAGATAATGGAAGAGATGTGGAGGTGCTTGGAAATGAAGAAGAAACGAGAGATGGTGAGAAACTTTTCGATGCCAACACAAATGAAGAAGACAATGTTGATATCGACACCACTAGTGAGTCTTGAGAATTTCTTAAATTTTGAAGTTTTCAAATTTTTTAGATTTTGTTTTTAAACTTCCTACCTTTTGCAATTAAAAAAATGTCAAGTTCAAATTACAAATTTATATATTTGTTATGCAAGGACAACATCTAACATGCATGAAGATCCTAATGGACATACCATTTCACAGAGATTAATCGAAATTTGTAAGAACATTGTCTATGATGACAAATTTCTAGAGAATATGGATTCACCTAAAATTGAAGGAATGAGACCACCAATGCAGGAATGGACAATTCGAGATAATGTAAATTTGGGGATCAAAACAAAAATTGTAGGTAAATCTATCATAGCACAATCTCATATGTTACGTAAATTCTTAAAGCACGAAACTCTAAAAAATGCAATTCAATTATTAGGCATTAAAAGTTACAAAGAGACTTTAGCAAATCAATCGGTATAAGAAAATGTTGTAATGCCCCTCAACCTTCCCACGACTATCAACAATGACGACACTTATTGGCAAGTGAACCAGTTAAAAACAACCAAGAATAAATGAATGCTTATGTGAAGATTTGGAATAAATTGCTTTCTGACTAGAGATAGACATGAAAAATCAATATGGTTCTGAGAAATTCTTGATTTAAATGGAAAACATGGATACTTGTGATAATGATGAGAATTATTATCAATTAATTAGCACATGTAGATGAATGTGGCATTTATGTTGAAATATGGAAAATGGAAATATGTGCATGAATTACGATATGATGATTTTAAGCAATGATATTTGTTGGTTGTGGATCCTGATCTTCCAGATTCAGAGATGTTATTCAGTCGTGTTTGTACCCCAGGCTTACTGTACACTCGTTCCCCCACCGTACGGGCCCATGGTTTTGGGTAACCCGTGGTATTTTCCCATTGTGTTTCCCCTATAAAAGAAAGACATTGTAACACGGCTAGGGTTGATGTATTAAGTATTATGCATTGTAAAGATCTATGAGATCGTAAAGAGAGACTGTGAGAAAGTGAAGAGGAAGTGCAGCGGATGTGCTACAGGTTGTATCCCTTCATTTGCTGGATGGTATACTAATAAGGACTGGCAATTTCAGTGTGGATGTAGCCCATCTTGGGTGAACCACGATATATTGGTGTCTCTCTTGTTATGTGTTTGTGTAATTTGTATTTGCATCTTGTTTATTTTTATTTCTCTGAGATCCTATTTTTCTAATTATATTAATGTGTGCTCAGATTATGTGTGCAGTAGCAGGTAAGACATCTTACCGACTCATTCATAATCAAATAGCAAGCGGGTCATAGAAGAGGGGGAAAACACACATGGGGGCATTGACGCACGATTGGAAAGCTCGTTAAGCTTTACGCGGGTGAGCATGAAATCGTATGGATGAGACCATAATGGATTGGTCACATACGAGGTTGAGGGGCACACAGTAAGAGCATACTTACTCCTCAGTGCCATTAGTCTCACATAGAGTGTAGCTGGATTATTTATGGTAACGGTTCCTGAAATCATTGCACGGAATCCTAGCACGACAGTAAAATGAGAAAGTGTTGTCAGAAGGACCCGACGATATGGTACCTAGACAGTAAAATGAGAAAGTGTCATCAGAAGGACCTGACGATGTGGTACCTAGAGAGTGAAACAAGAAAGTGTTGTCAGAAGGACCCGACGATGTCGTACCTAGACGAATAAAGGAAATTGATAAATGAACACCTATGTATTTGTCATATATTATTGCATTAGATTATCTGTGCATGAAATGTAATTACATAGTTGATGAATAGTATCGCATTAGGTTATTTGCGCATGAAATGATCATTTGTACTTAAATAATTTGGAATAATTAAATATGGAGCAAATGATAGACTAGGAGTCATTAACTAGTCAACTCCACCTACACCCACTAAAATAGAGATTGAAATCTTAGCATCAGGGGACATCTAGGAATAAAATGTGGGAAGTATGTGCACTCTCATGAGAGAGTGACACATGGTTGGGTGAATATTTGTATAAAATAATTTTTCATAAAAGAGTATTTTTGCATGAAGTGACATGTGTAACAAGGGATTTTTCTATTTAAGCAAGAGGAAAGGAAGGAAAAAGGGGGATGGCTCCCTAATGCTGGATGAATGCCAGAATGACAAAAAGGAATTATGATTGTTCTTTCTATTGTGATTTTGGCTAAGTATTTTGGTGAGGGGGATCTCACTTCCGAATCCCTGCCAGTGTGCATCCTCTACGACCCAAGGCTCGGGGGTGGCTATGCGACGGATTGAATAAGCCTACGATTGGGTAGTGAGGCTAACAATTGCTTCGCCCATGGTTAAATGATCCTGTACTTGTGGAATCCAACTAAAGACGAGGTTGGAAATGGACAAGCTAGATCCGATTGACGACGATGACTCCTTCTTCGGTAGCGGAATCGACCTACGGTTGATAGGTTTATTGTTCCATTTTGTATTTTCTAAGTTCAATCTTCAAATTTATTTCATTTTTCTATCAATGATAAGATCGAATTTGGTTTATAATATGTTACTAAGTTTCGGTGTCAGTCTATGAAGGGCCCCGAAAATGGGGGTCCCTACATTTGGTATCATAGCGTGGTTCAGAAACTCATACCTAAGGGCTCTCACTGCATACAAATCATTGTTTGACTATGATCTGTTAGGAGATCTAGTATTCGAAGTACTTCATCACGTGCTGGACTATCCTCCAAAAGCAGGTTCTTTCTTTTACGATTTGTGTTAATTAATGCATTGTATTATAAGCTTCGTATTTTGGGCTGTCCGGATTGAACTTGTCTCCTCCTTTCGTACTAATCCAGAGCTACATTTCCACGTGGATTCTGATCGATCTGAAGGGATAACAGTTGTATAAAAACATGTTTTTAATAGTTTGCAACCTCATTTTGATATCGCGGGAATGATAAACGTCTATAGAATGGTTATGGGTTTGATATTTTGTTTTAAGTCGGATGAATAATGGCCGCACCATAAAAACATGGGGTTTATTCCAACTAAAACTTTACTTCATAGGAACTTGTGTCAGATTGGATGGATGGGGGATCGAACTATAGAAATGGTCCCACATTCTCACATTCAAACCTGAGTCGGTCAATACTTACTCGAATCGTTGGATAAGTAGAATCGAGATTGATGTGTGAAATAGTTATAAAAGAAGATGTACATGCATGAGAAATTTTGGCTCTCATAGTTCTATTGTTCAAAGCTTTTACTGTATGTGTTATTACCTCGTTGGGTTCTGTTTGGAAAATAAAACTCTTAACAATGTCGATCTCAAGGTTCAGATCCACTAATCATTGGATATTGTATTGATTAGCCTTGTTACTAGTTTTTTGTATAACTTGATCTATGTTGTCATATCTATTATCCTCAAGATGCAGCGTATCCGACTGTACAACTTATGTCTATGATGATAGATGCGCCAATGCTCATTTATTAGTAAAATTTTAATGGAATAGATCAAGCAACTATGGCACCTCGCTTGCTTATAGTGTAAGAATTAGTCGGGATGACTTCCCGTAAATTGTGCAGCAAATACCCACTGATTGTTACTTACCATTTAATTCACAGGCACCTCAACTCACGATTATTGGGTAGTGAAACATATAGTTTCACTTCTTGTTGGTGCATAGGTAGCCCCTGACATCCTGTTGTTATAACCACAATAAATTAAATACATATGACAGCGAGCTGAAATCTAATTCGATTCCCTTTCTTACTCTTAATCCCGACATGGAACGAGCCACACCCGGATCTTTATGAAATACTCCCATAAAATTTCAGCCAAATAATGTTTCTATAATCTGCAGCTCCCAAATTCAACTACCAGTTCAACTTCATGCCAACGCCACCTGCCACACCAACTAATCAATCCACCCATCGACATCTCTAAATCGGATTCTAGCGAAGACCCAAGTTAGGTGTCGGCTATGCGATACTCTTGTGAACCTTTTTATCACTTACTGTAATTCAATTACTTTATCTAGTCCTTTAAAAGGATTAGAGCGATAGGAAATGATACTTATATTAACCTTAATTATTTAAATGAACTATGGGAAAGGATTATTTGATGATCCTAGGATTCAAAACCCTTTTTATTCTTAAACTGTGAATTTACAGAATCATACTTGTATTATGCTAATGCTGGGTATGAAACAAGTTATTCTCCTATTTTCATTTTATAAATATATGTGTACTAAGTAATACAATCAGATCTATTTGGAGATCGATGATAGTATGGGTTTTGATAAATATATCGTTTTCTATTATATTGCAAATTCACTATTCATATTTATGGAAAGAGATTTTGGAAAGATTTATTTGGATTCAGATCTGCATACATAGAGTTATCATTATCGCGTTGTATAGTTTTAAAAGTAGTGTATTTTATATTATCAATATATGATCTATCTTCAAATCGAGCGTCTATGCTCCATCAAATGCTATGTATTTGTTAACGGAGAATCCAATCATTCTAGTTTGGATCTTTCATCGATCGAGCTGATGCATTTACTTATGGTTGTTTTAGAATCTATGTGTTAATATTCCTATGACTACAATCAATTCGGATCGAGCAAATGTAATGTGCTTAGTAAACTTTAAAAACCGCGTTAACTCTGTGTTTGTGTTTGCATCGTTCCATTTCGGATCGAATGGAATAATTCCTCAACTATAGAACGTGACTATGTGTCTTGTAATTGCATCGATTCGCATTAGATTCATGGAATGATTCTTCAAATGTAAAGTGTAACCCCTTGTCATGCGTCTGCGTCAATCCTTGATGCAGAAGCATCCTGCCTTCAAAACCTTGTACTCCTGATCAGACCTAGAAGGGGTTTTCATTTTCTGAAGTAGTGGTTCTTTGATGAAACATTGTACAAATGCTTTAACTAGACTCAATCCTGAGTTTACACAATCTCTCGCAATCCAATGTTCTCATGCCCTTGGTACCCTTCTATCACACTGGTCAAATAATAGCCACAATTTTTCATGATAAAATGTAACAACAACTATAAAAACTCCATAACAATTGGGATCATGCATGTACATCTACTAAAATTTAATCAGTTAATCAAATTTCTAGATTTATCAACTAACATATATGTCCATGTTTTTGCTAGGTCATTCTTTAAACTAGATTTCCCTCAAATAATTACTAAGATATAATTATATCTAGATAATAAAATAAGGTATTACAATGATGACTTAGTATCGGTCATTATGGATAATCATTCCAATTACTGAAGGATTGATTCTAAGTTTTTATAATAATGAGTGAGATAAATTGAAGTTCAAGATCAACATGATTGCGATGTTTAATAAATAAAATTTATATTGGAGACTTCAACTTTTTGAACTATTAAACTGTCATTTCATATCATAATTTTGATTCATAATCACTTTTTATTCCGGGATGGTTTTATACATAAGCTCTTTTATTATATTGGATATGGCAATTGGCAAGTTTGAATTGGATTTTATTTACGAAAGTTGGTTGATATTGATGAATTATGGTGTACATATCCAATTTAGTTAAATGTTATTCTTGTTAATAATGAACATTATATGGATGGATATGAAATATCAAAATGAAGCATATATGATTTTAATTATACAATTAACCTTTAATTGACACCAAATCACCCAAATTGACTATAATAACCTCAAATTACCATTAATTAAACCTTAGTTACATTTAATTTGCACCTACATAACTCTAATTAACCCTAAATGACTGCTAATTACCATCTATTATCTTCTAATTACCCACAAAGACCCTAAATTAACACTAATCAACTCCTTAACCAAAAAATAATTAGTAGGGGGGAATTTTTAAGGATCCATACTTATTCAAAGTGTAGGAAATTTGGTGAAGCTTAAGATGTTTGGTGATATTTTTGTAAAAATATTCAAATGTTAAGGTTTCTATCTAGTTCCTATCCAATTTTAGTGATTTTTAAAGTGAAATATATTTATTCTAGAGAATTTGGTCAAACCATTTAAAAAAATGGATATTTATTAATTTCCTTTTTGTGGGAGGGGGGGGGGGGCAGGGCATGGAAAATTACCCTCCGGGTACATATTATATAATGCCTGAGTGGAAATGCATCCATGTTCCTAATACAACCATTACACCCTATACACTACAAAAAATTTAAACTTAATACTTGGAACCTTTAACAGAATAATTTATATTAAACTTATAAACCTTAAATCCTAGCTTCTAATGCCTAAACAATATCACTGAAAAAGAAGTCTATGATAACTTATTAGAATTTGACTACAACTATGGGAACCATTAGTAGGATTTCCACATAAAGATTTGGTATTGGTCTCTTTAGTGTGGTAGGAAAGGATAACACAGATCTTTGGCCTCTAATTGTGAATATGTGAATATGGGCACCATTACTAGGTCTTATATACCAATAATGGCCAGGGGAGGAACAAGGATCTACATTCCTTGACAAATATGCTTAAGCGTAATGGTCATGAAGAAGCAGTTGAACCACCATGCAAACTCTCTTTAAGGAAACCATGGGTATGAAGATTGATGTGGATTCCATTCAGAGGTTTTGTGCAACACATATAGCACTTAGGGTCTTAACCGTCGTCATGGATGTAATGCCCCTCAACCCCGCTATGACTATCGATATTGATGACACTTATTTGTAAGTGACCCAGTTAAAGAAACCAAGATAAATGATTGCTTATATGTTGATTTAGAATAAATTGTTGACTGATTAGCGATATATGTGATAAATGAATATGTTTCTAGTGAATGATTGATTTAATGTTGATTATAGATACTTGTGATTTTAATATGAAATATTGTTGATTGATTAGCACATGTGAAGTCTTATGATGAATGTCGTATTTATGCTGGAATATGGAAATCGAATTATGCGGGTGATTGTGATGTGAATCCAATGGACAATTATCTATGTTTTCTTAACGATTAGGGAATGAATGAATGAATTATGATATGACGATTTTTGAGTAGTACTATTGATGTGTGTTCTGAGTATGTGTACAGTGATAGGTAAGGTGGTTTACCAACTGGATGATTTATGGTAACGGTTCCTAAAATCACAACAATAAAATGAGAAATTATTGTCGGAAGGACCTGACGATGTGGTACCTAGACAGTACAATGAGAAATTATTATCGAAAGGACCCAACGAGGTGGTACCTAGACAATTACTGCAAAGAAAGTGTTGTCAGAAGGACTTGGCGATGTGGTACCTAGACGAATAAAGGAAATTGGTAAATGAACACCTATGTATTTGACATATAGTACTGCATTAGATTATTTGTGCATGAAAGGACTATTTATAATTATGTATTTGGCATATAGTATTGCATTAGATTATTTGTGCATGAAAGGACTATTTATAATTATGTACGTGGCATATAGTACTGCATTAGATTATCTGTGCATGAAATGATTATTTGTAATTAAATAATGGGGAATAATTAAATATGGAGCAAAAGATAGACTAGGATTCATTAACTATTCAACTCCACCTATACCCACTAAAATAGGGATTGCAATCCTAGCATTAGGGTACATCTATCATTAAACGAGCCTTTACTTGTGGAATCCACCAGAAGACGAAGTTGGAAATGGACAAGCTGGATCGGATTGACGAGGGCGACTCCTCCTTGCGCAGTGCAATCGACCTACGGATGACAAGTTTATTGTTCCATTTTGTATTTGCCAAGTTGAATCTTTAGATTTATTTTATTTTTCTATTCATGAGAAGATCGAATCTGGTTTAGATTATGTTACTCGGTTTTAGATTCAGTCTGTGAAGGGCCCCAGAAATGGGGTCCTTACAAAATGGTTTATATTATCTTCTTAAGCCTTAGTAAGTAGCTTTAAGTAGGACCCCGGAAATGGGGTTGCTACAATGGAATTAAAATAAGATGCTTAGGTCGTATTTGAATCTTAGTAGGATTAGGCTTCAAAATTTTGTCTGTAAACAAGAACACAAGACTTCTATAGGGGATGTTTGACCTTTGTGGGAGATCTTTATTGCCATTAATATGTTTTTTACAATAAAAATGGGTGTAAGGGCTTATACCATGGCTAGGGAAAAAATAAGGATTGTAAGGGCTTATACCATGCTTAGACCCTATTTGAATATTCTTGTATCAAGAACCATGATGTAGCCCTCAAACAACTGCACGAGACATGTGCAGGAGATATTTGTCCTCTTGGGGAGAATGTTTGGCTCCATTGGTATGATTTGCATAATAAAAATGGGTGTCAGTGCCTATACCATATCCATGGGAGGTAAATAAGTTACTCGAGTCTAAAAGAACGGTTATTGAGATCAAGGACCATGAGCTAGTCGACGAATAACCACCTAGATCCTTTCTAAGGGATTTTTGGCCTCTAGGTGGGATATGGCCATTGGTAGGATATTTTCACACCATATATGGGAGTCAAGGCTTGTACCATGGCTAGTGAGGAAAACAAAGATTTAGGTCCTAAACAAAATTTTCTCACGCTTAATGACCATGAACAAGATCTCTAATTGGGAATTTGGGCACCATTAGTATGTTTTAAACAGTAAGAATGTGACTTAGGACCACTACCATGCCCATGAGAGGAAAAAAGGGAATTCATACCCTAAAGAAATATTCTTTATCTCAATATCCATGAAGAGGGAGACCCCTCAAACCGCCATACGTATTATCTCTAAAGGATGCATGGCCTCTAGGTGGACTATAGTAGTCATTAGTAGGTTTTGTGTGTCAGATACGATAATTGGGGTCTTGACAATTTTATGGAAAAAATATAACGTTCTTAGGTCCTATTTCAATCTTTGAAGGATTGGACTTCATGATCTATTACTCAAATAACCACGCAATGGTTTTCAAGGCTTGTACCATAGTCAAGGGAGGAAATAGCATTATTTGTTTTTAAGGCTTGTACCAATTTGGTGTATGAGAACCCCTTGTTTGTGAGACAAGGATCCCCCTCCGCGCAATCATTTGACCACTAAATTCTACAAAGGTGTACATACCCCATCCCCTCCTAATTTGAAGTATGACCTTTTAGGAGGAAATACATATTCGAAATGCCTTTCAATATCTCTATTTTTCATGTTATTAAACACTAAAATTCACAAAACCATATTAATAGCATTATATCTCAAATTCACCTTAATAATAACACAACTTTTTTTTTTCACAAGTAAGAATAACACATGAGGGTTCTACTTAGCTGAGAGCTTTGATTTCACATAAGCCCTAGGCCCTATTTATAAATAGCATTATTTGTTTTTAAATGTGGTAACAAAATCATCATCAAGAAAGCTACACGATCAGATTACATAATCGTCAAACGTGATTAGAGTATTGTTACGCTTGAGGTTTTATATTTATGACTAGATAACTAATGCAGAGTAGTGACTAGATAATAAATGCAGCTGACTAGATATTCTAGTGATATTTTATATATAAAACCAATCAGATTATAGATGTAATATTTAAAAGCAATCACATCACATGATCGTCAAATAGATGGATATGGGTGTGATTTTATATTTATGATATGTTGAATGTGGATATGGGTGCGCTTTTCTATTTTATGACATGTTTTTCATTGTTATTATATTATTATTATTACGTTGTTTATTTACTCAACGCTATTATTATTAATTTAATATTGCTACTTCCAAGTTCCGTGTGATTAGACTAGACTATGGATATGCGCGTGCTTTTATAATTTATGACATGCTTTTCATTGATTTCTTTAAATGTATTTACTCAACGCTATTATTATTATTTTTATAGTTTAATATTGCCGCTTCCCGGTGATTAGACTATGGATATGCTGTGCTTTTTATATATATTTACTCAACGCTATTATTGTTATTTTATTTAATATTGCAACCTGCCGATGTTCTCTTAAAATAAGAGTATTGAGTCTGCGTGGTAAATGTGTTATTAAAGCATTGAAGAACTGAATGTTTTAAATAATGAGTGACGATTGAGATCCAAGAACAAAATAGAAAAAAATGTGTGAGCTACACTTTAAACGTGTATGCAGAAATGAAAACCAAAAGCATGCAGGCAGACCGTTAATAAACGTGATTAAATTTGAGCTCGGATCCAGCCTGTTAATAAACGTGATGTTTATTACAGCTTTAAGATCCAGCATGGTTGGATTGAAAATTCACATGGTGGAGGGCCCTATATTCCACAACAGCGACTCCGTACTTGTCATTTCAGACTCCACAATGTGCTCTCACACTTTCTAGTGGTATATATACACTCCGTCTTCTTACCATAAACACACACCAGTATTGCATTCAATGTGCAAAGCTTCCGTTCGATACTGAAAGATTCATCCGTTTCAGTGCTAAGACAATGCAGTGAATGGTACTACTTCTGGCTTTGCAAGCGTAGCAATATATCTAGTAGTTCCTGCAACAATGTCGTTGCAATCAGTGCATCTATCTTCAGCTGGCTTTGTTTTTCTACTCTCGTTTGTTGCTTATTTGGCTGCCATCACAAACGCAGCAATCGTCAATTATGCCTTCGTTGTAAGCTTTCTTAATTTCTATTTCAAAGTTTTTTTTTTGCATACCCATAACCTTTGGAAAAACAAAGTCCATAATGTTTGATGTACTTTTCAATCCGTGGACAGCTTGAAAAGAAGACATTTACCAGACTGTGCGAACAAAATACAGTAATCACTGTCAATGGGCAGCTACCAGGTCCAACGATTCGTGTACATGATGGGGACACTGTTATTGTTAAAGTTTATAACAAAGCCGGATACAATGCCACTATTCACTGGTATGTCTCTGCAACCTTGATATTAATCCTATTTCAGAACATGAGTATTTAGCTACATAGGCTTGATGATGTATAGATTATAAGACTCTTTTGCATGTCAGGCATGGAGTAGAGCAGTTACGTACAGGTTGGGCCGATGGACCTGCATATGTTACACAGTGCCCTATTGCACCAGGTGGACGTTTTACACAGAGATTCAAGATTAGTGGACAAGAAGGAACCGTGTGGTGGCATGCTCATTACTCATGGCTCCCAGCTTCGGTGCATGGAGCTTTCGTAATCTATCCTAAGATAGGAAAATCATATCCATTTCCTAAACCCACTGCCGAAGTTCCTATCATAATAGGTACTGATGATCTGCTATGAGTTTCAAACGCAAATGTTTATGTTTGTTTGCCTGATGTGTTTTAATGGCTAATTGATTCAAACCCGTTATGTTATTGAACAGGAGAATGGTGGAAGAGTAACCCCATCGCCGTTATAGATGAAGCAGTTCTATCAGGCGGTGCGCCCAATTTATCCAATTCCTTCACCATAAATGGACAGCCAGGAGATCTGTTGCCCTGCTCTGACTCAGGTATTAGGTTTCTACTTTCATACTGGCTTCACTAGTTAACTTGTATAAATTGTTGTGTTGAAAAACGATGTAGAAACTGATCAAAATTATCTTGTTGATGCAGACACATTTCGATTCGCTGTAAAACAAGGAGAAACGTACCTTCTGCGGATCGTGAATGCTGCACTCAATACTGGGCACTTTTTCAAGATAGCAGGCCACGAATTTACAGTTGTAGCTGTGGATGCTTGCTACACCAAGCCATACAAGACAGATGTAGTCGTCATCTCTGCGGGTCAGACTACAGATGTTCTTGTCACGGCCAACCAGCCTGTGGGAAAATACTATATGGCCGCCCGAGCATATAATAATATGGAAATAGGTGATTTCGATAACACCACAACTACTGCTATTCTAGAGTATATTGGAGCTGGAAATTCTTCGCATCCGAGTTTACCTAGCCTTCCAGCCTTCAACGACACTGCGACTGTCAATACATTTAGTAGAGCACTGCGAAGCCTGGCTTCCCGAGAGAACCCAGTCGATGTTCCGCAGAAGATAGATGAAAGCCTCATCTACACAGTTGGACTGGGGCTGCGTCCTTGTGATTCTGCGAACAACTGCACAGGCCCCGACGGAATGATGTTGAGTGCAAGTGTCAACAACGTATCCTTTGTAACGCCCACGATCTCTCTGCTTCAAGCTTATTATTTCTCCATTAATGGTGTCTTTACGCCGGATTTTCCATCAAAACCTCCCGTTAGATTCAACTACACTGGGACGAATATAACCGAAAGTCTTTGGGTTCCTGACGCGGCAACAAAGGTGAAAGTGCTTGAATACAACTCAACAGTGCAGCTAGTTTTTCAGGCAACAAACATCTTCGTGGCAGAGAACCATCCAATGCATCTTCATGGCTACAACTTTTACGTGGTGGGACAAGGATCGGGGAACTATAACCCAGTAACAGATCCACGTAAGTTTAATCTGGTTGATCCCCCACAGCGCAACACAGTAATCGCTCCAATGAGTGGCTGGGTCGCCATAAGATTCAGAGCTGACAATCCAGGTATATATTTTGGCTTTTCATTTGAATTCCATCTTATTTAATTCTTTACTAGCTTAGAGTTTAATATAAGCGCCAATTGTTGTGCAGGAATGTGGTTCCTGCATTGCCATTTAGACGACCATTTCACGTGGGGATTGAATATGGTGTTTCTAGTGAAGAACGGTAAGGGTCCATTGGAAAAATTGGAGCCTCCTCCAAAAGACCTTCCCCAGTGCTAGAGAAGGAAATATCAATAACTGAATTATTTATGAAGGAAATATGTGGAGGTATGCAAGTGGATGTGAAAATGGTGTATGTCTCGAGGGATGTAAGGGATGTAAGTGGATGTAATATTTCTCCTATAGTAAAAAATTAAGATTCTGTTTTTATTCTAAGTGTAAGCATTTTATTTATAAGAATTTGTATGGATTGAAGCATCAAGAGCAAAGTTTAAAATTTATATATATTTTTAAGGCATGAGCAAAGTTTAAAATTTATATATACTTTTAAGGAAAGATAATTACAATGTTAATGCACACTTTCAATGACAAAATGGATTACATTGATATACATACCCAAACAATGTTAATGCACACTTTCAATGACAAAATGGATTACAATTGATATACATACCCAAACAAGGAATTGCAATTTGTAATACATCAAATATTATTTCATTGTCTTACTAAATTACATTCATTACATAGGGGTTCAACAAGAGCGTCATGTCACTTACAAGAAATGAACCTGGGTGGGGAGAGTAACAATCATTCCTTCCAACCACTCAAACTACATCCAAGGGACAAATTTTCAAGATGGTTATTTAGTTTTTGGGAAAAAATAATTCCATCACAATCTACACTTAGTGCACTAGTGCATGGACTATTTTGGGAGAATTTTCAAATTCAAACACTATTTTTTATTATTTAATGAAATAGACTAATTACAATGTTAATACATGTGCTCAATGAAAAAACAGACTACATTGATATAAATACCAAAACAAGGAATTGCATTTGTAGTATCAAATATTATTCCATTAAATAATGTATTTTGATTTATGCATATGTCAAATATAGACTAACCCTTTAAATAATAAAACATGTTCTTTGCTTCTTTTTATGTTTATTGTGTTCTAGTTATTGAACAACTACTTTGACTGGGACATCAAAAATGGTGTTAGCATATATAGGAAAGGTAAAATGAAAATATATTTAGGAATTGAAAGGCAATATTGATGTCGCTTTAACCTAAGATTATACTAGGGTGAAAACACGAAGTTGGAAACATTTTTCTCCCTCGAGATTTGTAGAGAATTGTCTTACCTCCATACTCATTTTAAAAAAAAAATAGACATCTAGGGGGATGAATTTGGTGTTTACTAAGTGCATATACTTAAAAATTTGAGGCAAGGATAATGAGTGACTAAACCAGCCACCATGGTTTTTATATAAGGCTATTTATTTTTTGGAAAAAAATTATAACATCACAATCTACACTAAGTGCACTAGTGGATGGACTATTTTGGGGGAATTTTCAAATTCAATCAATATTTTTATTTAATGAAATAGACTAAGACAAACAAACACTGACCGTGAGCCAACAATTTTCCTTTCAAAGTACTCATCACAAAGAAAAATAAAAATACCCTTTCTAAGAGGACAGAGAGAGGAAGTGCACTATCATTTCTCTGATTTCTTTCATGCTTCCAGCTTGAAGTTATTGAATTTTCATTTTAGGCAGATTTTAGAAAGGTGCCATTCTGAAGCGATATTGTTTAGTATAAAATTAGTAATAAATAGAAATTATTAGTTTAAATTAGCAATTCTAATATCATTAGAAAATAGATTCAGATATGAATCCATTGTACCAAGTCTTTACCAAGTCCGACATATAACCTTTATATTTTTCCTTTCTGAAGTTGCATTTCCTAAAAACTACATAATTCTTTTGCTTTTCCGTTGACCAAAAAGTATTGGCTAAGAAAAACTCTCGGGCGAGAGTTGTAAAATATATTAGACGAGAGTTCTTACAACCCATGCTTCAATTTAACAGTGGTGTTAAAATCTTTGACAAAAGTTTTAAAAACTCTCGGGTGAGTAATTCTTCTGAAAGTTTTCCCCGCGGGCCAACCAAATCTACCCTGGATTCAAGGTATTCAACTGACCAATCTTTCGCATGAGATATGTATATATATTCTCAACCAAAAGATTAGATTCGAGGTGTGTCCAAAGCATCTAAATACAAAGAGTGCGAAGTGCAAAGCGCGATTCGGGGATAGGATATTACTTTTTTTTCTCAAGGTATGAAATTTTATTTTTTAAAGTAGAAATTAGGATATTACATCATTTGATCAATTATAGCTCCACCTATTGACTCGAATTGTTTTTAATAACTTGCAAATCTCGCTTGGTAGGTCACACTCAACACTCTTGATCTTCTCTGTTGCCAAAAGCATTTCAATGAGAGGCATTCCAACTGAACACGTTTGTTTATCAGTGCCCTCTTTGGTAATCAACATTTTCATGAAATTGCAATATTCATCCTATCGTGGATATTTACCAAATTGTAGCAAAGCAATAAACCGCTTATTCTCTATTCTGCAGAAGTTCAAATCCCCATCCTTCGACCAACTTTCAATTTGAATTTGAAGTTGAATACTTCCTTTCAGAAATTCCCCTGCCCAAAAAAACCTTGTTAACATTGTTGCACAACCAAAGATGAGCTATGTGATATTTTTTGCAGTATAGGTAAACTTAAAGGCCCACTCATCCCGGTGTAAGGTGTGTTGGTTCAATTGTTTATCATAATAGCTCCGTGGTTAGGAAATGCTAGTAGAGCTCTTAAAAATGATTTCTATAGAGCTTTTTTACCTCTATGTGGAGATATATGGAAGTAGGGCACTAATAAATGCAATATTAGTGATAGATAATTCTACCTATTATTTGGTCAACATTACAATATGGAAATGAACTGACTAAGCTGAAAAATGCTGGAGATGATGCCATTGAGACCATGAAAATTGGTGATATCCTCATAATACTTTACCTTTAATTGTTTTGAATAACTACTAACAAATCAAATACTTGTTAAAGTTGAGTGAATGAACATACAAAATATAATTTATTTAATTATGGACACTCATCTACTTGCCACTTATATCATATAATGGCTCACTACTAGTGTAATGTACCTCTATTTTATAATATCATTGCAACCCTTGGAAGTAGAAGCATAACCATGGCATTTGGATATTCGTTTCTTTCTTGTTTTTCATTCTTACAATTTTCTATTTTCTATAAAATAAATATGTATTCCAGTTTCCTAAGTAATTTTTTTATCCATCTATGTATGCCCAACAAAAGGTGAATCAATTGAACCGATTCAATTTAACCATGATTATTCAAGGGATTCAATTGACCAATATTTCTCGAAAGAGATTGACCAATCTCACATGTGTTATTTTGGAATTGAATTTTAGGTTTCTAATTTTTTGAACATGGGAAAGAAAATGGCTTGAAAATGAAAGTACGATCGAAAGAGAACTGATTCGGCGGAAAAGAATGACAATTTAAAGAAAAAGAGGCAACCATTGAGGGAAAATATAGATAATGGAAGAGATGTGGAGGTGCTTGGAAATGAAGAAGAAACGAGAGATGGTGAGAAACTTTTCGATGCCAACACAAATGAAGAAGACAATGTTGATATCGACACCACTAGTGAGTCTTGAGAATTTCTTAAATTTTGAAGTTTTCAAATTTTTTAGATTTTGTTTTTAAACTTCCTACCTTTTGCAATTAAAAAAATGTCAAGTTCAAATTACAAATTTATATATTTGTTATGCAAGGACAACATCTAACATGCATGAAGATCCTAATGGACATACCATTTCACAGAGATTAATCGAAATTTGTAAGAACATTGTCTATGATGACAAATTTCTAGAGAATATGGATTCACCTAAAATTGAAGGAATGAGACCACCAATGCAGGAATGGACAATTCGAGATAATGTAAATTTGGGGATCAAAACAAAAATTGTAGGTAAATCTATCATAGCACAATCTCATATGTTACGTAAATTCTTAAAGCACGAAACTCTAAAAAATGCAATTCAATTATTAGGCATTAAAAGTTACAAAGAGACTTTAGCAAATCAATCGGTATAAGAAAATGTTGTAATGCCCCTCAACCTTCCCACGACTATCAACAATGACGACACTTATTGGCAAGTGAACCAGTTAAAAACAACCAAGAATAAATGAATGCTTATGTGAAGATTTGGAATAAATTGCTTTCTGACTAGAGATAGACATGAAAAATCAATATGGTTCTGAGAAATTCTTGATTTAAATGGAAAACATGGATACTTGTGATAATGATGAGAATTATTATCAATTAATTAGCACATGTAGATGAATGTGGCATTTATGTTGAAATATGGAAAATGGAAATATGTGCATGAATTACGATATGATGATTTTAAGCAATGATATTTGTTGGTTGTGGATCCTGATCTTCCAGATTCAGAGATGTTATTCAGTCGTGTTTGTACCCCAGGCTTACTGTACACTCGTTCCCCCACCGTACGGGCCCATGGTTTTGGGTAACCCGTGGTATTTTCCCATTGTGTTTCCCCTATAAAAGAAAGACATTGTAACACGGCTAGGGTTGATGTATTAAGTATTATGCATTGTAAAGATCTATGAGATCGTAAAGAGAGACTGTGAGAAAGTGAAGAGGAAGTGCAGCGGATGTGCTACAGGTTGTATCCCTTCATTTGCTGGATGGTATACTAATAAGGACTGGCAATTTCAGTGTGGATGTAGCCCATCTTGGGTGAACCACGATATATTGGTGTCTCTCTTGTTATGTGTTTGTGTAATTTGTATTTGCATCTTGTTTATTTTTATTTCTCTGAGATCCTATTTTTCTAATTATATTAATGTGTGCTCAGATTATGTGTGCAGTAGCAGGTAAGACATCTTACCGACTCATTCATAATCAAATAGCAAGCGGGTCATAGAAGAGGGGGAAAACACACATGGGGGCATTGACGCACGATTGGAAAGCTCGTTAAGCTTTACGCGGGTGAGCATGAAATCGTATGGATGAGACCATAATGGATTGGTCACATACGAGGTTGAGGGGCACACAGTAAGAGCATACTTACTCCTCAGTGCCATTAGTCTCACATAGAGTGTAGCTGGATTATTTATGGTAACGGTTCCTGAAATCATTGCACGGAATCCTAGCACGACAGTAAAATGAGAAAGTGTTGTCAGAAGGACCCGACGATATGGTACCTAGACAGTAAAATGAGAAAGTGTCATCAGAAGGACCTGACGATGTGGTACCTAGAGAGTGAAACAAGAAAGTGTTGTCAGAAGGACCCGACGATGTCGTACCTAGACGAATAAAGGAAATTGATAAATGAACACCTATGTATTTGTCATATATTATTGCATTAGATTATCTGTGCATGAAATGTAATTACATAGTTGATGAATAGTATCGCATTAGGTTATTTGCGCATGAAATGATCATTTGTACTTAAATAATTTGGAATAATTAAATATGGAGCAAATGATAGACTAGGAGTCATTAACTAGTCAACTCCACCTACACCCACTAAAATAGAGATTGAAATCTTAGCATCAGGGGACATCTAGGAATAAAATGTGGGAAGTATGTGCACTCTCATGAGAGAGTGACACATGGTTGGGTGAATATTTGTATAAAATAATTTTTCATAAAAGAGTATTTTTGCATGAAGTGACATGTGTAACAAGGGATTTTTCTATTTAAGCAAGAGGAAAGGAAGGAAAAAGGGGGATGGCTCCCTAATGCTGGATGAATGCCAGAATGACAAAAAGGAATTATGATTGTTCTTTCTATTGTGATTTTGGCTAAGTATTTTGGTGAGGGGGATCTCACTTCCGAATCCCTGCCAGTGTGCATCCTCTACGACCCAAGGCTCGGGGGTGGCTATGCGACGGATTGAATAAGCCTACGATTGGGTAGTGAGGCTAACAATTGCTTCGCCCATGGTTAAATGATCCTGTACTTGTGGAATCCAACTAAAGACGAGGTTGGAAATGGACAAGCTAGATCCGATTGACGACGATGACTCCTTCTTCGGTAGCGGAATCGACCTACGGTTGATAGGTTTATTGTTCCATTTTGTATTTTCTAAGTTCAATCTTCAAATTTATTTCATTTTTCTATCAATGATAAGATCGAATTTGGTTTATAATATGTTACTAAGTTTCGGTGTCAGTCTATGAAGGGCCCCGAAAATGGGGGTCCCTACATTTGGTATCATAGCGTGGTTCAGAAACTCATACCTAAGGGCTCTCACTGCATACAAATCATTGTTTGACTATGATCTGTTAGGAGATCTAGTATTCGAAGTACTTCATCACGTGCTGGACTATCCTCCAAAAGCAGGTTCTTTCTTTTACGATTTGTGTTAATTAATGCATTGTATTATAAGCTTCGTATTTTGGGCTGTCCGGATTGAACTTGTCTCCTCCTTTCGTACTAATCCAGAGCTACATTTCCACGTGGATTCTGATCGATCTGAAGGGATAACAGTTGTATAAAAACATGTTTTTAATAGTTTGCAACCTCATTTTGATATCGCGGGAATGATAAACGTCTATAGAATGGTTATGGGTTTGATATTTTGTTTTAAGTCGGATGAATAATGGCCGCACCATAAAAACATGGGGTTTATTCCAACTAAAACTTTACTTCATAGGAACTTGTGTCAGATTGGATGGATGGGGGATCGAACTATAGAAATGGTCCCACATTCTCACATTCAAACCTGAGTCGGTCAATACTTACTCGAATCGTTGGATAAGTAGAATCGAGATTGATGTGTGAAATAGTTATAAAAGAAGATGTACATGCATGAGAAATTTTGGCTCTCATAGTTCTATTGTTCAAAGCTTTTACTGTATGTGTTATTACCTCGTTGGGTTCTGTTTGGAAAATAAAACTCTTAACAATGTCGATCTCAAGGTTCAGATCCACTAATCATTGGATATTGTATTGATTAGCCTTGTTACTAGTTTTTTGTATAACTTGATCTATGTTGTCATATCTATTATCCTCAAGATGCAGCGTATCCGACTGTACAACTTATGTCTATGATGATAGATGCGCCAATGCTCATTTATTAGTAAAATTTTAATGGAATAGATCAAGCAACTATGGCACCTCGCTTGCTTATAGTGTAAGAATTAGTCGGGATGACTTCCCGTAAATTGTGCAGCAAATACCCACTGATTGTTACTTACCATTTAATTCACAGGCACCTCAACTCACGATTATTGGGTAGTGAAACATATAGTTTCACTTCTTGTTGGTGCATAGGTTGCCCCTGACATCCTGTTGTTATAACCACAATAAATTAAATACATATGACAGCGAGCTGAAATCTAATTCGATTCCCTTTCTTACTCTTAATCCCGACATGGAACGAGCCACACCCGGATCATTATGAAATACTCCCATAAAATTTCAGCCAAATAATGTTTCTATAATCTGCAGCTCCCAAATTCAACTACCAGTTCAACTTCATGCCAACGCCACCTGCCACACCAACTAATCAATCCACCCATCGACATCTCTAAATCGGATTCTAGCGAAGACCCAAGTTAGGTGTCGGCTATGCGATACTCTTGTGAACCTTTTTATCACTTACTGTAATTCAATTACTTTATCTAGTCCTTTAAAAGGATTAGAGCGATAGGAAATGATACTTATATTAACCTTAATTATTTAAATGAACTATGGGAAAGGATTATTTGATGATCCTAGGATTCAAAACCCTTTTTATTCTTAAACTGTGAATTTACAGAATCATACTTGTATTATGCTAATGCTGGGTATGAAACAAGTTATTCTCCTATTTTCATTTTATAAATATATGTGTACTAAGTAATACAATCAGATCTATTTGGAGATCGATGATAGTATGGGTTTTGATAAATATATCGTTTTCTATTATATTGCAAATTCACTATTCATATTTATGGAAAGAGATTTTGGAAAGATTTATTTGGATTCAGATCTGCATACATAGAGTTATCATTATCGCGTTGTATAGTTTTAAAAGTAGTGTATTTTATATTATCAATATATGATCTATCTTCAAATCGAGCGTCTATGCTCCATCAAATGCTATGTATTTGTTAACGGAGAATCCAATCATTCTAGTTTGGATCTTTCATCGATCGAGCTGATGCATTTACTTATGGTTGTTTTAGAATCTATGTGTTAATATTCCTATGACTACAATCAATTCGGATCGAGCAAATGTAATGTGCTTAGTAAACTTTAAAAACCGCGTTAACTCTGTGTTTGTGTTTGCATCGTTCCATTTCGGATCGAATGGAATAATTCCTCAACTATAGAACGTGACTATGTGTCTTGTAATTGCATCGATTCGCATTAGATTCATGGAATGATTCTTCAAATGTAAAGTGTAACCCCTTGTCATGCGTCTGCGTCAATCCTTGATGCAGAAGCATCCTGCCTTCAAAACCTTGTACTCCTGATCAGACCTAGAAGGGGTTTTCATTTTCTGAAGTAGTGGTTCTTTGATGAAACATTGTACAAATGCTTTAACTAGACTCAATCCTGAGTTTACACAATCTCTCGCAATCCAATGTTCTCATGCCCTTGGTACCCTTCTATCACACTGGTCAAATAATAGCCACAATTTTTCATGATAAAATGTAACAACAACTATAAAAACTCCATAACAATTGGGATCATGCATGTACATCTACTAAAATTTAATCAGTTAATCAAATTTCTAGATTTATCAACTAACATATATGTCCATGTTTTTGCTAGGTCATTCTTTAAACTAGATTTCCCTCAAATAATTACTAAGATATAATTATATCTAGATAATAAAATAAGGTATTACAATGATGACTTAGTATCGGTCATTATGGATAATCATTCCAATTACTGAAGGATTGATTCTAAGTTTTTATAATAATGAGTGAGATAAATTGAAGTTCAAGATCAACATGATTGCGATGTTTAATAAATAAAATTTATATTGGAGACTTCAACTTTTTGAACTATTAAACTGTCATTTCATATCATAATTTTGATTCATAATCACTTTTTATTCCGGGATGGTTTTATACATAAGCTCTTTTATTATATTGGATATGGCAATTGGCAAGTTTGAATTGGATTTTATTTACGAAAGTTGGTTGATATTGATGAATTATGGTGTACATATCCAATTTAGTTAAATGTTATTCTTGTTAATAATGAACATTATATGGATGGATATGAAATATCAAAATGAAGCATATATGATTTTAATTATACAATTAACCTTTAATTGACACCAAATCACCCAAATTGACTATAATAACCTCAAATTACCATTAATTAAACCTTAGTTACATTTAATTTGCACCTACATAACTCTAATTAACCCTAAATGACTGCTAATTACCATCTATTATCTTCTAATTACCCACAAAGACCCTAAATTAACACTAATCAACTCCTTAACCAAAAAATAATTAGTAGGGGGGAATTTTTAAGGATCCATACTTATTCAAAGTGTAGGAAATTTGGTGAAGCTTAAGATGTTTGGTGATATTTTTGTAAAAATATTCAAATGTTAAGGTTTCTATCTAGTTCCTATCCAATTTTAGTGATTTTTAAAGTGAAATATATTTATTCTAGAGAATTTGGTCAAACCATTTAAAAAAATGGATATTTATTAATTTCCTTTTTGTGGGAGGGGGGGGGGGGCAGGGCATGGAAAATTACCCTCCGGGTACATATTATATAATGCCTGAGTGGAAATGCATCCATGTTCCTAATACAACCATTACACCCTATACACTACAAAAAATTTAAACTTAATACTTGGAACCTTTAACAGAATAATTTATATTAAACTTATAAACCTTAAATCCTAGCTTCTAATGCCTAAACAATATCACTGAAAAAGAAGTCTATGATAACTTATTAGAATTTGACTACAACTATGGGAACCATTAGTAGGATTTCCACATAAAGATTTGGTATTGGTCTCTTTAGTGTGGTAGGAAAGGATAACACAGATCTTTGGCCTCTAATTGTGAATATGTGAATATGGGCACCATTACTAGGTCTTATATACCAATAATGGCCAGGGGAGGAACAAGGATCTACATTCCTTGACAAATATGCTTAAGCGTAATGGTCATGAAGAAGCAGTTGAACCACCATGCAAACTCTCTTTAAGGAAACCATGGGTATGAAGATTGATGTGGATTCCATTCAGAGGTTTTGTGCAACACATATAGCACTTAGGGTCTTAACCGTCGTCATGGATGTAATGCCCCTCAACCCCGCTATGACTATCGATATTGATGACACTTATTTGTAAGTGACCCAGTTAAAGAAACCAAGATAAATGATTGCTTATATGTTGATTTAGAATAAATTGTTGACTGATTAGCGATATATGTGATAAATGAATATGTTTCTAGTGAATGATTGATTTAATGTTGATTATAGATACTTGTGATTTTAATATGAAATATTGTTGATTGATTAGCACATGTGAAGTCTTATGATGAATGTCGTATTTATGCTGGAATATGGAAATCGAATTATGCGGGTGATTGTGATGTGAATCCAATGGACAATTATCTATGTTTTCTTAACGATTAGGGAATGAATGAATGAATTATGATATGACGATTTTTGAGTAGTACTATTGATGTGTGTTCTGAGTATGTGTACAGTGATAGGTAAGGTGGTTTACCAACTGGATGATTTATGGTAACGGTTCCTAAAATCACAACAATAAAATGAGAAATTATTGTCGGAAGGACCTGACGATGTGGTACCTAGACAGTACAATGAGAAATTATTATCGAAAGGACCCAACGAGGTGGTACCTAGACAATTACTGCAAAGAAAGTGTTGTCAGAAGGACTTGGCGATGTGGTACCTAGACGAATAAAGGAAATTGGTAAATGAACACCTATGTATTTGACATATAGTACTGCATTAGATTATTTGTGCATGAAAGGACTATTTATAATTATGTATTTGGCATATAGTATTGCATTAGATTATTTGTGCATGAAAGGACTATTTATAATTATGTACGTGGCATATAGTACTGCATTAGATTATCTGTGCATGAAATGATTATTTGTAATTAAATAATGGGGAATAATTAAATATGGAGCAAAAGATAGACTAGGATTCATTAACTATTCAACTCCACCTATACCCACTAAAATAGGGATTGCAATCCTAGCATTAGGGTACATCTATCATTAAACGAGCCTTTACTTGTGGAATCCACCAGAAGACGAAGTTGGAAATGGACAAGCTGGATCGGATTGACGAGGGCGACTCCTCCTTGCGCAGTGCAATCGACCTACGGATGACAAGTTTATTGTTCCATTTTGTATTTGCCAAGTTGAATCTTTAGATTTATTTTATTTTTCTATTCATGAGAAGATCGAATCTGGTTTAGATTATGTTACTCGGTTTTAGATTCAGTCTGTGAAGGGCCCCAGAAATGGGGTCCTTACAAAATGGTTTATATTATCTTCTTAAGCCTTAGTAAGTAGCTTTAAGTAGGACCCCGGAAATGGGGTTGCTACAATGGAATTAAAATAAGATGCTTAGGTCGTATTTGAATCTTAGTAGGATTAGGCTTCAAAATTTTGTCTGTAAACAAGAACACAAGACTTCTATAGGGGATGTTTGACCTTTGTGGGAGATCTTTATTGCCATTAATATGTTTTTTACAATAAAAATGGGTGTAAGGGCTTATACCATGGCTAGGGAAAAAATAAGGATTGTAAGGGCTTATACCATGCTTAGACCCTATTTGAATATTCTTGTATCAAGAACCATGATGTAGCCCTCAAACAACTGCACGAGACATGTGCAGGAGATATTTGTCCTCTTGGGGAGAATGTTTGGCTCCATTGGTATGATTTGCATAATAAAAATGGGTGTCAGTGCCTATACCATATCCATGGGAGGTAAATAAGTTACTCGAGTCTAAAAGAACGGTTATTGAGATCAAGGACCATGAGCTAGTCGACGAATAACCACCTAGATCCTTTCTAAGGGATTTTTGGCCCCTAGGTGGGATATGGCCATTGGTAGGATATTTTCACACCATATATGGGAGTCAAGGCTTGTACCATGGCTAGTGAGGAAAACAAAGATTTAGGTCCTAAACAAAATTTTCTCACGCTTAATGACCATGAACAAGATCTCTAATTGGGAATTTGGGCACCATTAGTATGTTTTAAACAGTAAGAATGTGACTTAGGACCACTACCATGCCCATGAGAGGAAAAAAGGGAATTCATACCCTAAAGAAATATTCTTTATCTCAATATCCATGAAGAGGGAGACCCCTCAAACCGCCATACGTATTATCTCTAAAGGATGCATGGCCTCTAGGTGGACTATAGTAGTCATTAGTAGGTTTTGTGTGTCAGATACGATAATTGGGGTCTTGACAATTTTATGGAAAAAATATAACGTTCTTAGGTCCTATTTCAATCTTTGAAGGATTGGACTTCATGATCTATTACTCAAATAACCACGCAATGGTTTTCAAGGCTTGTACCATAGTCAAGGGAGGAAATAGCATTATTTGTTTTTAAGGCTTGTACCAATTTGGTGTATGAGAACCCCTTGTTTGTGAGACAAGGATCCCCCTCCGCGCAATCATTTGACCACTAAATTCTACAAAGGTGTACATACCCCATCCCCTCCTAATTTGAAGTATGACCTTTTAGGAGGAAATACATATTCGAAATGCCTTTCAATATCTCTATTTTTCATGTTATTAAACACTAAAATTCACAAAACCATATTAATAGCATTATATCTCAAATTCACCTTAATAATAACACAACTTTTTTTTTTCACAAGTAAGAATAACACATGAGGGTTCTACTTAGCTGAGAGCTTTGATTTCACATAAGCCCTAGGCCCTATTTATAAATAGCATTATTTGTTTTTAAATGTGGTAACAAAATCATCATCAAGAAAGCTACACGATCAGATTACATAATCGTCAAACGTGATTAGAGTATTGTTACGCTTGAGGTTTTATATTTATGACTAGATAACTAATGCAGAGTAGTGACTAGATAATAAATGCAGCTGACTAGATATTCTATAGATATTCTAGTGATATTTTATATATAAAACCAATCAGATTATAGATGTAATATTTAAAAGCAATCACATCACATGATCGTCAAATAGATGGATATGGGTGTGATTTTATATTTATGATATGTTGAATGTGGATATGGGTGCGCTTTTCTATTTTATGACATGTTTTTCATTGTTATTATATTATTATTATTACGTTGTTTATTTACTCAACGCTATTATTATTAATTTAATATTGCTACTTCCAAGTTCCGTGTGATTAGACTAGACTATGGATATGCGCGTGCTTTTATAATTTATGACATGCTTTTCATTGATTTCTTTAAATGTATTTACTCAACGCTATTATTATTATTTTTATAGTTTAATATTGCCGCTTCCCGGTGATTAGACTATGGATATGCTGTGCTTTTTATATATATTTACTCAACGCTATTATTGTTATTTTATTTAATATTGCAACCTGCCGATGTTCTCTTAAAATAAGAGTATTGAGTCTGCGTGGTAAATGTGTTATTAAAGCATTGAAGAACTGAATGTTTTAAATAATGAGTGACGATTGAGATCCAAGAACAAAATAGAAAAAAATGTGTGAGCTACACTTTAAACGTGTATGCAGAAATGAAAACCAAAAGCATGCAGGCAGACCGTTAATAAACGTGATTAAATTTGAGCTCGGATCCAGCCTGTTAATAAACGTGATGTTTATTACAGCTTTAAGATCCAGCATGGTTGGATTGAAAATTCACATGGTGGAGGGCCCTATATTCCACAACAGCGACTCCGTACTTGTCATTTCAGACTCCACAATGTGCTCTCACACTTTCTAGTGGTATATATACACTCCGTCTTCTTACCATAAACACACACCAGTATTGCATTCAATGTGCAAAGCTTCCGTTCGATACTGAAAGATTCATCCGTTTCAGTGCTAAGACAATGCAGTGAATGGTACTACTTCTGGCTTTGCAAGCGTAGCAATATATCTAGTAGTTCCTGCAACAATGTCGTTGCAATCAGTGCATCTATCTTCAGCTGGCTTTGTTTTTCTACTCTCGTTTGTTGCTTATTTGGCTGCCATCACAAACGCAGCAATCGTCAATTATGCCTTCGTTGTAAGCTTTCTTAATTTCTATTTCAAAGTTTTTTTTTTTGCATACCCATAACCTTTGGAAAAACAAAGTCCATAATGTTTGATGTACTTTTCAATCCGTGGACAGCTTGAAAAGAAGACATTTACCAGACTGTGCGAACAAAATACAGTAATCACTGTCAATGGGCAGCTACCAGGTCCAACGATTCGTGTACATGATGGGGACACTGTTATTGTTAAAGTTTATAACAAAGCCGGATACAATGCCACTATTCACTGGTATGTCTCTGCAACCTTGATATTAATCCTATTTCAGAACATGAGTATTTAGCTACATAGGCTTGATGATGTATAGATTATAAGACTCTTTTGCATGTCAGGCATGGAGTAGAGCAGTTACGTACAGGTTGGGCCGATGGACCTGCATATGTTACACAGTGCCCTATTGCACCAGGTGGACGTTTTACACAGAGATTCAAGATTAGTGGACAAGAAGGAACCGTGTGGTGGCATGCTCATTACTCATGGCTCCCAGCTTCGGTGCATGGAGCTTTCGTAATCTATCCTAAGATAGGAAAATCATATCCATTTCCTAAACCCACTGCCGAAGTTCCTATCATAATAGGTACTGATGATCTGCTATGAGTTTCAAACGCAAATGTTTATGTTTGTTTGCCTGATGTGTTTTAATGGCTAATTGATTCAAACCCGTTATGTTATTGAACAGGAGAATGGTGGAAGAGTAACCCCATCGCCGTTATAGATGAAGCAGTTCTATCAGGCGGTGCGCCCAATTTATCCAATTCCTTCACCATAAATGGACAGCCAGGAGATCTGTTGCCCTGCTCTGACTCAGGTATTAGGTTTCTACTTTCATACTGGCTTCACTAGTTAACTTGTATAAATTGTTGTGTTGAAAAACGATGTAGAAACTGATCAAAATTATCTTGTTGATGCAGACACATTTCGATTCGCTGTAAAACAAGGAGAAACGTACCTTCTGCGGATCGTGAATGCTGCACTCAATACTGGGCACTTTTTCAAGATAGCAGGCCACGAATTTACAGTTGTAGCTGTGGATGCTTGCTACACCAAGCCATACAAGACAGATGTAGTCGTCATCTCTGCGGGTCAGACTACAGATGTTCTTGTCACGGCCAACCAGCCTGTGGGCAAATACTATATGGCCGCCCGAGCATATAATAATATGGAAATAGGTGATTTCGATAACACCACAACTACTGCTATTCTAGAGTATATTGGAGCTGGAAATTCTTCGCATCCGAGTTTACCTAGCCTTCCAGCCTTCAACGACACTGCGACTGTCAATACATTTAGTAGAGCACTGCGAAGCCTGGATTCCCGAGAGAACCCAGTCGATGTTCCGCAGAAGATAGATGAAAGCCTCATCTACACAGTTGGACTGGGGCTGCGTCCTTGTGATTCTGCGAACAACTGCACAGGCCCCGACGGAATGATGTTGAGTGCAAGTGTCAACAACGTATCCTTTGTAACGCCCACGATCTCTCTGCTTCAAGCTTATTATTTCTCCATTAATGGTGTCTTTACGCCGGATTTTCCATCAAAACCTCCCGTTAGATTCAACTACACTGGGACGAATATAACCGAAAGTCTTTGGGTTCCTGACGCGGCAACAAAGGTGAAAGTGCTTGAATACAACTCAACAGTGCAGCTAGTTTTTCAGGCAACAAACATCTTCGTGGCAGAGAACCATCCAATGCATCTTCATGGCTACAACTTTTACGTGGTGGGACAAGGATCGGGGAACTATAACCCAGTAACAGATCCACGTAAGTTTAATCTGGTTGATCCCCCACAGCGCAACACAGTAATCGCTCCAATGAGTGGCTGGGTCGCCATAAGATTCAGAGCTGACAATCCAGGTATATATTTTGGCTTTTCATTTGAATTCCATCTTATTTAATTCTTTACTAGCTTAGAGTTTAATATAAGCGCCAATTGTTGTGCAGGAATGTGGTTCCTGCATTGCCATTTAGACGACCATTTCACGTGGGGATTGAATATGGTGTTTCTAGTGAAGAACGGTAAGGGTCCATTGGAAAAATTGGAGCCTCCTCCAAAAGACCTTCCCCAGTGCTAGAGAAGGAAATATCAATAACTGAATTATTTATGAAGGAAATATGTGGAGGTATGCAAGTGGATGTGAAAATGGTGTATGTCTCGAGGGATGTAAGGGATGTAAGTGGATGTAATATTTCTCCTATAGTAAAAAATTAAGATTCTGTTTTTATTCTAAGTGTAAGCATTTTATTTATAAGAATTTGTATGGATTGAAGCATCAAGAGCAAAGTTTAAAATTTATATATATTTTTAAGGCATGAGCAAAGTTTAAAATTTATATATACTTTTAAGGAAAGATAATTACAATGTTAATGCACACTTTCAATGACAAAATGGATTACATTGATATACATACCCAAACAATGTTAATGCACACTTTCAATGACAAAATGGATTACAATTGATATACATACCCAAACAAGGAATTGCAATTTGTAATACATCAAATATTATTTCATTGTCTTACTAAATTACATTCATTACATAGGGGTTCAACAAGAGCGTCATGTCACTTACAAGAAATGAACCTGGGTGGGGAGAGTAACAATCATTCCTTCCAACCACTCAAACTACATCCAAGGGACAAATTTTCGAGATGGTTATTTAGTTTTTGGGAAAAAATAATTCCATCACAATCTACACTTAGTGCACTAGTGCATGGACTATTTTGGGAGAATTTTCAAATTCAAACACTATTTTTTATTATTTAATGAAATAGACTAATTACAATGTTAATACATGTGCTCAATGAAAAAACAGACTACATTGATATAAATACCAAAACAAGGAATTGCATTTGTAGTATCAAATATTATTCCATTAAATAATGTATTTTGATTTATGCATATGTCAAATATAGACTAACCCTTTAAATAATAAAACATGTTCTTTGCTTCTTTTTATGTTTATTGTGTTCTAGTTATTGAACAACTACTTTGACTGGGACATCAAAAATGGTGTTAGCATATATAGGAAAGGTAAAATGAAAATATATTTAGGAATTGAAAGGCAATATTGATGTCGCTTTAACCTAAGATTATACTAGGGTGAAAACACGAAGTTGGAAACATTTTTCTCCCTCGAGATTTGTAGAGAATTGTCTTACCTCCATACTCATTTTAAAAAAAAAATAGACATCTAGGGGGATGAATTTGGTGTTTACTAAGTGCATATACTTAAAAATTTGAGGCAAGGATAATGAGTGACTAAACCAGCCACCATGGTTTTTATATAAGGCTATTTATTTTTTGGAAAAAAATTATAACATCACAATCTACACTAAGTGCACTAGTGGATGGACTATTTTGGGGGAATTTTCAAATTCAATCAATATTTTTATTTAATGAAATAGACTAAGACAAACAAACACTGACCGTGAGCCAACAATTTTCCTTTCAAAGTACTCATCACAAAGAAAAATAAAAATACCCTTTCTAAGAGGACAGAGAGAGGAAGTGCACTATCATTTCTCTGATTTCTTTCATGCTTCCAGCTTGAAGTTATTGAATTTTCATTTTAGGCAGATTTTAGAAAGGTGCCATTCTGAAGCGATATTGTTTAGTATAAAATTAGTAATAAATAGAAATTATTAGTTTAAATTAGCAATTCTAATATCATTAGAAAATAGATTCAGATATGAATCCATTGTACCAAGTCTTTACCAAGTCCGACATATAACCTTTATATTTTTCCTTTCTGAAGTTGCATTTCCTAAAAACTACATAATTCTTTTGCTTTTCCGTTGACCAAAAAGTATTGGCTAAGAAAAACTCTCGGGCGAGAGTTGTAAAATATATTAGACGAGAGTTCTTACAACCCATGCTTCAATTTAACAGTGGTGTTAAAATCTTTGACAAAAGTTTTAAAAACTCTCGGGTGAGTAATTCTTCTGAAAGTTTTCCCCGCGGGCCAACCAAATCTACCCTGGATTCAAGGTATTCAACTGACCAATCTTTCGCATGAGATATGTATATATATTCTCAACCAAAAGATTAGATTCGAGGTGTGTCCAAAGCATCTAAATACAAAGAGTGCGAAGTGCAAAGCGCGATTCGGGGATAGGATATTACTTTTTTTTCTCAAGGTATGAAATTTTATTTTTTAAAGTAGAAATTAGGATATTACATCATTTGATCAATTATAGCTCCACCTATTGACTCGAATTGTTTTTAATAACTTGCAAATCTCGCTTGGTAGGTCACACTCAACACTCTTGATCTTCTCTGTTGCCAAAAGCATTTCAATGAGAGGCATTCCAACTGAACACGTTTGTTTATCAGTGCCCTCTTTGGTAATCAACATTTTCATGAAATTGCAATATTCATCCTATCGTGGATATTTACCAAATTGTAGCAAAGCAATAAACCGCTTATTCTCTATTCTGCAGAAGTTCAAATCCCCATCCTTCGACCAACTTTCAATTTGAATTTGAAGTTGAATACTTCCTTTCAGAAATTCCCCTGCCCAAAAAAACCTTGTTAACATTGTTGCACAACCAAAGATGAGCTATGTGATATTTTTTGCAGTATAGGTAAACTTAAAGGCCCACTCATCCCGGTGTAAGGTGTGTTGGTTCAATTGTTTATCATAATAGCTCCGTGGTTAGGAAATGCTAGTAGAGCTCTTAAAAATGATTTCTATAGAGCTTTCTTACCTCTATGTGGAGATATATGGAAGTAGGGCACTAATAAATGCAATATTAGTGATAGATAATTCTACCTATTATTTGGTCAACATTACAATATGGAAATGAACTGACTAAGCTGAAAAATGCTGGAGATGATGCCATTGAGACCATGAAAATTGGTGATATCCTCATAATACTTTACCTTTAATTGTTTTGAATAACTACTAACAAATCAAATACTTGTTAAAGTTGAGTGAATGAACATACAAAATATAATTTATTTAATTATGGACACTCATCTACTTGCCACTTATATCATATAATGGCTCACTACTAGTGTAATGTACCTCTATTTTATAATATCATTGCAACCCTTGGAAGTAGAAGCATAACCATGGCATTTGGATATTCGTTTCTTTCTTGTTTTTCATTCTTACAATTTTCTATTTTCTATAAAATAAATATGTATTCCAGTTTCCTAAGTAATTTTTTTATCCATCTATGTATGCCCAACAAAAGGTGAATCAATTGAACCGATTCAATTTAACCATGATTATTCAAGGGATTCAATTGACCAATATTTCTCGAAAGAGATTGACCAATCTCACATGTGTTATTTTGGAATTGAATTTTAGGTTTCTAATTTTTTGAACATGGGAAAGAAAATGGCTTGAAAATGAAAGTACGATCGAAAGAGAACTGATTCGGCGGAAAAGAATGACAATTTAAAGAAAAAGAGGCAACCATTGAGGGAAAATATAGATAATGGAAGAGATGTGGAGGTGCTTGGAAATGAAGAAGAAACGAGAGATGGTGAGAAACTTTTCGATGCCAACACAAATGAAGAAGACAATGTTGATATCGACACCACTAGTGAGTCTTGAGAATTTCTTAAATTTTGAAGTTTTCAAATTTTTTAGATTTTGTTTTTAAACTTCCTACCTTTTGCAATTAAAAAAATGTCAAGTTCAAATTACAAATTTATATATTTGTTATGCAAGGACAACATCTAACATGCATGAAGATCCTAATGGACATACCATTTCACAGAGATTAATCGAAATTTGTAAGAACATTGTCTATGATGACAAATTTCTAGAGAATATGGATTCACCTAAAATTGAAGGAATGAGACCACCAATGCAGGAATGGACAATTCGAGATAATGTAAATTTGGGGATCAAAACAAAAATTGTAGGTAAATCTATCATAGCACAATCTCATATGTTACGTAAATTCTTAAAGCACGAAACTCTAAAAAATGCAATTCAATTATTAGGCATTAAAAGTTACAAAGAGACTTTAGCAAATCAATCGGTATAAGAAAATGTTGTAATGCCCCTCAACCTTCCCACGACTATCAACAATGACGACACTTATTGGCAAGTGAACCAGTTAAAAACAACCAAGAATAAATGAATGCTTATGTGAAGATTTGGAATAAATTGCTTTCTGACTAGAGATAGACATGAAAAATCAATATGGTTCTGAGAAATTCTTGATTTAAATGGAAAACATGGATACTTGTGATAATGATGAGAATTATTATCAATTAATTAGCACATGTAGATGAATGTGGCATTTATGTTGAAATATGGAAAATGGAAATATGTGCATGAATTACGATATGATGATTTTAAGCAATGATATTTGTTGGTTGTGGATCCTGATCTTCCAGATTCAGAGATGTTATTCAGTCGTGTTTGTACCCCAGGCTTACTGTACACTCGTTCCCCCACCGTACGGGCCCATGGTTTTGGGTAACCCGTGGTATTTTCCCATTGTGTTTCCCCTATAAAAGAAAGACATTGTAACACGGCTAGGGTTGATGTATTAAGTATTATGCATTGTAAAGATCTATGAGATCGTAAAGAGAGACTGTGAGAAAGTGAAGAGGAAGTGCAGCGGATGTGCTACAGGTTGTATCCCTTCATTTGCTGGATGGTATACTAATAAGGACTGGCAATTTCAGTGTGGATGTAGCCCATCTTGGGTGAACCACGATATATTGGTGTCTCTCTTGTTATGTGTTTGTGTAATTTGTATTTGCATCTTGTTTATTTTTATTTCTCTGAGATCCTATTTTTCTAATTATATTAATGTGTGCTCAGATTATGTGTGCAGTAGCAGGTAAGACATCTTACCGACTCATTCATAATCAAATAGCAAGAGGGTCATAGAAGAGGGGGAAAACACACATGGGGGCATTGACGCACGATTGGAAAGCTCGTTAAGCTTTACGCGGGTGAGCATGAAATCGTATGGATGAGACCATAATGGATTGGTCACATACGAGGTTGAGGGGCACACAGTAAGAGCATACTTACTCCTCAGTGCCATTAGTCTCACATAGAGTGTAGCTGGATTATTTATGGTAACGGTTCCTGAAATCATTGCACGGAATCCTAGCACGACAGTAAAATGAGAAAGTGTTGTCAGAAGGACCCGACGATATGGTACCTAGACAGTAAAATGAGAAAGTGTCATCAGAAGGACCTGACGATGTGGTACCTAGAGAGTGAAACAAGAAAGTGTTGTCAGAAGGACCCGACGATGTCGTACCTAGACGAATAAAGGAAATTGATAAATGAACACCTATGTATTTGTCATATATTATTGCATTAGATTATCTGTGCATGAAATGTAATTACATAGTTGATGAATAGTATCGCATTAGGTTATTTGCGCATGAAATGATCATTTGTACTTAAATAATTTGGAATAATTAAATATGGAGCAAATGATAGACTAGGAGTCATTAACTAGTCAACTCCACCTACACCCACTAAAATAGAGATTGAAATCTTAGCATCAGGGGACATCTAGGAATAAAATGTGGGAAGTATGTGCACTCTCATGAGAGAGTGACACATGGTTGGGTGAATATTTGTATAAAATAATTTTTCATAAAAGAGTATTTTTGCATGAAGTGACATGTGTAACAAGGGATTTTTCTATTTAAGCAAGAGGAAAGGAAGGAAAAAGGGGGATGGCTCCCTAATGCTGGATGAATGCCAGAATGACAAAAAGGAATTATGATTGTTCTTTCTATTGTGATTTTGGCTAAGTATTTTGGTGAGGGGGATCTCACTTCCGAATCCCTGCCAGTGTGCATCCTCTACGACCCAAGGCTCGGGGGTGGCTATGCGACGGATTGAATAAGCCTACGATTGGGTAGTGAGGCTAACAATTGCTTCGCCCATGGTTAAATGATCCTGTACTTGTGGAATCCAACTAAAGACGAGGTTGGAAATGGACAAGCTAGATCCGATTGACGACGATGACTCCTTCTTCGGTAGCGGAATCGACCTACGGTTGATAGGTTTATTGTTCCATTTTGTATTTTCTAAGTTCAATCTTCAAATTTATTTCATTTTTCTATCAATGATAAGATCGAATTTGGTTTATAATATGTTACTAAGTTTCGGTGTCAGTCTATGAAGGGCCCCGAAAATGGGGGTCCCTACATTTGGTATCATAGCGTGGTTCAGAAACTCATACCTAAGGGCTCTCACTGCATACAAATCATTGTTTGACTATGATCTGTTAGGAGATCTAGTATTCGAAGTACTTCATCACGTGCTGGACTATCCTCCAAAAGCAGGTTCTTTCTTTTACGATTTGTGTTAATTAATGCATTGTATTATAAGCTTCGTATTTTGGGCTGTCCGGATTGAACTTGTCTCCTCCTTTCGTACTAATCCAGAGCTACATTTCCACGTGGATTCTGATCGATCTGAAGGGATAACAGTTGTATAAAAACATGTTTTTAATAGTTTGCAACCTCATTTTGATATCGCGGGAATGATAAACGTCTATAGAATGGTTATGGGTTTGATATTTTGTTTTAAGTCGGATGAATAATGGCCGCACCATAAAAACATGGGGTTTATTCCAACTAAAACTTTACTTCATAGGAACTTGTGTCAGATTGGATGGATGGGGGATCGAACTATAGAAATGGTCCCACATTCTCACATTCAAACCTGAGTCGGTCAATACTTACTCGAATCGTTGGATAAGTAGAATCGAGATTGATGTGTGAAATAGTTATAAAAGAAGATGTACATGCATGAGAAATTTTGGCTCTCATAGTTCTATTGTTCAAAGCTTTTACTGTATGTGTTATTACCTCGTTGGGTTCTGTTTGGAAAATAAAACTCTTAACAATGTCGATCTCAAGGTTCAGATCCACTAATCATTGGATATTGTATTGATTAGCCTTGTTACTAGTTTTTTGTATAACTTGATCTATGTTGTCATATCTATTATCCTCAAGATGCAGCGTATCCGACTGTACAACTTATGTCTATGATGATAGATGCGCCAATGCTCATTTATTAGTAAAATTTTAATGGAATAGATCAAGCAACTATGGCACCTCGCTTGCTTATAGTGTAAGAATTAGTCGGGATGACTTCCCGTAAATTGTGCAGCAAATACCCACTGATTGTTACTTACCATTTAATTCACAGGCACCTCAACTCACGATTATTGGGTAGTGAAACATATAGTTTCACTTCTTGTTGGTGCATAGGTTGCCCCTGACATCCTGTTGTTATAACCACAATAAATTAAATACATATGACAGCGAGCTGAAATCTAATTCGATTCCCTTTCTTACTCTTAATCCCGACATGGAACGAGCCACACCCGGATCTTTATGAAATACTCCCATAAAATTTCAGCCAAATAATGTTTCTATAATCTGCAGCTCCCAAATTCAACTACCAGTTCAACTTCATGCCAACGCCACCTGCCACACCAACTAATCAATCCACCCATCGACATCTCTAAATCGGATTCTAGCGAAGACCCAAGTTAGGTGTCGGCTATGCGATACTCTTGTGAACCTTTTTATCACTTACTGTAATTCAATTACTTTATCTAGTCCTTTAAAAGGATTAGAGCGATAGGAAATGATACTTATATTAACCTTAATTATTTAAATGAACTATGGGAAAGGATTATTTGATGATCCTAGGATTCAAAACCCTTTTTATTCTTAAACTGTGAATTTACAGAATCATACTTGTATTATGCTAATGCTGGGTATGAAACAAGTTATTCTCCTATTTTCATTTTATAAATATATGTGTACTAAGTAATACAATCAGATCTATTTGGAGATCGATGATAGTATGGGTTTTGATAAATATATCGTTTTCTATTATATTGCAAATTCACTATTCATATTTATGGAAAGAGATTTTGGAAAGATTTATTTGGATTCAGATCTGCATACATAGAGTTATCATTATCGCGTTGTATAGTTTTAAAAGTAGTGTATTTTATATTATCAATATATGATCTATCTTCAAATCGAGCGTCTATGCTCCATCAAATGCTATGTATTTGTTAACGGAGAATCCAATCATTCTAGTTTGGATCTTTCATCGATCGAGCTGATGCATTTACTTATGGTTGTTTTAGAATCTATGTGTTAATATTCCTATGACTACAATCAATTCGGATCGAGCAAATGTAATGTGCTTAGTAAACTTTAAAAACCGCGTTAACTCTGTGTTTGTGTTTGCATCGTTCCATTTCGGATCGAATGGAATAATTCCTCAACTATAGAACGTGACTATGTGTCTTGTAATTGCATCGATTCGCATTAGATTCATGGAATGATTCTTCAAATGTAAAGTGTAACCCCTTGTCATGCGTCTGCGTCAATCCTTGATGCAGAAGCATCCTGCCTTCAAAACCTTGTACTCCTGATCAGACCTAGAAGGGGTTTTCATTTTCTGAAGTAGTGGTTCTTTGATGAAACATTGTACAAATGCTTTAACTAGACTCAATCCTGAGTTTACACAATCTCTCGCAATCCAATGTTCTCATGCCCTTGGTACCCTTCTATCACACTGGTCAAATAATAGCCACAATTTTTCATGATAAAATGTAACAACAACTATAAAAACTCCATAACAATTGGGATCATGCATGTACATCTACTAAAATTTAATCAGTTAATCAAATTTCTAGATTTATCAACTAACATATATGTCCATGTTTTTGCTAGGTCATTCTTTAAACTAGATTTCCCTCAAATAATTACTAAGATATAATTATATCTAGATAATAAAATAAGGTATTACAATGATGACTTAGTATCGGTCATTATGGATAATCATTCCAATTACTGAAGGATTGATTCTAAGTTTTTATAATAATGAGTGAGATAAATTGAAGTTCAAGATCAACATGATTGCGATGTTTAATAAATAAAATTTATATTGGAGACTTCAACTTTTTGAACTATTAAACTGTCATTTCATATCATAATTTTGATTCATAATCACTTTTTATTCCGGGATGGTTTTATACATAAGCTCTTTTATTATATTGGATATGGCAATTGGCAAGTTTGAATTGGATTTTATTTACGAAAGTTGGTTGATATTGATGAATTATGGTGTACATATCCAATTTAGTTAAATGTTATTCTTGTTAATAATGAACATTATATGGATGGATATGAAATATCAAAATGAAGCATATATGATTTTAATTATACAATTAACCTTTAATTGACACCAAATCACCCAAATTGACTATAATAACCTCAAATTACCATTAATTAAACCTTAGTTACATTTAATTTGCACCTACATAACTCTAATTAACCCTAAATGACTGCTAATTACCATCTATTATCTTCTAATTACCCACAAAGACCCTAAATTAACACTAATCAACTCCTTAACCAAAAAATAATTAGTAGGGGGGAATTTTTAAGGATCCATACTTATTCAAAGTGTAGGAAATTTGGTGAAGCTTAAGATGTTTGGTGATATTTTTGTAAAAATATTCAAATGTTAAGGTTTCTATCTAGTTCCTATCCAATTTTAGTGATTTTTAAAGTGAAATATATTTATTCTAGAGAATTTGGTCAAACCATTTAAAAAAATGGATATTTATTAATTTCCTTTTTGTGGGAGGGGGGGGGGGGCAGGGCATGGAAAATTACCCTCCGGGTACATATTATATAATGCCTGAGTGGAAATGCATCCATGTTCCTAATACAACCATTACACCCTATACACTACAAAAAATTTAAACTTAATACTTGGAACCTTTAACAGAATAATTTATATTAAACTTATAAACCTTAAATCCTAGCTTCTAATGCCTAAACAATATCACTGAAAAAGAAGTCTATGATAACTTATTAGAATTTGACTACAACTATGGGAACCATTAGTAGGATTTCCACATAAAGATTTGGTATTGGTCTCTTTAGTGTGGTAGGAAAGGATAACACAGATCTTTGGCCTCTAATTGTGAATATGTGAATATGGGCACCATTACTAGGTCTTATATACCAATAATGGCCAGGGGAGGAACAAGGATCTACATTCCTTGACAAATATTCTTAAGCGTAATGGTCATGAAGAAGCAGTTGAACCACCATGCAAACTCTCTTTAAGGAAACCATGGGTATGAAGATTGATGTGGATTCCATTCAGAGGTTTTGTGCAACACATATAGCACTTAGGGTCTTAACCGTCGTCATGGATGTAATGCCCCTCAACCCCGCTATGACTATCGATATTGATGACACTTATTTGTAAGTGACCCAGTTAAAGAAACCAAGATAAATGATTGCTTATATGTTGATTTAGAATAAATTGTTGACTGATTAGCGATATATGTGATAAATGAATATGTTTCTAGTGAATGATTGATTTAATGTTGATTATAGATACTTGTGATTTTAATATGAAATATTGTTGATTGATTAGCACATGTGAAGTCTTATGATGAATGTCGTATTTATGCTGGAATATGGAAATCGAATTATGCGGGTGATTGTGATGTGAATCCAATGGACAATTATCTATGTTTTCTTAACGATTAGGGAATGAATGAATGAATTATGATATGACGATTTTTGAGTAGTACTATTGATGTGTGTTCTGAGTATGTGTACAGTGATAGGTAAGGTGGTTTACCAACTGGATGATTTATGGTAACGGTTCCTAAAATCACAACAATAAAATGAGAAATTATTGTCGGAAGGACCTGACGATGTGGTACCTAGACAGTACAATGAGAAATTATTATCGAAAGGACCCAACGAGGTGGTACCTAGACAATTACTGCAAAGAAAGTGTTGTCAGAAGGACTTGGCGATGTGGTACCTAGACGAATAAAGGAAATTGGTAAATGAACACCTATGTATTTGACATATAGTACTGCATTAGATTATTTGTGCATGAAAGGACTATTTATAATTATGTATTTGGCATATAGTATTGCATTAGATTATTTGTGCATGAAAGGACTATTTATAATTATGTACGTGGCATATAGTACTGCATTAGATTATCTGTGCATGAAATGATTATTTGTAATTAAATAATGGGGAATAATTAAATATGGAGCAAAAGATAGACTAGGATTCATTAACTATTCAACTCCACCTATACCCACTAAAATAGGGATTGCAATCCTAGCATTAGGGTACATCTATCATTAAACGAGCCTTTACTTGTCGAATCCACCAGAAGACGAAGTTGGAAATGGACAAGCTGGATCGGATTGACGAGGGCGACTCCTCCTTGCGCAGTGCAATCGACCTACGGATGACAAGTTTATTGTTCCATTTTGTATTTGCCAAGTTGAATCTTTAGATTTATTTTATTTTTCTATTCATGAGAAGATCGAATCTGGTTTAGATTATGTTACTCGGTTTTAGATTCAGTCTGTGAAGGGCCCCAGAAATGGGGTCCTTACAAAATGGTTTATATTATCTTCTTAAGCCTTAGTAAGTAGCTTTAAGTAGGACCCCGGAAATGGGGTTGCTACAATGGAATTAAAATAAGATGCTTAGGTCGTATTTGAATCTTAGTAGGATTAGGCTTCAAAATTTTGTCTGTAAACAAGAACACAAGACTTCTATAGGGGATGTTTGACCTTTGTGGGAGATCTTTATTGCCATTAATATGTTTTTTACAATAAAAATGGGTGTAAGGGCTTATACCATGGCTAGGGAAAAAATAAGGATTGTAAGGGCTTATACCATGCTTAGACCCTATTTGAATATTCTTGTATCAAGAACCATGATGTAGCCCTCAAACAACTGCACGAGACATGTGCAGGAGATATTTGTCCTCTTGGGGAGAATGTTTGGCTCCATTGGTATGATTTGCATAATAAAAATGGGTGTCAGTGCCTATACCATATCCATGGGAGGTAAATAAGTTACTCGAGTCTAAAAGAACGGTTATTGAGATCAAGGACCATGAGCTAGTCGACGAATAACCACCTAGATCCTTTCTAAGAGATTTTTGGCCTCTAGGTGGGATATGGCTATTGGTAGGATATTTTCACACCATATATGGGAGTCAAGGCTTGTACCATGGCTAGTGAGGAAAACAAAGATTTAGGTCCTAAACAAAATTTTCTCACGCTTAATGACCATGAACAAGATCTCTAATTGGGAATTTGGGCACCATTAGTATGTTTTAAACAGTAAGAATGTGACTTAGGACCACTACCATGCCCATGAGAGGAAAAAAGGGAATTCATACCCTAAAGAAATATTCTTTATCTCAATATCCATGAAGAGGGAGACCCCTCAAACCGCCATACGTATTATCTCTAAAGGATGCATGGCCTCTAGGTGGACTATAGTAGTCATTAGTAGGTTTTGTGTGTCAGATACGATAATTGGGGTCTTGACAATTTTAGGGAAAAAATATAACATTCTTAGGTCCTATTTCAATCTTTGAAGGATTGGACTTCATGATCTATTACTCAAATAACCACGCAATGGTTTTCAAGGCTTGTACCATAGTCAAGGGAGGAAATAGCATTATTTGTTTTTAAGGCTTGTACCAATTTGGTGTATGAGAACCCCTTGTTTGTGAGACAAGGATCCCCCTCCGCGCAATCATTTGACCACTAAATTCTACAAAGGTGTACATACCCCATCCCCTCCTAATTTGAAGTATGACCTTTTAAGAGGAAATACATATTCGAAATGCCTTTCAATATCTCTATTTTTCATGTTATTAAACACTAAAATTCACAAAACCATATTAATAGCATTATATCTCAAATTCACCTTAATAATAACACAACTTTTTTTTTTCACAAGTAAGAATAACACATGAGGGTTCTACTTAGAAACGTGATTAGAGTATTGTTACGCTTGAGGTTTTATATTTATGACTAGATAACTAATGCAGAGTAGTGACTAGATAATAAATGCAGCTGACTAGATATTCTAGTGATATTTTATATATAAAACCAATCAGATTATAGATGTAATATTTAAAAGCAATCACATCACATGATCGTCAAATAGATGGATATGGGTGTGATTTTATATTTATGATATGTTGAATGTGGATATGGGTGCGCTTTTCTATTTTATGACATGTTTTTCATTGTTATTATATTATTATTATTACGTTGTTTATTTACTCAACGCTATTATTATTAATTTAATATTGCTACTTCCAAGTTCCGTGTGATTAGACTAGACTATGGATATGCGCGTGCTTTTATAATTTATGACATGCTTTTCATTGATTTCTTTAAATGTATTTACTCAACGCTATTATTATTATTTTTATAGTTTAATATTGCCGCTTCCCGGTGATTAGACTATGGATATGCTGTGCTTTTTATATATATTTACTCAACGCTATTATTGTTATTTTATTTAATATTGCAACCTGCCGATGTTCTCTTAAAATAAGAGTATTGAGTCTGCGTGGTAAATGTGTTATTAAAGCATTGAAGAACTGAATGTTTTAAATAATGAGTGACGATTGAGATCCAAGAACAAAATAGAAAAAAATGTGTGAGCTACACTTTAAACGTGTATGCAGAAATGAAAACCAAAAGCATGCAGGCAGACCGTTAATAAACGTGATTAAATTTGAGCTCGGATCCAGCCTGTTAATAAACGTGATGTTTATTACAGCTTTAAGATCCAGCATGGTTGGATTGAAAATTCACATGGTGGAGGGCCCTATATTCCACAACAGCGACTCCGTACTTGTCATTTCAGACTCCACAATGTGCTCTCACACTTTCTAGTGGTATATATACACTCCGTCTTCTTACCATAAACACACACCAGTATTGCATTCAATGTGCAAAGCTTCCGTTCGATACTGAAAGATTCATCCGTTTCAGTGCTAAGACAATGCAGTGAATGGTACTACTTCTGGCTTTGCAAGCGTAGCAATATATCTAGTAGTTCCTGCAACAATGTCGTTGCAATCAGTGCATCTATCTTCAGCTGCCTTTGTTTTTCTACTCTCGTTTGTTGCTTATTTGGCTGCCATCACAAACGCAGCAATGGTCAATTATGCCTTCGTTGTAAGCTTTCTTAATTTCTATTTCAAAGTTTTTTTTTTGCATACCCATAACCTTTGGAAAAACAAAGTCCATAATGTTTGATGTACTTTTCAATCCGTGGACAGCTTGAAAAGAAGACATTTACCAGACTGTGCGAACAAAATACAGTAATCACTGTCAATGGGCAGCTACCAGGTCCAACGATTCGTGTACATGATGGGGACACTGTTATTGTTAAAGTTTATAACAAAGCCGGATACAATGCCACTATTCACTGGTATGTCTCTGCAACCTTGATATTAATCCTATTTCAGAACATGAGTATTTAGCTACATAGGCTTGATGATGTATAGATTATAAGACTCTTTTGCATGTCAGGCATGGAGTAGAGCAGTTACGTACAGGTTGGGCCGATGGACCTGCATATGTTACACAGTGCCCTATTGCACCAGGTGGACGTTTTACACAGAGATTCAAGATTAGTGGACAAGAAGGAACCGTGTGGTGGCATGCTCATTACTCATGGCTCCGAGCTTCGGTGCATGGAGCTTTCGTAATCTATCCTAAGATAGGAAAATCATATCCATTTCCTAAACCCACTGCCGAAGTTCCTATCATAATAGGTACTGATGATCTGCTATGAGTTTCAAACGCAAATGTTTATGTTTGTTTGCCTGATGTGTTTTAATGGCTAATTGATTCAAACCCGTTATGTTATTGAACAGGAGAATGGTGGAAGAGTAACCCCATCGCCGTTATAGATGAAGCAGTTCTATCAGGCGGTGCGCCCAATTTATCCAATTCCTTCACCATAAATGGACAGCCAGGAGATCTGTTGCCCTGCTCTGACTCAGGTATTAGGTTTCTACTTTCATACTGGCTTCACTAGTTAACTTGTATAAATTGTTGTGTTGAAAAACGATGTAGAAACTGATCAAAATTATCTTGTTGATGCAGACACATTTCGATTCGCTGTAAAACAAGGAGAAACGTACCTTCTGCGGATCGTGAATGCTGCACTCAATACTGGGCACTTTTTCAAGATAGCAGGCCATGAATTTACAGTTGTAGCTGTGGATGCTTGCTACACCAAGCCATACAAGACAGATGTAGTCGTCATCTCTGCGGGTCAGACTACAGATGTTCTTGTCACGGCCAACCAGCCTGTGGGCAAATACTATATGGCCGCCCGAGCATATAATAATATGGAAATAGGTGATTTCGATAACACCACAACTACTGCTATTCTAGAGTATATTGGAGCTGGAAATTCTTCGCATCCGAGTTTACCTAGCCTTCCAGCCTTCAACGACACTGCGACTGTCAATACATTTAGTAGAGCACTGCGAAGCCTGGCTTCCCGAGAGAACCCAGTCGATGTTCCGCAGAAGATAGATGAAAGCCTCATCTACACAGTTGGACTGGGGCTGCGTCCTTGTGATTCTGCGAACAACTGCACAGGCCCCGACGGAATGATGTTGAGTGCAAGTGTCAACAACGTATCCTTTGTAACGCCCACGATCTCTCTGCTTCAAGCTTATTATTTCTCCATTAATGGTGTCTTTACGCCGGATTTTCCATCAAAACCTCCCGTTAGATTCAACTACACTGGGACGAATATAACCGAAAGTCTTTGGGTTCCTGACGCGGCAACAAAGGTGAAAGTGCTTGAATACAACTCAACAGTGCAGCTAGTTTTTCAGGCAACAAACATCTTCGTGGCAGAGAACCATCCAATGCATCTTCATGGCTACAACTTTTACGTGGTGGGACAAGGATCGGGGAACTATAACCCAGTAACAGATCCACGTAAGTTTAATCTGGTTGATCCCCCACAACGCAACACAGTAATCGCTCCAATGAGTGGCTGGGTCGCCATAAGATTCAGAGCTGACAATCCAGGTATATATTTTGGCTTTTCATTTGAATTCCATCTTATTTAATTCTTTACTAGCTTAGAGTTTAATATAAGCGCCAATTGTTGTGCAGGAATGTGGTTCCTGCATTGCCATTTAGACGACCATTTCACGTGGGGATTGAATATGGTGTTTCTAGTGAAGAACGGTAAGGGTCCATTGGAAAAATTGGAGCCTCCTCCAAAAGACCTTCCCCAGTGCTAGAGAAGGAAATATCAATAACTGAATTATTTATGAAGGAAATATGTGGAGGTATGCAAGTGGATGTGAAAATGGTGTATGTCTCGAGGGATGTAAGGGATGTAAGTGGATGTAATATTTCTCCTATAGTAAAAAATTAAGATTCTGTTTTTATTCTAAGTGTAAGCATTTTATTTATAAGAATTTGTATGGATTGAAGCATCAAGAGCAAAGTTTAAAATTTATATATATTTTTAAGGCATGAGCAAAGTTTAAAATTTATATATACTTTTAAGGAAAGATAATTACAATGTTAATGCACACTTTCAATGACAAAATGGATTACATTGATATACATACCCAAACAATGTTAATGCACACTTTCAATGACAAAATGGATTACAATTGATATACATACCCAAACAAGGAATTGCAATTTGTAATACATCAAATATTATTTCATTGTCTTACTAAATTACATTCATTACATAGGGGTTCAACAAGATCGTCATGTCACTTACAAGAAATGAACCTGGGTGGGGAGAGTAACAATCATTCCTTCCAACCACTCAAACTACATCCAAGGGACAAATTTTCGAGATGGTTATTTAGTTTTTGGGAAAAAATAATTCCATCACAATCTACACTTAGTGCACTAGTGCATGGACTATTTTGGGAGAATTTTCAAATTCAAACACTATTTTTTATTATTTAATGAAATAGACTAATTACAATGTTAATACATGTGCTCAATGAAAAAACAGACTACATTGATATAAATACCAAAACAAGGAATTGCATTTGTAGTATCAAATATTATTCCATTAAATAATGTATTTTGATTTATGCATATGTCAAATATAGACTAACCCTTTAAATAATAAAACATGTTCTTTGCTTCTTTTTATGTTTATTGTGTTCTAGTTATTGAACAACTACTTTGACTGGGACATCAAAAATGGTGTTAGCATATATAGGAAAGGTAAAATGAAAATATATTTAGGAATTGAAAGGCAATATTGATGTCGCTTTAACCTAAGATTATACTAGGGTGAAAACACGAAGTTGGAAACATTTTTCTCCCTCGAGATTTGTAGAGAATTGTCTTACCTCCATACTCATTTTAAAAAAAAAATAGACATCTAGGGGGATGAATTTGGTGTTTACTAAGTGCATATACTTAAAAATTTGAGGCAAGGATAATGAGTGACTAAACCAGCCACCATGGTTTTTATATAAGGCTATTTATTTTTTGGAAAAAAATTATAACATCACAATCTACACTAAGTGCACTAGTGGATGGACTATTTTGGGGGAATTTTCAAATTCAATCAATATTTTTATTTAATGAAATAGACTAAGACAAACAAACACTGACCGTGAGCCAACAATTTTCCTTTCAAAGTACTCATCACAAAGAAAAATAAAAATACCCTTTCTAAGAGGACAGAGAGAGGAAGTGCACTATCATTTCTCTGATTTCTTTCATGCTTCCAGCTTGAAGTTATTGAATTTTCATTTTAGGCAGATTTTAGAAAGGTGCCATTCTGAAGCGATATTGTTTAGTATAAAATTAGTAATAAATAGAAATTATTAGTTTAAATTAGCAATTCTAATATCATTAGAAAATAGATTCAGATATGAATCCATTGTACCAAGTCTTTACCAAGTCCGACATATAACCTTTATATTTTTCCTTTCTGAAGTTGCATTTCCTAAAAACTACATAATTCTTTTGCTTTTCCGTTGACCAAAAAGTATTGGCTAAGAAAAACTCTCGGGCGAGAGTTGTAAAATATATTAGACGAGAGTTCTTACAACCCATGCTTCAATTTAACAGTGGTGTTAAAATCTTTGACAAAAGTTTTAAAAACTCTCGGGTGAGTAATTCTTCTGAAAGTTTTCCCCGCGGGCCAACCAAATCTACCCTGGATTCAAGGGATTCAACTGACCAATCTTTCGCATGAGATATGTATATATATTCTCAACCAAAAGATTAGATTCGAGGTGTGTCCAAAGCATCTAAATACAAAGAGTGCGAAGTGCAAAGCGCGATTCGGGGATAGGATATTACTTTTTTTTCTCAAGGTATGAAATTTTATTTTTTAAAGTAGAAATTAGGATATTACATCATTTGATCAATTATAGCTCCACCTATTGACTCGAATTGTTTTTAATAACTTGCAAATCTCGCTTGGTAGGTCACACTCAACACTCTTGATCTTCTCTGTTGCCAAAAGCATTTCAATGAGAGGCATTCCAACTGAACACGTTTGTTTATCAGTGCCCTCTTTGGTAATCAACATTTTCATGAAATTGCAATATTCATCCTATCGTGGATATTTACCAAATTGTAGCAAAGCAATAAACCGCTTATTCTCTATTCTGCAGAAGTTCAAATCCCCATCCTTCGACCAACTTTCAATTTGAATTTGAAGTTGAATACTTCCTTTCAGAAATTCCCCTGCCCAAAAAAACCTTGTTAACATTGTTGCACAACCAAAGATGAGCTATGTGATATTTTTTGCAGTATAGGTAAACTTAAAGGCCCACTCATCCCGGTGTAAGGTGTGTTGGTTCAATTGTTTATCATAATAGCTCCGTGGTTAGGAAATGCTAGTAGAGCTCTTAAAAATGATTTCTATAGAGATTTTTTACCTCTATGTGGAGATATATGGAAGTAGGGCACTAATAAATGCAATATTAGTGATAGATAATTCTACCTATTATTTGGTCAACATTACAATATGGAAATGAACTGACTAAGCTGAAAAATGCTGGAGATGATGCCATTGAGACCATGAAAATTGGTGATATCCTCATAATACTTTACCTTTAATTGTTTTGAATAACTACTAACAAATCAAATACTTGTTAAAGTTGAGTGAATGAACATACAAAATATAATTTATTTAATTATAGACACTCATCTACTTGCCACTTATATCATATAATGGCTCACTACTAGTGTAATGTACCTCTATTTTATAATATCATTGCAACCCTTGGAAGTAGAAGCATAACCATGGCATTTGGATATTCGTTTCTTTCTTGTTTTTCATTCTTACAATTTTCTATTTTCTATAAAATAAATATGTATTCCAGTTTCCTAAGTAATTTTTTTATCCATCTATGTATGCCCAACAAAAGGTGAATCAATTGAACCGATTCAATTTAACCATGATTATTCAAGGGATTCAATTGACCAATATTTCTCGAAAGAGATTGACCAATCTCACATGTGTTATTTTGGAATTGAATTTTAGGTTTCTAATTTTTTGAACATGGGAAAGAAAATGGCTTGAAAATGAAAGTACGATCGAAAGAGAACTGATTCGGCGGAAAAGAATGACAATTTAAAGAAAAAGAGGCAACCATTGAGGGAAAATATAGATAATGGAAGAGATGTGGAGGTGCTTGGAAATGAAGAAGAAACGAGAGATGGTGAGAAACTTTTCGATGCCAACACAAATGAAGAAGACAATGTTGATATCGACACCACTAGTGAGTCTTGAGAATTTCTTAAATTTTGAAGTTTTCAAATTTTTTAGATTTTGTTTTTAAACTTCCTACCTTTTGCAATTAAAAAAATGTCAAGTTCAAATTACAAATTTATATATTTGTTATGCAAGGACAACATCTAACATGCATGAAGATCCTAATGGACATACCATTTCACAGAGATTAATCGAAATTTGTAAGAACATTGTCTATGATGACAAATTTCTAGAGAATATGGATTCACCTAAAATTGAAGGAATGAGACCACCAATGCAGGAATGGACAATTCGAGATAATGTAAATTTGGGGATCAAAACAAAAATTGTAGGTAAATCTATCATAGCACAATCTCATATGTTACGTAAATTCTTAAAGCACGAAACTCTAAAAAATGCAATTCAATTATTAGGCATTAAAAGTTACAAAGAGACTTTAGCAAATCAATCGGTATAAGAAAATGTTGTAATGCCCCTCAACCTTCCCACGACTATCAACAATGACGACACTTATTGGCAAGTGAACCAGTTAAAAACAACCAAGAATAAATGAATGCTTATGTGAAGATTTGGAATAAATTGCTTTCTGACTAGAGATAGACATGAAAAATCAATATGGTTCTGAGAAATTCTTGATTTAAATGGAAAACATGGATACTTGTGATAATGATGAGAATTATTATCAATTAATTAGCACATGTAGATGAATGTGGCATTTATGTTGAAATATGGAAAATGGAAATATGTGCATGAATTACGATATGATGATTTTAAGCAATGATATTTGTTGGTTGTGGATCCTGATCTTCCAGATTCAGAGATGTTATTCAGTCGTGTTTGTACCCCAGGCTTACTGTACACTCGTTCCCCCACCGTACGGGCCCATGGTTTTGGGTAACCCGTGGTATTTTCCCATTGTGTTTCCCCTATAAAAGAAAGACATTGTAACACGGCTAGGGTTGATGTATTAAGTATTATGCATTGTAAAGATCTATGAGATCGTAAAGAGAGACTGTGAGAAAGTGAAGAGGAAGTGCAGCGGATGTGCTACAGGTTGTATCCCTTCATTTGCTGGATGGTATACTAATAAGGACTGGCAATTTCAGTGTGGATGTAGCCCATCTTGGGTGAACCACGATATATTGGTGTCTCTCTTGTTATGTGTTTGTGTAATTTGTATTTGCATCTTGTTTATTTTTATTTCTCTGAGATCCTATTTTTCTAATTATATTAATGTGTGCTCAGATTATGTGTGCAGTAGCAGGTAAGACATCTTACCGACTCATTCATAATCAAATAGCAAGCGGGTCATAGAAGAGGGGGAAAACACACATGGGGGCATTGACGCACGATTGGAAAGCTCGTTCAGCTTTACGCGGGTGAGCATGAAATCGTATGGATGAGACCATAATGGATTGGTCACATACGAGGTTGAGGGGCACACAGTAAGAGCATACTTACTCCTCAGTGCCATTAGTCTCACATAGAGTGTAGCTGGATTATTTATGGTAACGGTTCCTGAAATCATTGCACGGAATCCTAGCACGATAGTAAAATGAGAAAGTGTTGTCAGAAGGACCCGACGATATGGTACCTAGACAGTAAAATGAGAAAGTGTCATCAGAAGGACCTGACGATGTGGTACCTAGAGAGTGAAACAAGAAAGTGTTGTCAGAAGGACCCGACGATGTCGTACCTAGACGAATAAAGGAAATTGATAAATGAACACCTATGTATTTGTCATATATTATTGCATTAGATTATCTGTGCATGAAATGTAATTACATAGTTGATGAATAGTATCGCATTAGGTTATTTGCGCATGAAATGATCATTTGTACTTAAATAATTTGGAATAATTAAATATGGAGCAAATGATAGACTAGGAGTCATTAACTAGTCAACTCCACCTACACCCACTAAAATAGAGATTGAAATCTTAGCATCAGGGGACATCTAGGAATAAAATGTGGGAAGTATGTGCACTCTCATGAGAGAGTGACACATGGTTGGGTGAATATTTGTATAAAATAATTTTTCATAAAAGAGTATTTTTGCATGAAGTGACATGTGTAACAAGGGATTTTTCTATTTAAGCAAGAGGAAAGGAAGGAAAAAGGGGGATGGCTCCCTAATGCTGGATGAATGCCAGAATGACAAAAAGGAATTATGATTGTTCTTTCTATTGTGATTTTGGCTAAGTATTTTGGTGAGGGGGATCTCACTTCCGAATCCCTGCCAGTGTGCATCCTCTACGACCCAAGGCTCGGGGGTGGCTATGCGACGGATTGAATAAGCCTACGATTGGGTAGTGAGGCTAACAATTGCTTCGCCCATGGTTAAATGATCCTGTACTTGTGGAATCCAACTAAAGACGAGGTTGGAAATGGACAAGCTAGATCCGATTGACGACGATGACTCCTTCTTCGGTAGAGGAATCGACCTACGGTTGATAGGTTTATTGTTCCATTTTGTATTTTCTAAGTTCAATCTTCAAATTTATTTCATTTTTCTATCAATGATAAGATCGAATTTGGTTTATAATATGTTACTAAGTTTCGGTGTCAGTCTATGAAGGGCCCCGAAAATGGGGGTCCCTACATTTGGTATCATAGCGTGGTTCAGAAACTCATACCTAAGGGCTCTCACTGCATACAAATCATTGTTTGACTATGATCTGTTAGGAGATCTAGTATTCGAAGTACTTCATCACGTGCTGGACTATCCTCCAAAAGCAGGTTCTTTCTTTTACGATTTGTGTTAATTAATGCATTGTATTATAAGCTTCGTATTTTGGGCTGTCCGGATTGAACTTGTCTCCTCCTTTCGTACTAATCCAGAGCTACATTTCCACGTGGATTCTGATCGATCTGAAGGGATAACAGTTGTATAAAAACATGTTTTTAATAGTTTGCAACCTCATTTTGATATCGCGGGAATGATAAACGTCTATAGAATGGTTATGGGTTTGATATTTTGTTTTAAGTCGGATGAATAATGGCCGCACCATAAAAACATGGGGTTTATTCCAACTAAAACTTTACTTCATAGGAACTTGTGTCAGATTGGATGGATGGGGGATCGAACTATAGAAATGGTCCCACATTCTCACATTCAAACCTGAGTCGGTCAATACTTACTCGAATCGTTGGATAAGTAGAATCGAGATTGATGTGTGAAATAGTTATAAAAGAAGATGTACATGCATGAGAAATTTTGGCTCTCATAGTTCTATTGTTCAAAGCTTTTACTGTATGTGTTATTACCTCGTTGGGTTCTGTTTGGAAAATAAAACTCTTAACAATGTCGATCTCAAGGTTCAGATCCACTAATCATTGGATATTGTATTGATTAGCCTTGTTACTAGTTTTTTGTATAACTTGATCTATGTTGTCATATCTATTATCCTCAAGATGCAGCGTATCCGACTGTACAACTTATGTCTATGATGATAGATGCGCCAATGCTCATTTATTAGTAAAATTTTAATGGAATAGATCAAGCAACTATGGCACCTCGCTTGCTTATAGTGTAAGAATTAGTCGGGATGACTTCCCGTAAATTGTGCAGCAAATACCCACTGATTGTTACTTACCATTTAATTCACAGGCACCTCAACTCACGATTATTGGGTAGTGAAACATATAGTTTCACTTCTTGTTGGTGCATAGGTAGCCCCTGACATCCTGTTGTTATAACCACAATAAATTAAATACATATGACAGCGAGCTGAAATCTAATTCGATTCCCTTTCTTACTCTTAATCCCGACATGGAACGAGCCACACCCGGATCTTTATGAAATACTCCCATAAAATTTCAGCCAAATAATGTTTCTATAATCTGCAGCTCCCAAATTCAACTACCAGTTCAACTTCATGCCAACGCCACCTGCCACATCAACTAATCAATCCACCCATCGACATCTCTAAATCGGATTCTAGCGAAGACCCAAGTTAGGTGTCGGCTATGCGATACTCTTGTGAACCTTTTTATCACTTACTGTAATTCAATTACTTTATCTAGTCCTTTAAAAGGATTAGAGCGATAGGAAATGATACTTATATTAACCTTAATTATTTAAATGAACTATGGGAAAGGATTATTTGATGATCCTAGGATTCAAAACCCTTTTTATTCTTAAACTGTGAATTTACAGAATCATAGTTGTATTATGCTAATGCTGGGTATGAAACAAGTTATTCTCCTATTTTCATTTTATAAATATATGTGTACTAAGTAATACAATCAGATCTATTTGGAGATCGATGATAGTATGGGTTTTGATAAATATATCGTTTTCTATTATATTACAAATTCACTATTCATATTTATGGAAAGAGATTTTGGAAAGATTTATTTGGATTCAGATCTGCATACATAGAGTTATCATTATCGCGTTGTATAGTTTTAAAAGTAGTGTATTTTATATTATCAATATATGATCTATCTTCAAATCGAGCGTCTATGCTCCATCAAATGCTATGTATTTGTTAACGGAGAATCCAATCATTCTAGTTTGGATCTTTCATCGATCGAGCTGATGCATTTACTTATGGTTGTTTTAGAATCTATGTGTTAATATTCCTATGACTACAATCAATTCGGATCGAGCAAATGTAATGTGCTTAGTAAACTTTAAAAACCGCGTTAACTCTGTGTTTGTGTTTGCATCGTTCCATTTCGGATCGAATGGAATAATTCCTCAACTATAGAACGTGACTATGTGTCTTGTAATTGCATCGATTTGCATTAGATTCATGGAATGATTCTTCAAATGTAAAGTGTAACCCCTTGTCATGCGTCTGCGTCAATCCTTGATGCAGAAGCATCCTGCCTTCAAAACCTTGTACTCCTGATCAGACCTAGAAGGGGTTTTCATTTTCTGAAGTAGTGGTTCTTTGATGAAACATTGTACAAATGCTTTAACTAGACTCAATCCTGAGTTTACACAATCTCTCGCAATCCAATGTTCTCATGCCCTTGGTACCCTTCTATCACACTGGTCAAATAATAGCCACAATTTTTCATGATAAAATGTAACAACAACTATAAAAACTCCATAACAATTGGGATCATGCATGTACATCTACTAAAATTTAATCAGTTAATCAAATTTCTAGATTTATCGACTAACATATATGTCCATGTTTTTGCTAGGTCATTCTTTAAACTAGATTTCCCTCAAATAATTACTAAGATATAATTATATCTAGATAATAAAATAAGGTATTACAATGATGACTTAGTATCGGTCATTATGGATAATCATTCCAATTACTGAAGGATTGATTCTAAGTTTTTATAATAATGAGTGAGATAAATTGAAGTTCAAGATCAACATGATTGCGATGTTTAATAAATAAAATTTATATTGGAGACTTCAACTTTTTGAACTATTAAACTGTCATTTCATATCATAATTTTGATTCATAATCACTTTTTATTCCGGGATGGTTTTATACATAAGCTCTTTTATTATATTGGATATGGCAATTGGCAAGTTTGAATTGGATTTTATTTACGAAAGTTGGTTGATATTGATGAATTATGGTGTACATATCCAATTTAGTTAAATGTTATTCTTGTTAATAATGAACATTATATGGATGGATATGAAATATCAAAATGAAGCATATATGATTTTAATTATACAATTAACCTTTAATTGACACCAAATCACCCAAATTGACTATAATAACCTCAAATTACCATTAATTAAACCTTAGTTACATTTAATTTGCACCTACATAACTCTAATTAACCCTAAATGACTGCTAATTACCATCTATTATCTTCTAATTACCCACAAAGACCCTAAATTAACACTAATCAACTCCTTAACCAAAAAATAATTAGTAGGGGGGAATTTTTAAGGATCCATACTTATTCAAAGTGTAGGAAATTTGGTGAAGCTTAAGATGTTTGGTGATATTTTTGTAAAAATATTCAAATGTTAAGGTTTCTATCTAGTTCCTATCCAATTTTAGTGATTTTTAAAGTGAAATATATTTATTCTAGACAATTTGGTCAAACCATTTAAAAAAATGGATATTTATTAATTTCCTTTTTGTGGGAGGGGGGGGGGGCAGGGCATGGAAAATTACCCTCCGGGTACATATTATATAATGCCTGAGTGGAAATGCATCCATGTTCCTAATACAACCATTACACCCTATACACTACAAAAAATTTAAACTTAATACTTGGAACCTTTAACAGAATAATTTATATTAAACTTATAAACCTTAAATCCTAGCTTCTAATGCCTAAACAATATCACTGAAAAAGAAGTCTATGATAACTTATTAGAATTTGACTACAACTATGGGAACCATTAGTAGGATTTCCACATAAAGATTTCGTATTGGTCTCTTTAGTGTGGTAGGAAAGGATAACACAGATCTTTGGCCTCTAATTGTGAATATGTGAATATGGGCACCATTACTAGGTCTTATATACCAATAATGGCCAGGGGAGGAACAAGGATCTACATTCCTTGACAAATATTCTTAAGCGTAATGGTCATGAAGAAGCAGTTGAACCACCATGCAAACTCTCTTTAAGGAAACCATGGGTATGAAGATTGATGTGGATTCCATTCAGAGGTTTTGTGCAACACATATAGCACTTAGGGTCTTAACCGTCGTCATGGATGTAATGCCCCTCAACCCTGCTATGACTATCGATATTGATGACACTTATTTGTAAGTGACCCAGTTAAAGAAACCAAGATAAATGATTGCTTATATGTTGATTTAGAATAAATTGTTGACTGATTAGCGATATATGTGATAAATGAATATGTTTCTAGTGAATGATTGATTTAATGTTGATTATAGATACTTGTGATTTTAATATGAAATATTGTTGATTGATTAGCACATGTGAAGTCTTATGATGAATGTCGTATTTATGCTGGAATATGGAAATCGAATTATGCGAGTGATTGTGATGTGAATCCAATGGACAATTATCTATGTTTTCTTAACGATTAGGGAATGAATGAATGAATTATGATATGACGATTTTTGAGTAGTACTATTGATGTGTGTTCTGAGTATGTGTACAGTGATAGGTAAGGTGGTTTACCAACTGGATGATTTATGGTAACGGTTCCTAAAATCACAACAATAAAATGAGAAATTATTGTCGGAAGGACCTGACGATGTGGTACCTAGACAGTACAATGAGAAATTATTATCGAAAGGACCCAACGAGGTGGTACCTAGACAATTACTGCAAAGAAAGTGTTGTCAGAAGGACTTGGCGATGTGGTACCTAGACGAATAAAGGAAATTGGTAAATGAACACCTATGTATTTGACATATAGTACTGCATTAGATTATTTGTGCATGAAAGGACTATTTATAATTATGTATTTGGCATATAGTATTGCATTAGATTATTTGTGCATGAAAGGACTATTTATAATTATGTACGTGGCATATAGTACTGCATTAGATTATCTGTGCATGAAATGATTATTTGTAATTAAATAATGGGGAATAATTAAATATGGAGCAAAAGATAGACTAGGATTCATTAACTATTCAACTCCACCTATACCCACTAAAATAGGGATTGCAATCCTAGCATTAGGGTACATCTATCATTAAACGAGCCTTTACTTGTGGAATCCACCAGAAGACGAAGTTGGAAATGGACAAGCTGGATCGGATTGACGAGGGCGACTCCTCCTTGCGCAGTGCAATCGACCTACGGATGACAAGTTTATTGTTCCATTTTGTATTTGCCAAGTTGAATCTTTAGATTTATTTTATTTTTCTATTCATGAGAAGATCGAATCTGGTTTAGATTATGTTACTCGGTTTTAGATTCAGTCTGTGAAGGGCCCCAGAAATGGGGTCCTTACAAAATGGTTTATATTATCTTCTTAAGCCTTTGTAAGTAGCTTTAAGTAGGACCCCGGAAATGGGGTTGCTACAATGGAATTAAAATAAGATGCTTAGGCCGTATTTGAATCTTAGTAGGATTAGGCTTCAAAATTTTGTCTGTAAACAAGAACACAAGACTTCTATAGGGGATGTTTGACCTTTGTGGGAGATCTTTATTGCCATTAATATGTTTTTTACAATAAAAATGGGTGTAAGGGCTTATACCATGGCTAGGGAAAAAATAAGGATTGTAAGGGCTTATACCATGCTTAGACCCTATTTGAATATTCTTGTATCAAGAACCATGATGTAGCCCTCAAACAACTACACGAGACATGTGCAGGAGATATTTGTCCTCTTGGGGAGAATGTTTGGCTCCATTGGTATGATTTGCATAATAAAAATGGGTGTCAGTGCCTATACCATATCCATGGGAGGTAAATAAGTTACTCGAGTCTAAAAGAACGGTTATTGAGATCAAGGACCATGAGCTAGTCGACGAATAACCACCTAGATCCTTTCTAAGGGATTTTTGGCCTCTAGGTGGGATATGGCCATTGGTAGGATATTTTCACACCATATATGGGAGTCAAGGCTTGTACCATGGCTAGTGAGGAAAACAAAGATTTAGGTCCTAAACAAAATTTTCTCACGCTTAATGACCATGAACAAGATCTCTAATTGGGAATTTGGGCACCATTAGTATGTTTTAAACAGTAAGAATGTGACTTAGGACCACTACCATGCCCATGAGAGGAAAAAAGGGAATTCATACCCTAAAGAAATATTCTTTATCTCAATATCCATGAAGAGGGAGACCCCTCAAACCGCCATACGTATTATCTCTAAAGGATGCATGGCCTCTAGGTGGACTATAGTAGTCATTAGTAGGTTTTGTGTGTCAGATACGATAATTGGGGTCTTGACAATTTTAGGGAAAAAATATAACGTTCTTAGGTCCTATTTCAATCTTTGAAGGATTGGACTTCATGATCTATTACTCAAATAACCACGCAATGGTTTTCAAGGCTTGTACCATAGTCAAGGGAGGAAATAGCATTATTTGTTTTTAAGGCTTGTACCAATTTGGTGTATGAGAACCCCTTGTTTGTGAGACAAGGATCCCCCTCCGCGCAATCATTTGACCACTAAATTCTACAAAGGTGTACATACCCCATCCCCTCCTAATTTGAAGTATGACCTTTTAGGAGGAAATACATATTCGAAATGCCTTTCAATATCTCTATTTTTCATGTTATTAAACACTAAAATTCACAAAACCATATTAATAGCATTATATCTCAAATTCGCCTTAATAATAACACAACTTTTTTTTTTCACAAGTAAGAATAACACATGAGGGTTCTACTTAGCTGAGAGCTTTGATTTCACATAAGCCCTAGGCCCTATTTATAAATAGCATTATTTGTTTTTAAATGTGGTAACAAAATCATCATCAAGAAAGCTACACGATCAGATTACATAATCGTCAAACGTGATTAGAGTATTGTTACGCTTGAGGTTTTATATTTATGACTAGATAACTAATGCAGAGTAGTGACTAGATAATAAATGCAGCTGACTAGATATTCTAGTGATATTTTATATATAAAACCAATCAGATTATAGATGTAATATTTAAAAGCAATCACATCACATGATCGTCAAATAGATGGATATGGGTGTGATTTTATATTTATGATATGTTGAATGTGGATATGGGTGCGCTTTTCTATTTTATGACATGTTTTTCATTGTTATTATATTATTATTATTACGTTGTTTATTTACTCAACGCTATTATTATTAATTTAATATTGCTACTTCCAAGTTCCGTGTGATTAGACTAGACTATGGATATGCGCGTGCTTTTATAATTTATGACATGCTTTTCATTGATTTCTTTAAATGTATTTACTCAACGCTATTATTATTATTTTTATAGTTTAATATTGCCGCTTCCCGGTGATTAGACTATGGATATGCTGTGCTTTTTATATATATTTACTCAACGCTATTATTGTTATTTTATTTAATATTGCAACCTGCCGATGTTCTCTTAAAATAAGAGTATTGAGTCTGCGTGGTAAATGTGTTATTAAAGCATTGAAGAACTGAATGTTTTAAATAATGAGTGACGATTGAGATCCAAGAACAAAATAGAAAAAAATGTGTGAGCTACACTTTAAACGTGTATGCAGAAATGAAAACCAAAAGCATGCAGGCAGACCGTTAATAAACGTGATTAAATTTGAGCTCGGATCCAGCCTGTTAATAAACGTGATGTTTATTACAGCTTTAAGATCCAGCATGGTTGGATTGAAAATTCACATGGTGGAGGGCCCTATATTCCACAACAGCGACTCCGTACTTGTCATTTCAGACTCCACAATGTGCTCTCACACTTTCTAGTGGTATATATACACTCCGTCTTCTTACCATAAACACACACCAGTATTGCATTCAATGTGCAAAGCTTCCGTTCGATACTGAAAGATTCATCCGTTTCAGTGCTAAGACAATGCAGTGAATGGTACTACTTCTGGCTTTGCAAGCGTAGCAATATATCTAGTAGTTCCTGCAACAATGTCGTTGCAATCAGTGCATCTATCTTCAGCTGCCTTTGTTTTTCTACTCTCGTTTGTTGCTTATTTGGCTGCCATCACAAACGCAGCAATCGTCAATTATGCCTTCGTTGTAAGCTTTCTTAATTTCTATTTCAAAGTTTTTTTTTTGCATACCCATAACCTTTGGAAAAACAAAGTCCATAATGTTTGATGTACTTTTCAATCCGTGGACAGCTTGAAAAGAAGACATTTACCAGACTGTGCGAACAAAATACAGTAATCACTGTCAATGGGCAGCTACCAGGTCCAACGATTCGTGTACATGATGGGGACACTGTTATTGTTAAAGTTTATAACAAAGCCGGATACAATGCCACTATTCACTGGTATGTCTCTGCAACCTTGATATTAATCCTATTTCAGAACATGAGTATTTAGCTACATAGGCTTGATGATGTATAGATTATAAGACTCTTTTGCATGTCAGGCATGGAGTAGAGCAGTTACGTACAGGTTGGGCCGATGGACCTGCATATGTTACACAGTGCCCTATTGCACCAGGTGGACGTTTTACACAGAGATTCAAGATTAGTGGACAAGAAGGAACCGTGTGGTGGCATGCTCATTACTCATGGCTCCCAGCTTCGGTGCATGGAGCTTTCGTAATCTATCCTAAGATAGGAAAATCATATCCATTTCCTAAACCCACTGCCGAAGTTCCTATCATAATAGGTACTGATGATCTGCTATGAGTTTCAAACGCAAATGTTTATGTTTGTTTGCCTGATGTGTTTTAATGGCTAATTGATTCAAACCCGTTATGTTATTGAACAGGAGAATGGTGGAAGAGTAACCCCATCGCCGTTATAGATGAAGCAGTTCTATCAGGCGGTGCGCCCAATTTATCCAATTCCTTCACCATAAATGGACAGCCAGGAGATCTGTTGCCCTGCTCTGACTCAGGTATTAGGTTTCTACTTTCATACTGGCTTCACTAGTTAACTTGTATAAATTGTTGTGTTGGAAAACGATGTAGAAACTGATCAAAATTATCTTGTTGATGCAGACACATTTCGATTCGCTGTAAAACAAGGAGAAACGTACCTTCTGCGGATCGTGAATGCTGCACTCAATACTGGGCACTTTTTCAAGATAGCAGGCCACGAATTTACAGTTGTAGCTGTGGATGCTTGCTACACCAAGCCATACAAGACAGATGTAGTCGTCATCTCTGCGGGTCAGACTACAGATGTTCTTGTCACGGCCAACCAGCCTGTGGGCAAATACTATATGGCCGCCCGAGCATATAATAATATGGAAATAGGTGATTTCGATAACACCACAACTACTGCTATTCTAGAGTATATTGGAGCTGGAAATTCTTCGCATCCGAGTTTACCTAGCCTTCCAGCCTTCAACGACACTGCGACTGTCAATACATTTAGTAGAGCACTGCGAAGCCTGGCTTCCCGAGAGAACCCAGTCGATGTTCCGCAGAAGATAGATGAAAGCCTCATCTACACAGTTGGACTGGGGCTGCGTCCTTGTGATTCTGCGAACAACTGCACAGGCCCCGACGGAATGATGTTGAGTGCAAGTGTCAACAACGTATCCTTTGTAACGCCCACGATCTCTCTGCTTCAAGCTTATTATTTCTCCATTAATGGTGTCTTTACGCCGGATTTTCCATCAAAACCTCCCGTTAGATTCAACTACACTGGGACGAATATAACCGAAAGTCTTTGGGTTCCTGACGCGGCAACAAAGGTGAAAGTGCTTGAATACAACTCAACAGTGCAGCTAGTTTTTCAGGCAACAAACATCTTCGTGGCAGAGAACCATCCAATGCATCTTCATGGCTACAACTTTTACGTGGTGGGACAAGGATCGGGGAACTATAACCCAGTAACAGATCCACGTAAGTTTAATCTGGTTGATCCCCCACAGCGCAACACAGTAATCGCTCCAATGAGTGGCTGGGTCGCCATAAGATTCAGAGCTGACAATCCAGGTATATATTTTGGCTTTTCATTTGAATTCCATCTTATTTAATTCTTTACTAGCTTAGAGTTTAATATAAGCGCCAATTGTTGTGCAGGAATGTGGTTCCTGCATTGCCATTTAGACGACAATTTCACGTGGGGATTGAATATGGTGTTTCTAGTGAAGAACGGTAAGGGTCCATTGGAAAAATTGGAGCCTCCTCCAAAAGACCTTCCCCAGTGGTAGAGAAGGAAATATCAATAACTGAATTATTTATGAAGGAAATATGTGGAGGTATGCAAGTGGATGTGAAAATGGTGTATGTCTCGAGGGATGTAAGGGATGTAAGTGGATGTAATATTTCTCCTATAGTAAAAAATTAAGATTCTGTTTTTATTCTAAGTGTAAGCATTTTATTTATAAGAATTTGTATGGATTGAAGCATCAAGAGCAAAGTTTAAAATTTATATATATTTTTAAGGCATGAGCAAAGTTTAAAATTTATATATACTTTTAAGGAAAGATAATTACAATGTTAATGCACACTTTCAATGACAAAATGGATTACATTGATATACATACCCAAACAATGTTAATGCACACTTTCAATGACAAAATGGATTACAATTGATATACATACCCAAACAAGGAATTGCAATTTGTAATACATCAAATATTATTTCATTGTCTTACTAAATTACATTCATTACATAGGGGTTCAACAAGATCGTCATGTCACTTACAAGAAATGAACCTGGGTGGGGAGAGTAACAATCATTCCTTCCAACCACTCAAACTACATCCAAGGGACAAATTTTCGAGATGGTTATTTAGTTTTTGGGAAAAAATAATTCCATCACAATCTACACTTAGTGCACTAGTGCATGGACTATTTTGGGAGAATTTTCAAATTCAAACACTATTTTTTATTATTTAATGAAATAGACTAATTACAATGTTAATACATGTGCTCAATGAAAAAACAGACTACATTGATATAAATACCAAAACAAGGAATTGCATTTGTAGTATCAAATATTATTCCATTAAATAATGTATTTTGATTTATGCATATGTCAAATATAGACTAACCCTTTAAATAATAAAACATGTTCTTTGCTTCTTTTTATGTTTATTGTGTTCTAGTTATTGAACAACTACTTTGACTGGGACATCAAAAATGGTGTTAGCATATATAGGAAAGGTAAAATGAAAATATATTTAGGAATTGAAAGGCAATATTGATGTCGCTTTAACCTAAGATTATACTAGGGTGAAAACACGAAGTTGGAAACATTTTTCTCCCTCGAGATTTGTAGAGAATTGTCTTACCTCCATACTCATTTTAAAAAAAAAATAGACATCTAGGGGGATGAATTTGGTGTTTACTAAGTGCATATACTTAAAAATTTGAGGCAAGGATAATGAGTGACTAAACCAGCCACCATGGTTTTTATATAAGGCTATTTATTTTTTGGAAAAAAATTATAACATCACAATCTACAATAAGTGCACTAGTGGATGGACTATTTTGGGGGAATTTTCAAATTCAATCAATATTTTTATTTAATGAAATAGACTAAGACAAACAAACACTGACCGTGAGCCAACAATTTTCCTTTCAAAGTACTCATCACAAAGAAAAATAAAAATACCCTTTCTAAGAGGACAGAGAGAGGAAGTGCACTATCATTTCTCTGATTTCTTTCATGCTTCCAGCTTGAAGTTATTGAATTTTCATTTTAGGCAGATTTTAGAAAGGTGCCATTCTGAAGCGATATTGTTTAGTATAAAATTAGTAATAAATAGAAATTATTAGTTTAAATTAGCAATTCTAATATCATTAGAAAATAGATTCAGATATGAATCCATTGTACCAAGTCTTTACCAAGTCCGACATATAACCTTTATATTTTTCCTTTCTGAAGTTGCATTTCCTAAAAACTACATAATTCTTTTGCTTTTCCGTTGACCAAAAAGTATTGGCTAAGAAAAACTCTCGGGCGAGAGTTGTAAAATATATTAGACGAGAGTTCTTACAACCCATGCTTCAATTTAACAGTGGTGTTAAAATCTTTGACAAAAGTTTTAAAAACTCTCGGGTGAGTAATTCTTCTGAAAGTTTTCCCCGCGGGCCAACCAAATCTACCCTGGATTCAAGGGATTCAACTGACCAATCTTTCGCATGAGATATGTATATATATTCTCAACCAAAAGATTAGATTCGAGGTGTGTCCAAAGCATCTAAATACAAAGAGTGCGAAGTGCAAAGCGCGATTCGGGGATAGGATATTACTTTTTTTTCTCAAGGTATGAAATTTTATTTTTTAAAGTAGAAATTAGGATATTACATCATTTGATCAATTATAGCTCCACCTATTGACTCGAATTGTTTTTAATAACTTGCAAATCTCGCTTGGTAGGTCACACTCAACACTCTTGATCTTCTCTGTTGCCAAAAGCATTTCAATGAGAGGCATTCCAACTGAACACGTTTGTTTATCAGTGCCCTCTTTGGTAATCAACATTTTCATGAAATTGCAATATTCATCCTATCGTGGATATTTACCAAATTGTAGCAAAGCAATAAACCGCTTATTCTCTATTCTGCAGAAGTTCAAATCCCCATCCTTCGACCAACTTTCAATTTGAATTTGAAGTTGAATACTTCCTTTCAGAAATTCCCCTGCCCAAAAAAACCTTGTTAACATTGTTGCACAACCAAAGATGAGCTATGTGATATTTTTTGCAGTATAGGTAAACTTAAAGGCCCACTCATCCCGGTGTAAGGTGTGTTGGTTCAATTGTTTATCATAATAGCTCCGTGGTTAGGAAATGCTAGTAGAGCTCTTAAAAATGATTTCTATAGAGCTTTTTTACCTCTATGTGGAGATATATGGAAGTAGGGCACTAATAAATGCAATATTAGTGATAGATAATTCTACCTATTATTTGGTCAACATTACAATATGGAAATGAACTGACTAAGCTGAAAAATGCTGGAGATGATGCCATTGAGACCATGAAAATTGGTGATATCCTCATAATACTTTACCTTTAATTGTTTTGAATAACTACTAACAAATCAAATACTTGTTAAAGTTGAGTGAATGAACATACAAAATATAATTTATTTAATTATAGACACTCATCTACTTGCCACTTATATCATATAATGGCTCACTACTAGTGTAATGTACCTCTATTTTATAATATCATTGCAACCCTTGGAAGTAGAAGCATAACCATTGCATTTGGATATTCGTTTCTTTCTTGTTTTTCATTCTTACAATTTTCTATTTTCTATAAAATAAATATGTATTCCAGTTTCCTAAGTAATTTTTTTATCCATCTATGTATGCCCAACAAAAGGTGAATCAATTGAACCGATTCAATTTAACCATGATTATTCAAGGGATTCAATTGACCAATATTTCTCGAAAGAGATTGACCAATCTCACATGTGTTATTTTGGAATTGAATTTTAGGTTTCTAATTTTTTGAACATGGGAAAGAAAATGGCTTGAAAATGAAAGTACGATCGAAAGAGAACTGATTCGGCGGAAAAGAATGACAATTTAAAGAAAAAGAGGCAACCATTGAGGGAAAATATAGATAATGGAAGAGATGTGGAGGTGCTTGGAAATGAAGAAGAAACGAGAGATGGTGAGAAACTTTTCGATGCCAACACAAATGAAGAAGACAATGTTGATATCGACACCACTAGTGAGTCTTGAGAATTTCTTAAATTTTGAAGTTTTCAAATTTTTTAGATTTTGTTTTTAAACTTCCTACCTTTTGCAATTAAAAAAATGTCAAGTTCAAATTACAAATTTATATATTTGTTATGCAAGGACAACATCTAACATGCATGAAGATCCTAATGGACATACCATTTCACAGAGATTAATCGAAATTTGTAAGAACATTGTCTATGATGACAAATTTCTAGAGAATATGGATTCACCTAAAATTGAAGGAATGAGACCACCAATGCAGGAATGGACAATTCGAGATAATGTAAATTTGGGGATCAAAACAAAAATTGTAGGTAAATCTATCATAGCACAATCTCATATGTTACGTAAATTCTTAAAGCACGAAACTCTAAAAAATGCAATTCAATTATTAGGCATTAAAAGTTACAAAGAGACTTTAGCAAATCAATCGGTATAAGAAAATGTTGTAATGCCCCTCAACCTTCCCACGACTATCAACAATGACGACACTTATTGGCAAGTGAACCAGTTAAAAACAACCAAGAATAAATGAATGCTTATGTGAAGATTTGGAATAAATTGCTTTCTGACTAGAGATAAACATGAAAAATCAATATGGTTCTGAGAAATTCTTGATTTAAATGGAAAACATGGATACTTGTGATAATGATGAGAATTATTATCAATTAATTAGCACATGTAGATGAATGTGGCATTTATGTTGAAATATGGAAAATGGAAATATGTGCATGAATTACGATATGATGATTTTAAGCAATGATATTTGTTGGTTGTGGATCCTGATCTTCCAGATTCAGAGATGTTATTCAGTCGTGTTTGTACCCCAGGCTTACTGTACACTCGTTCCCCCACCGTACGGGCCCATGGTTTTGGGTAACCCGTGGTATTTTCCCATTGTGTTTCCCCTATAAAAGAAAGACATTGTAACACGGCTAGGGTTGATGTATTAAGTATTATGCATTGTAAAGATCTATGAGATCGTAAAGAGAGACTGTGAGAAAGTGAAGAGGAAGTGCAGCGGATGTGCTACAGGTTGTATCCCTTCATTTGCTGGATGGTATACTAATAAGGACTGGCAATTTCAGTGTGGATGTAGCCCATCTTGGGTGAACCACGATATATTGGTGTCTCTCTTGTTATGTGTTTGTGTAATTTGTATTTGCATCTTGTTTATTTTTATTTCTCTGAGATCCTATTTTTCTAATTATATTAATGTGTGCTCAGATTATGTGTGCAGTAGCAGGTAAGACATCTTACCGACTCATTCATAATCAAATAGCAAGCGGGTCATAGAAGAGGGGGAAAACACACATGGGGGCATTGACGCACGATTGGAAAGCTCGTTCAGCTTTACGCGGGTGAGCATGAAATCGTATGGATGAGACCATAATGGATTGGTCACATACGAGGTTGAGGGGCACACAGTAAGAGCATACTTACTCCTCAGTGCCATTAGTCTCACATAGAGTGTAGCTGGATTATTTATGGTAACGGTTCCTGAAATCATTGCACGGAATCCTAGCACGACAGTAAAATGAGAAAGTGTTGTCAGAAGGACCCGACGATATGGTACCTAGACAGTAAAATGAGAAAGTGTCATCAGAAGGACCTGACGATGTGGTACCTAGAGAGTGAAACAAGAAAGTGTTGTCAGAAGGACCCGACGATGTCGTACCTAGACGAATAAAGGAAATTGATAAATGAACACCTATGTATTTGTCATATATTATTGCATTAGATTATCTGTGCATGAAATGTAATTACATAGTTGATGAATAGTATCGCATTAGGTTATTTGCGCATGAAATGATCATTTGTACTTAAATAATTTGGAATAATTAAATATGGAGCAAATGATAGACTAGGAGTCATTAACTAGTCAACTCCACCTACACCCACTAAAATAGAGATTGAAATCTTAGCATCAGGGGACATCTAGGAATAAAATGTGGGAAGTATGTGCACTCTCATGAGAGAGTGACACATGGTTGGGTGAATATTTGTATAAAATAATTTTTCATAAAAGAGTATTTTTGCATGAAGTGACATGTGTAACAAGGGATTTTTCTATTTAAGCAAGAGGAAAGGAAGGAAAAAGGGGGATGGCTCCCTAATGCTGGATGAATGCCAGAATGACAAAAAGGAATTATGATTGTTCTTTCTATTGTGATTTTGGCTAAGTATTTTGGTGAGGGGGATCTCACTTCCGAATCCCTGCCAATGTGCATCCTCTACGACCCAAGGCTCGGGGGTGGCTATGCGACGGATTGAATAAGCCTACGATTGGGTAGTGAGGCTAACAATTGCTTCGCCCATGGTTAAATGATCCTGTACTTGTGGAATCCAACTAAAGACGAGGTTGGAAATGGACAAGCTAGATCCGATTGACGACGATGACTCCTTCTTCGGTAGAGGAATCGACCTACGGTTGATAGGTTTATTGTTCCATTTTGTATTTTCTAAGTTCAATCTTCAAATTTATTTCATTTTTCTATCAATGATAAGATCGAATTTGGTTTATAATATGTTACTAAGTTTCGGTGTCAGTCTATGAAGGGCCCCGAAAATGGGGGTCCCTACATTTGGTATCATAGCGTGGTTCAGAAACTCATACCTAAGGGCTCTCACTGCATACAAATCATTGTTTGACTATGATCTGTTAGGAGATCTAGTATTCGAAGTACTTCATCACGTGCTGGACTATCCTCCAAAAGCAGGTTCTTTCTTTTACGATTTGTGTTAATTAATGCATTGTATTATAAGCTTCGTATTTTGGGCTGTCCGGATTGAACTTGTCTCCTCCTTTCGTACTAATCCAGAGCTACATTTCCACGTGGATTCTGATCGATCTGAAGGGATAACAGTTGTATAAAAACATGTTTTTAATAGTTTGCAACCTCATTTTGATATCGCGGGAATGATAAACGTCTATAGAATGGTTATGGGTTTGATATTTTGTTTTAAGTCGGATGAATAATGGCCGCACCATAAAAACATGGGGTTTATTCCAACTAAAACTTTACTTCATAGGAACTTGTGTCAGATTGGATGGATGGGGGATCGAACTATAGAAATGGTCCCACATTCTCACATTCAAACCTGAGTCGGTCAATACTTACTCGAATCGTTGGATAAGTAGAATCGAGATTGATGTGTGAAATAGTTATAAAAGAAGATGTACATGCATGAGAAATTTTGGCTCTCATAGTTCTATTGTTCAAAGCTTTTACTGTATGTGTTATTACCTCGTTGGGTTCTGTTTGGAAAATAAAACTCTTAACAATGTCGATCTCAAGGTTCAGATCCACTAATCATTGGATATTGTATTGATTAGCCTTGTTACTAGTTTTTTGTATAACTTGATCTATGTTGTCATATCTATTATCCTCAAGATGCAGCGTATCCGACTGTACAACTTATGTCTATGATGATAGATGCGCCAATGCTCATTTATTAGTAAAATTTTAATGGAATAGATCAAGCAACTATGGCACCTCGCTTGCTTATAGTGTAAGAATTAGTCGGGATGACTTCCCGTAAATTGTGCAGCAAATACCCACTGATTGTTACATACCATTTAATTCACAGGCACCTCAACTCACGATTATTGGGTAGTGAAACATATAGTTTCACTTCTTGTTGGTGCATAGGTAGCCCCTGACATCCTATTGTTATAACCACAATAAATTAAATACATATGACAGCGAGCTGAAATCTAATTCGATTCCCTTTCTTACTCTTAATCCCGACATGGAACGAGCCACACCCGGATCTTTATGAAATACTCCCATAAAATTTCAGCCAAATAATGTTTCTATAATCTGCAGCTCCCAAATTCAACTACCAGTTCAACTTCATGCCAACGCCACCTGCCACATCAACTAATCAATCCACCCATCGACATCTCTAAATCGGATTCTAGCGAAGACCCAAGTTAGGTGTCGGCTATGCGATACTCTTGTGAACCTTTTTATCACTTACTGTAATTCAATTACTTTATCTAGTCCTTTAAAAGGATTAGAGCGATAGGAAATGATACTTATATTAACCTTAATTATTTAAATGAACTATGGGAAAGGATTATTTGATGATCCTAGGATTCAAAACCCTTTTTATTCTTAAACTGTGAATTTACAGAATCATAGTTGTATTATGCTAATGCTGGGTATGAAACAAGTTATTCTCCTATTTTCATTTTATAAATATATGTGTACTAAGTAATACAATCAGATCTATTTGGAGATCGATGATAGTATGGGTTTTGATAAATATATCGTTTTCTATTATATTACAAATTCACTATTCATATTTATGGAAAGAGATTTTGGAAAGATTTATTTGGATTCAGATCTGCATACATAGAGTTATCATTATCGCGTTGTATAGTTTTAAAAGTAGTGTATTTTATATTATCAATATATGATCTATCTTCAAATCGAGCGTCTATGCTCCATCAAATGCTATGTATTTGTTAACGGAGAATCCAATCATTCTAGTTTGGATCTTTCATCGATCGAGCTGATGCATTTACTTATGGTTGTTTTAGAATCTATGTGTTAATATTCCTATGACTACAATCAATTCGGATCGAGCAAATGTAATGTGCTTAGTAAACTTTAAAAACCGCGTTAACTCTGTGTTTGTGTTTGCATCGTTCCATTTCGGATCGAATGGAATAATTCCTCAACTATAGAACGTGACTATGTGTCTTGTAATTGCATCGATTTGCATTAGATTCATGGAATGATTCTTCAAATGTAAAGTGTAACCCCTTGTCATGCGTCTGCGTCAATCCTTGATGCAGAAGCATCCTGCCTTCAAAACCTTGTACTCCTGATCAAACCTAGAAGGGGTTTTCATTTTCTGAAGTAGTGGTTCTTTGATGAAACATTGTACAAATGCTTTAACTAGACTCAATCCTGAGTTTACACAATCTCTCGCAATCCAATGTTCTCATGCCCTTGGTACCCTTCTATCACACTGGTCAAATAATAGCCACAATTTTTCATGATAAAATGTAACAACAACTATAAAAACTCCATAACAATTGGGATCATGCATGTACATCTACTAAAATTTAATCAGTTAATCAAATTTCTAGATTTATCAACTAACATATATGTCCATGTTTTTGCTAGGTCATTCTTTAAACTAGATTTCCCTCAAATAATTACTAAGATATAATTATATCTAGATAATAAAATAAGGTATTACAATGATGACTTAGTATCGGTCATTATGGATAATCATTCCAATTACTGAAGGATTGATTCTAAGTTTTTATAATAATGAGTGAGATAAATTGAAGTTCAAGATCAACATGATTGCGATGTTTAATAAATAAAATTTATATTGGAGACTTCAACTTTTTGAACTATTAAACTGTCATTTCATATCATAATTTTGATTCATAATCACTTTTTATTCCGGGATGGTTTTATACATAAGCTCTTTTATTATACTGGATATGGCAATTGGCAAGTTTGAATTGGATTTTATTTACGAAAGTTGGTTGATATTGATGAATTATGGTGTACATATCCAATTTAGTTAAATGTTATTCTTGTTAATAATGAACATTATATGGATGGATATGAAATATCAAAATGAAGCATATATGATTTTAATTATACAATTAACCTTTAATTGACACCAAATCACCCAAATTGACTATAATAACCTCAAATTACCATTAATTAAACCTTAGTTACATTTAATTTGCACCTACATAACTCTAATTAACCCTAAATGACTGCTAATTACCATCTATTATCTTCTAATTACCCACAAAGACCCTAAATTAACACTAATCAACTCCTTAACCAAAAAATAATTAGTAGGGGGGAATTTTTAAGGATCCATACTTATTCAAAGTGTAGGAAATTTGGTGAAGCTTAAGATGTTTGGTGATATTTTTGTAAAAATATTCAAATGTTAAGGTTTCTATCTAGTTCCTATCCAATTTTAGTGATTTTTAAAGTGAAATATATTTATTCTAGAGAATTTGGTCAAACCATTTAAAAAAATGGATATTTATTAATTTCCTTTTTGTGGGAGGGGGGGGGGGGGGCGGGGCATGGAAAATTACCCTCCGGGTACATATTATATAATGCCTGAGTGGAAATGCATCCATGTTCCTAATACAACCATTACACCCTATACACTACAAAAAATTTAAACTTAATACTTGGAACCTTTAACAGAATAATTTATATTAAACTTATAAACCTTAAATCCTAGCTTCTAATGCCTAAACAATATCACTGAAAAAGAAGTCTATGATAACTTATTAGAATTTGACTACAACTATGGGAACCATTAGTAGGATTTCCACATAAAGATTTGGTATTGGTCTCTTTAGTGTGGTAGGAAAGGATAACACAGATCTTTGGCCTCTAATTGTGAATATGTGAATATGGGCACCATTACTAGGTCTTATATACCAATAATGGCCAGGGGAGGAACAAGGATCTACATTCCTTGACAAATATTCTTAAGCGTAATGGTCATGAAGAAGCAGTTGAACCACCATGCAAACTCTCTTTAAGGAAACCATGGGTATGAAGATTGATGTGGATTCCATTCAGAGGTTTTGTGCAACACATATAGCACTTAGGGTCTTAACCGTCGTCATGGATGTAATGCCCCTCAACCCCGCTATGACTATCGATATTGATGACACTTATTTGTAAGTGACCCAGTTAAAGAAACCAAGATAAATGATTGCTTATATGTTGATTTAGAATAAATTGTTGACTGATTAGCGATATATGTGATAAATGAATATGTTTCTAGTGAATGATTGATTTAATGTTGATTATAGATACTTGTGATTTTAATATGAAATATTGTTGATTGATTAGCACATGTGAAGTCTTATGATGAATGTCGTATTTATGCTGGAATATGGAAATCGAATTATGCGAGTGATTGTGATGTGAATCCAATGGACAATTATCTATGTTTTCTTAACGATTAGGGAATGAATGAATGAATTATGATATGACGATTTTTGAGTAGTACTATTGATGTGTGTTCTGAGTATGTGTACAGTGATAGGTAAGGTGGTTTACCAACTGGATGATTTATGGTAACGGTTCCTAAAATCACAACAATAAAATGAGAAATTATTGTCGGAAGGACCTGACGATGTGGTACCTAGACAGTACAATGAGAAATTATTATCGAAAGGACCCAACGAGGTGGTACCTAGACAATTACTGCAAAGAAAGTGTTGTCAGAAGGACTTGGCGATGTGGTACCTAGACGAATAAAGGAAATTGGTAAATGAACACCTATGTATTTGACATATAGTACTGCATTAGATTATTTGTGCATGAAAGGACTATTTATAATTATGTATTTGGCATATAGTATTGCATTAGATTATTTGTGCATGAAAGGACTATTTATAATTATGTACGTGGCATATAGTACTGCATTAGATTATCTGTGCATGAAATGATTATTTGTAATTAAATAATGGGGAATAATTAAATATGGAGCAAAAGATAGACTAGGATTCATTAACTATTCAACTCCACCTATACCCACTAAAATAGGGATTGCAATCCTAGCATTAGGGTACATCTATCATTAAACGAGCCTTTACTTGTGGAATCCACCAGAAGACGAAGTTGGAAATGGACAAGCTGGATCGGATTGACGAGGGCGACTCCTCCTTGCGCAGTGCAATCGACCTACGGATGACAAGTTTATTGTTCCATTTTGTATTTGCCAAGTTGAATCTTTAGATTTATTTTATTTTTCTATTCATGAGAAGATCGAATCTGGTTTAGATTATGTTACTCGGTTTTAGATTCAGTCTGTGAAGGGCCCCAGAAATGGGGTCCTTACAAAATGGTTTATATTATCTTCTTAAGCCTTTGTAAGTAGCTTTAAGTAGGACCCCGGAAATGGGGTTGCTACAATGGAATTAAAATAAGATGCTTAGGCCGTATTTGAATCTTAGTAGGATTAGGCTTCAAAATTTTGTCTGTAAACAAGAACACAAGACTTCTATAGGGGATGTTTGACCTTTGTGGGAGATCTTTATTGCCATTAATATGTTTTTTACAATAAAAATGGGTGTAAGGGCTTATACCATGGCTAGGGAAAAAATAAGGATTGTAAGGGCTTATACCATGCTTAGACCCTATTTGAATATTCTTGTATCAAGAACCATGATGTAGCCCTCAAACAACTGCACGAGACATGTGCAGGAGATATTTGTCCTCTTGGGGAGAATGTTTGGCTCCATTGGTATGATTTGCATAATAAAAATGGGTGTCAGTGCCTATACCATATCCATGGGAGGTAAATAAGTTACTCGAGTCTAAAAGAACGGTTATTGAGATCAAGGACCATGAGCTAGTCGACGAATAACCACCTAGATCCTTTCTAAGGGATTTTTGGCCTCTAGGTGGGATATGGCCATTGGTAGGATATTTTCACACCATATATGGGAGTCAAGGCTTGTATCATGGCTAGTGAGGAAAACAAAGATTTAGGTCCTAAACAAAATTTTCTCACGCTTAATGACCATGAACAAGATCTCTAATTGGGAATTTGGGCACCATTAGTATGTTTTAAACAGTAAGAATGTGACTTAGGACCACTACCATGCCCATGAGAGGAAAAAAGGGAATTCATACCCTAAAGAAATATTCTTTATCTCAATATCCATGAAGAGGGAGACCCCTCAAACCGCCATACGTATTATCTCTAAAGGATGCATGGCCTCTAGGTGGACTATAGTAGTCATTAGTAGGTTTTGTGTGTCAGATACGATAATTGGGGTCTTGACAATTTTAGGGAAAAAATATAACGTTCTTAGGTCCTATTTCAATCTTTGAAGGATTGGACTTCATGATCTATTACTCAAATAACCACGCAATGGTTTTCAAGGCTTGTACCATAGTCAAGGGAGGAAATAGCATTATTTGTTTTTAAGGCTTGTACCAATTTGGTGTATGAGAACCCCTTGTTTGTGAGACAAGGATCCCCCTCCGCGCAATCATTTGACCACTAAATTCTACAAAGGTGTACATACCCCATCCCCTCCTAATTTGAAATATGACCTTTTAGGAGGAAATACATATTCGAAATGCCTTTCAATATCTCTATTTTTCATGTTATTAAACACTAAAATTCACAAAACCATATTAATAGCATTATATCTCAAATTCGCCTTAATAATAACACAACTTTTTTTTTTCACAAGTAAGAATAACACATGAGGGTTCTACTTAGCTGAGAGCTTTGATTTCACATAAGCCCTAGGCCCTATTTATAAATAGCATTATTTGTTTTTAAATGTGGTAACAAAATCATCATCAAGAAAGCTACACGATCAGATTACATAATCGTCAAACGTGATTAGAGTATTGTTACGCTTGAGGTTTTATATTTATGACTAGATAACTAATGCAGAGTAGTGACTAGATAATAAATGCAGCTGACTAGATATTCTAGTGATATTTTATATATAAAACCAATCAGATTATAGATGTAATATTTAAAAGCAATCACATCACATGATCGTCAAATAGATGGATATGGGTGTGATTTTATATTTATGATATGTTGAATGTGGATATGGGTGCGCTTTTCTATTTTATGACATGTTTTTCATTGTTATTATATTATTATTATTACGTTGTTTATTTACTCAACGCTATTATTATTAATTTAATATTGCTACTTCCAAGTTCCGTGTGATTAGACTAGACTATGGATATGCGCGTGCTTTTATAATTTATGACATGCTTTTCATTGATTTCTTTAAATGTATTTACTCAACGCTATTATTATTATTTTTATAGTTTAATATTGCCGCTTCCCGGTGATTAGACTATGGATATGCTGTGCTTTTTATATATATTTACTCAACGCTATTATTGTTATTTTATTTAATATTGCAACCTGCCGATGTTCTCTTAAAATAAGAGTATTGAGTCTGCGTGGTAAATGTGTTATTAAAGCATTGAAGAACTGAATGTTTTAAATAATGAGTGACGATTGAGATCCAAGAACAAAATAGAAAAAAATGTGTGAGCTACACTTTAAACGTGTATGCAGAAATGAAAACCAAAAGCATGCAGGCAGACCGTTAATAAACGTGATTAAATTTGAGCTCGGATCCAGCCTGTTAATAAACGTGATGTTTATTACAGCTTTAAGATCCAGCATGGTTGGATTGAAAATTCACATGGTGGAGGGCCCTATATTCCACAACAGCGACTCCGTACTTGTCATTTCAGACTCCACAATGTGCTCTCACACTTTCTAGTGGTATATATACACTCCGTCTTCTTACCATAAACACACACCAGTATTGCATTCAATGTGCAAAGCTTCCGTTCGATACTGAAAGATTCATCCGTTTCAGTGCTAAGACAATGCAGTGAATGGTACTACTTCTGGCTTTGCAAGCGTAGCAATATATCTAGTAGTTCCTGCAACAATGTCGTTGCAATCAGTGCATCTATCTTCAGCTGCCTTTGTTTTTCTACTCTCGTTTGTTGCTTATTTGGCTGCCATCACAAACGCAGCAATGGTCAATTATGCCTTCGTTGTAAGCTTTCTTAATTTCTATTTCAAAGTTTTTTTTTTGCATACCCATAACCTTTGGAAAAACAAAGTCCATAATGTTTGATGTACTTTTCAATCCGTGGACAGCTTGAAAAGAAGACATTTACCAGACTGTGCGAACAAAATACAGTAATCACTGTCAATGGGCAGCTACCAGGTCCAACGATTCGTGTACATGATGGGGACACTGTTATTGTTAAAGTTTATAACAAAGCCGGATACAATGCCACTATTCACTGGTATGTCTCTGCAACCTTGATATTAATCCTATTTCAGAACATGAGTATTTAGCTACATAGGCTTGATGATGTATAGATTATAAGACTCTTTTGCATGTCAGGCATGGAGTAGAGCAGTTACGTACAGGTTGGGCCGATGGACCTGCATATGTTACACAGTGCCCTATTGCACCAGGTGGACGTTTTACACAGAGATTCAAGATTAGTGGACAAGAAGGAACCGTGTGGTGGCATGCTCATTACTCATGGCTCCGAGCTTCGGTGCATGGAGCTTTCGTAATCTATCCTAAGATAGGAAAATCATATCCATTTCCTAAACCCACTGCCGAAGTTCCTATCATAATAGGTACTGATGATCTGCTATGAGTTTCAAACGCAAATGTTTATGTTTGTTTGCCTGATGTGTTTTAATGGCTAATTGATTCAAACCCGTTATGTTATTGAACAGGAGAATGGTGGAAGAGTAACCCCATCGCCGTTATAGATGAAGCAGTTCTATCAGGCGGTGCGCCCAATTTATCCAATTCCTTCACCATAAATGGACAGCCAGGAGATCTGTTGCCCTGCTCTGACTCAGGTATTAGGTTTCTACTTTCATACTGGCTTCACTAGTTAACTTGTATAAATTGTTGTGTTGGAAAACGATGTAGAAACTGATCAAAATTATCTTGTTGATGCAGACACATTTCGATTCGCTGTAAAACAAGGAGAAACGTACCTTCTGCGGATCGTGAATGCTGCACTCAATACTGGGCACTTTTTCAAGATAGCAGGCCACGAATTTACAGTTGTAGCTGTGGATGCTTGCTACACCAAGCCATACAAGACAGATGTAGTCGTCATCTCTGCGGGTCAGACTACAGATGTTCTTGTCACGGCCAACCAGCCTGTGGGCAAATACTATATGGCCGCCCGAGCATATAATAATATGGAAATAGGTGATTTCGATAACACCACAACTACTGCTATTCTAGAGTATATTGGAGCTGGAAATTCTTCGCATCCGAGTTTACCTAGCCTTCCAGCCTTCAACGACACTGCGACTGTCAATACATTTAGTAGAGCACTGCGAAGCCTGGCTTCCCGAGAGAACCCAGTCGATGTTCCGCAGAAGATAGATGAAAGCCTCATCTACACAGTTGGACTGGGGCTGCGTCCTTGTGATTCTGCGAACAACTGCACAGGCCCCGACGGAATGATGTTGAGTGCAAGTGTCAACAACGTATCCTTTGTAACGCCCACGATCTCTCTGCTTCAAGCTTATTATTTCTCCATTAATGGTGTCTTTACGCCGGATTTTCCATCAAAACCTCCCGTTAGATTCAACTACACTGGGACGAATATAACCGAAAGTCTTTGGGTTCCTGACGCGGCAACAAAGGTGAAAGTGCTTGAATACAACTCAACAGTGCAGCTAGTTTTTCAGGCAACAAACATCTTCGTGGCAGAGAACCATCCAATGCATCTTCATGGCTACAACTTTTACGTGGTGGGACAAGGATCGGGGAACTATAACCCAGTAACAGATCCACGTAAGTTTAATCTGGTTGATCCCCCACAGCGCAACACAGTAATCGCTCCAATGAGTGGCTGGGTCGCCATAAGATTCAGAGCTGACAATCCAGGTATATATTTTGGCTTTTCATTTGAATTCCATCTTATTTAATTCTTTACTAGCTTAGAGTTTAATATAAGCGCCAATTGTTGTGCAGGAATGTGGTTCCTGCATTGCCATTTAGACGACCATTTCACGTGGGGATTGAATATGGTGTTTCTAGTGAAGAACGGTAAGGGTCCATTGGAAAAATTGGAGCCTCCTCCAAAAGACCTTCCCCAGTGCTAGAGAAGGAAATATCAATAACTGAATTATTTATGAAGGAAATATGTGGAGGTATGCAAGTGGATGTGAAAATGGTGTATGTCTCGAGGGATGTAAGGGATGTAAGTGGATGTAATATTTCTCCTATAGTAAAAAATTAAGATTCTGTTTTTATTCTAAGTGTAAGCATTTTATTTATAAGAATTTGTATGGATTGAAGCATCAAGAGCAAAGTTTAAAATTTATATATATTTTTAAGGCATGAGCAAAGTTTAAAATTTATATATACTTTTAAGGAAAGATAATTACAATGTTAATGCACACTTTCAATGACAAAATGGATTACATTGATATACATACCCAAACAATGTTAATGCACACTTTCAATGACAAAATGGATTACAATTGATATACATACCCAAACAAGGAATTGCAATTTGTAATACATCAAATATTATTTCATTGTCTTACTAAATTACATTCATTACATAGGGGTTCAACAAGATCGTCATGTCACTTACAAGAAATGAACCTGGGTGGGGAGAGTAACAATCATTCCTTCCAACCACTCAAACTACATCCAAGGGACAAATTTTCGAGATGGTTATTTAGTTTTTGGGAAAAAATAATTCCATCACAATCTACACTTAGTGCACTAGTGCATGGACTATTTTGGGAGAATTTTCAAATTCAAACACTATTTTTTATTATTTAATGAAATAGACTAATTACAATGTTAATACATGTGCTCAATGAAAAAACAGACTACATTGATATAAATACCAAAACAAGGAATTGCATTTGTAGTATCAAATATTATTCCATTAAATAATGTATTTTGATTTATGCATATGTCAAATATAGACTAACCCTTTAAATAATAAAACATGTTCTTTGCTTCTTTTTATGTTTATTGTGTTCTAGTTATTGAACAACTACTTTGACTGGGACATCAAAAATGGTGTTAGCATATATAGGAAAGGTAAAATGAAAATATATTTAGGAATTGAAAGGCAATATTGATGTCGCTTTAACCTAAGATTATACTAGGGTGAAAACACGAAGTTGGAAACATTTTTCTCCCTCGAGATTTGTAGAGAATTGTCTTACCTCCATACTCATATTTAAAAAAAATAGACATCTAGGGGGATGAATTTGGTGTTTACTAAGTGCATATACTTAAAAATTTGAGGCAAGGATAATGAGTGACTAAACCAGCCACCATGGTTTTTATATAAGGCTATTTATTTTTTGGAAAAAAATTATAACATCACAATCTACACTAAGCGCACTAGTGGATGGACTATTTTGGGGGAATTTTCAAATTCAATCAATATTTTTATTTAATGAAATAGACTAAGACAAACAAACACTGACCGTGAGCCAACAATTTTCCTTTCAAAGTACTCATCACAAAGAAAAATAAAAATACCCTTTCTAAGAGGACAGAGAGAGGAAGTGCACTATCATTTCTCTGATTTCTTTCATGCTTCCAGCTTGAAGTTATTGAATTTTCATTTTAGGCAGATTTTAGAAAGGTGCCATTCTGAAGCGATATTGTTTAGTATAAAATTAGTAATAAATAGAAATTATTAGTTTAAATTAGCAATTCTAATATCATTAGAAAATAGATTCAGATATGAATCCATTGTACCAAGTCTTTACCAAGTCCGACATATAACCTTTATATTTTTCCTTTCTGAAGTTGCATTTCCTAAAAACTACATAATTCTTTTGCTTTTCCGTTGACCAAAAAGTATTGGCTAAGAAAAACTCTCGGGCGAGAGTTGTAAAATATATTAGACGAGAGTTCTTACAACCCATGCTTCAATTTAACAGTGGTGTTAAAATCTTTGACAAAAGTTTTAAAAACTCTCGGGTGAGTAATTCTTCTGAAAGTTTTCCCCGCGGGCCAACCAAATCTACCCTGGATTCAAGGGATTCAACTGACCAATCTTTCGCATGAGATATGTATATATATTCTCAACCAAAAGATTAGATTCGAGGTGTGTCCAAAGCATCTAAATACAAAGAGTGCGAAGTGCAAAGCGCGATTCGGGGATAGGATATTACTTTTTTTTCTCAAGGTATGAAATTTTATTTTTTAAAGTAGAAATTAGGATATTACATCATTTGATCAATTATAGCTCCACCTATTGACTCGAATTGTTTTTAATAACTTGCAAATCTCGCTTGGTAGGTCACACTCAACACTCTTGATCTTCTATGTTGCCAAAAGCATTTCAATGAGAGGCATTCCAACTGAACACGTTTGTTTATCAGTGCCCTCTTTGGTAATCAACATTTTCATGAAATTGCAATATTCATCCTATCGTGGATATTTACCAAATTGTAGCAAAGCAATAAACCGCTTATTCTCTATTCTGCAGAAGTTCAAATCCCCATCCTTCGACCAACTTTCAATTTGAATTTGAAGTTGAATACTTCCTTTCAGAAATTCCCCTGCCCAAAAAAACCTTGTTAACATTGTTGCACAACCAAAGATGAGCTATGTGATATTTTTTGCAGTATAGGTAAACTTAAAGGCCCACTCATCCCGGTGTAAGGTGTGTTGGTTCAATTGTTTATCATAATAGCTCCGTGGTTAGGAAATGCTAGTAGAGCTCTTAAAAATGATTTCTATAGAGCTTTTTTACCTCTATGTGGAGATATATGGAAGTAGGGCACTAATAAATGCAATATTAGTGATAGATAATTCTACCTATTATTTGGTCAACATTACAATATGGAAATGAACTGACTAAGCTGAAAAATGCTGGAGATGATGCCATTGAGACCATGAAAATTGGTGATATCCTCATAATACTTTACCTTTAATTGTTTTGAATAACTACTAACAAATCAAATACTTGTTAAAGTTGAGTGAATGAACATACAAAATATAATTTATTTAATTATGGACACTCATCTACTTGCCACTTATATCATATAATGGCTCACTACTAGTGTAATGTACCTCTATTTTATAATATCATTGCAACCCTTGGAAGTAGAAGCATAACCATGGCATTTGGATGTTCGTTTCTTTCTTGTTTTTCATTCTTACAATTTTCTATTTTCTATAAAATAAATATGTATTCCAGTTTCCTAAGTAATTTTTTTATCCATCTATGTATGCCCAACAAAAGGTGAATCAATTGAACCGATTCAATTTAACCATGATTATTCAAGGGATTCAATTGACCAATATTTCTCGAAAGAGATTGACCAATCTCACATGTGTTATTTTGGAATTGAATTTTAGGTTTCTAATTTTTTGAACATGGGAAAGAAAATGGCTTGAAAATGAAAGTACGATCGAAAGAGAACTGATTCGGCGGAAAAGAATGACAATTTAAAGAAAAAGAGGCAACCATTGAGGGAAAATATAGATAATGGAAGAGATGTGGAGGTGCTTGGAAATGAAGAAGAAACGAGAGATGGTGAGAAACTTTTCGATGCCAACACAAATGAAGAAGACAATGTTGATATCGACACCACTAGTGAGTCTTGAGAATTTCTTAAATTTTGAAGTTTTCAAATTTTTTAGATTTTGTTTTTAAACTTCCTACCTTTTGCAATTAAAAAAATGTCAAGTTCAAATTACAAATTTATATATTTGTTATGCAAGGACAACATCTAACATGCATGAAGATCCTAATGGACATACCATTTCACAGAGATTAATCGAAATTTGTAAGAACATTGTCTATGATGACAAATTTCTAGAGAATATGGATTCACCTAAAATTGAAGGAATGAGACCACCAATGCAGGAATGGACAATTCGAGATAATGTAAATTTGGGGATCAAAACAAAAATTGTAGGTAAATCTATCATAGCACAATCTCATATGTTACGTAAATTCTTAAAGCACGAAACTCTAAAAAATGCAATTCAATTATTAGGCATTAAAAGTTACAAAGAGACTTTAGCAAATCAATCGGTATAAGAAAATGTTGTAATGCCCCTCAACCTTCCCACGACTATCAACAATGACGACACTTATTGGCAAGTGAACCAGTTAAAAACAACCAAGAATAAATGAATGCTTATGTGAAGATTTGGAATAAATTGCTTTCTGACTAGAGATAGACATGAAAAATCAATATGGTTCTGAGAAATTCTTGATTTAAATGGAAAACATGGATACTTGTGATAATGATGAGAATTATTATCAATTAATTAGCACATGTAGATGAATGTGGCATTTATGTTGAAATATGGAAAATGGAAATATGTGCATGAATTACGATATGATGATTTTAAGCAATGATATTTGTTGGTTGTGGATCCTGATCTTCCAGATTCAGAGATGTTATTCAGTCGTGTTTGTACCCCAGGCTTACTGTACACTCGTTCCCCCACCGTACGGGCCCATGGTTTTGGGTAACCCGTGGTATTTTCCCATTGTGTTTCCCCTATAAAAGAAAGACATTGTAACACGGCTAGGGTTGATGTATTAAGTATTATGCATTGTAAAGATCTATGAGATCGTAAAGAGAGACTGTGAGAAAGTGAAGAGGAAGTGCAGCGGATGTGCTACAGGTTGTATCCCTTCATTTGCTGGATGGTATACTAATAAGGACTGGCAATTTCAGTGTGGATGTAGCCCATCTTGGGTGAACCACGATATATTGGTGTCTCTCTTGTTATGTGTTTGTGTAATTTGTATTTGCATCTTGTTTATTTTTATTTCTCTGAGATCCTATTTTTCTAATTATATTAATGTGTGCTCAGATTATGTGTGCAGTAGCAGGTAAGACATCTTACTGACTCATTCATAATCAAATAGCAAGCGGGTCATAGAAGAGGGGGAAAACACACATGGGGGCATTGACGCACGATTGGAAAGCTCGTTCAGCTTTACGCGGGTGAGCATGAAATCGTATGGATGAGACCATAATGGATTGGTCACATACGAGGTTGAGGGGCACACAGTAAGAGCATACTTACTCCTCAGTGCCATTAGTCTCACATAGAGTGTAGCTGGATTATTTATGGTAACGGTTCCTGAAATCATTGCACGGAATCCTAGCACGACAGTAAAATGAGAAAGTGTTGTCAGAAGGACCCGACGATATGGTACCTAGACAGTAAAATGAGAAAGTGTCATCAGAAGGACCTGACGATGTGGTACCTAGAGAGTGAAACAAGAAAGTGTTGTCAGAAGGACCCGACGATGTCGTACCTAGACGAATAAAGGAAACTGATAAATGAACACCTATGTATTTGTCATATATTATTGCATTAGATTATCTGTGCATGAAATGTAATTACATAGTTGATGAATAGTATCGCATTAGGTTATTTGCGCATGAAATGATCATTTGTACTTAAATAATTTGGAATAATTAAATATGGAGCAAATGATAGACTAGGAGTCATTAACTAGTCAACTCCACCTACACCCACTAAAATAGAGATTGAAATCTTAGCATCAGGGGACATCTAGGAATAAAATGTGGGAAGTATGTGCACTCTCATGAGAGAGTGACACATGGTTGGGTGAATATTTGTATAAAATAATTTTTCATAAAAGAGTATTTTTGCATGAAGTGACATGTGTAACAAGGGATTTTTCTATTTAAGCAAGAGGAAAGGAAGGAAAAAGGGGGATGGCTCCCTAATGCTGGATGAATGCCAGAATGACAAAAAGGAATTATGATTGTTCTTTCTATTGTGATTTTGGCTAAGTATTTTGGTGAGGGGGATCTCACTTCCGAATCCCTGCCAGTGTGCATCCTCTACGACCCAAGGCTCGGGGGTGGCTATGCGACGGATTGAATAAGCCTACGATTGGGTAGTGAGGTTAACAATTGCTTCGCCCATGGTTAAATGATCCTGTACTTGTGGAATCCAACTAAAGACGAGGTTGGAAATGGACAAGCTAGATCCGATTGACGACGATGACTCCTTCTTCGGTAGAGGAATCGACCTACGGTTGATAGGTTTATTGTTCCATTTTGTATTTTCTAAGTTCAATCTTCAAATTTATTTCATTTTTCTATCAATGATAAGATCGAATTTGGTTTATAATATGTTACTAAGTTTCGGTGTCAGTCTATGAAGGGCCCCGAAAATGGGGGTCCCTACATTTGGTATCATAGCGTGGTTCAGAAACTCATACCTAAGGGCTCTCACTGCATACAAATCATTGTTTGACTATGATCTGTTAGGAGATCTAGTATTCGAAGTACTTCATCACGTGCTGGACTATCCTCCAAAAGCAGGTTCTTTCTTTTACGATTTGTGTTAATTAATGCATTGTATTATAAGCTTCGTATTTTGGGCTGTCCGGATTGAACTTGTCTCCTCCTTTCGTACTAATCCAGAGCTACATTTCCACGTGGATTCTGATCGATCTGAAGGGATAACAGTTGTATAAAAACATGTTTTTAATAGTTTGCAACCTCATTTTGATATCGCGGGAATGATAAACGTCTATAGAATGGTTATGGGTTTGATATTTTGTTTTAAGTCGGATGAATAATGGCCGCACCATAAAAACATGGGGTTTATTCCAACTAAAACTTTACTTCATAGGAACTTGTGTCAGATTGGATGGATGGGGGATCGAACTATAGAAATGGTCCCACATTCTCACATTCAAACCTGAGTCGGTCAATACTTACTCGAATCGTTGGATAAGTAGAATCGAGATTGATGTGTGAAATAGTTATAAAAGAAGATGTACATGCATGAGAAATTTTGGCTCTCATAGTTCTATTGTTCAAAGCTTTTACTGTATGTGTTATTACCTCGTTGGGTTCTGTTTGGAAAATAAAACTCTTAACAATGTCGATCTCAAGGTTCAGATCCACTAATCATTGGATATTGTATTGATTAGCCTTGTTACTAGTTTTTTGTATAACTTGATCTATGTTGTCATATCTATTATCCTCAAGATGCAGCGTATCCGACTGTACAACTTATGTCTATGATGATAGATGCGCCAATGCTCATTTATTAGTAAAATTTTAATAGAATAGATCAAGCAACTATGGCACCTCGCTTGCTTATAGTGTAAGAATTAGTCGGGATGACTTCCCGTAAATTGTGCAGCAAATACCCACTGATTGTTACTTACCATTTAATTCACAGGCACCTCAACTCACGATTATTGGGTAGTGAAACATATAGTTTCACTTCTTGTTGGTGCATAGGTAGCCCCTGACATCCTGTTGTTATAACCACAATAAATTAAATACATATGACAGCGAGCTGAAATCTAATTCGATTCCCTTTCTTACTCTTAATCCCGACATGGAACGAGCCACACCCGGATCTTTATGAAATACTCCCATAAAATTTCAGCCAAATAATGTTTCTATAATCTGCAGCTCCCAAATTCAACTACCAGTTCAACTTCATGCCAACGCCACCTGCCACACCAACTAATCAATCCACCCATCGACATCTCTAAATCGGATTCTAGCGAAGACCCAAGTTAGGTGTCGGCTATGCGATACTCTTGTGAACCTTTTTATCACTTACTGTAATTCAATTACTTTATCTAGTCCTTTAAAAGGATTAGAGCGATAGGAAATGATACTTATATTAACCTTAATTATTTAAATGAACTATGGGAAAGGATTATTTGATGATCCTAGGATTCAAAACCCTTTTTATTCTTAAACTGTGAATTTACAGAATCATAGTTGTATTATGCTAATGCTGGGTATGAAACAAGTTATTCTCCTATTTTCATTTTATAAATATATGTGTACTAAGTAATACAATCAGATCTATTTGGAGATCGATGATAGTATGGGTTTTGATAAATATATCGTTTTCTATTATATTGCAAATTCACTATTCATATTTATGGAAAGAGATTTTGGAAAGATTTATTTGGATTCAGATCTGCATACATAGAGTTATCATTATCGCGTTGTATAGTTTTAAAAGTAGTGTATTTTATATTATCAATATATGATCTATCTTCAAATCGAGCGTCTATGCTCCATCAAATGCTATGTATTTGTTAACGGAGAATCCAATCATTCTAGTTTGGATCTTTCATCGATCGAGCTGATGCATTTACTTATGGTTGTTTTAGAATCTATGTGTTAATATTCCTATGACTACAATCAATTCGGATCGAGCAAATGTAATGTGCTTAGTAAACTTTAAAAACCGCGTTAACTCTGTGTTTGTGTTTGCATCGTTCCATTTCGGATCGAATGGAATAATTCCTCAACTATAGAACGTGACTATGTGTCTTGTAATTGCATCGATTTGCATTAGATTCATGGAATGATTCTTCAAATGTAAAGTGTAACCCCTTGTCATGCGTCTGCGTCAATCCTTGATGCAGAAGCATCCTGCCTTCAAAACCTTGTACTCCTGATCAGACCTAGAAGGGGTTTTCATTTTCTGAAGTAGTGGTTCTCTGATGAAACATTGTACAAATGCTTTAACTAGACTCAATCCTGAGTTTACACAATCTCTCGCAATCCAATGTTCTCATGCCCTTGGTACCCTTCTATCACACTGGTCAAATAATAGCCACAATTTTTCATGATAAAATGTAACAACAACTATAAAAACTCCATAACAATTGGGATCATGCATGTACATCTACTAAAATTTAATCAGTTAATCAAATTTCTAGATTTATCAACTAACATATATGTCCATGTTTTTGCTAGGTCATTCTTTAAACTAGATTTCCCTCAAATAATTACTAAGATATAATTATATCTAGATAATAAAATAAGGTATTACAATGATGACTTAGTATCGGTCATTATGGATAATCATTCCAATTACTGAAGGATTGATTCTAAGTTTTTATAATAATGAGTGAGATAAATTGAAGTTCAAGATCAACATGATTGCGATGTTTAATAAATAAAATTTATATTGGAGACTTCAACTTTTTGAACTATTAAACTGTCATTTCATATCATAATTTTGATTCATAATCACTTTTTATTCCGGGATGGTTTTATACATAAGCTCTTTTATTATATTGGATATGGCAATTGGCAAGTTTGAATTGGATTTTATTTACGAAAGTTGGTTGATATTGATGAATTATGGTGTACATATCCAATTTAGTTAAATGTTATTCTTGTTAATAATGAACATTATATGGATGGATATGAAATATCAAAATGAAGCATATATGATTTTAATTATACAATTAACCTTTAATTGACACCAAATCACCCAAATTGACTATAATAACCTCAAATTACCATTAATTAAACCTTAGTTACATTTAATTTGCACCTACATAACTCTAATTAACCCTAAATGACTGCTAATTACCATCTATTATCTTCTAATTACCCACAAAGACCCTAAATTAACACTAATCAACTCCTTAACCAAAAAATAATTAGTAGGGGGGAATTTTTAAGGATCCATACTTATTCAAAGTGTAGGAAATTTGGTGAAGCTTAAGATGTTTGGTGATATTTTTGTAAAAATATTCAAATGTTAAGGTTTCTATCTAGTTCCTATCCAATTTTAGTGATTTTTAAAGTGAAATATATTTATTCTAGAGAATTTGGTCAAACCATTTAAAAAAATGGATATTTATTAATTTCCTTTTTGTGGGAGGGGGGGGGGGGGGGGCAGGGCATGGAAAATTACCCTCCGGGTACATATTATATAATGCCTGAGTGGAAATGCATCCATGTTCCTAATACAACCATTACACCCTATACACTACAAAAAATTTAAACTTAATACTTGGAACCTTTAACAGAATAATTTATATTAAACTTATAAACCTTAAATCCTAGCTTCTAATGCCTAAACAATATCACTGAAAAAGAAGTCTATGATAACTTATTAGAATTTGACTACAACTATGGGAACCATTAGTAGGATTTCCACATAAAGATTTGGTATTGGTCTCTTTAGTGTGGTAGGAAAGGATAACACAGATCTTTGGCCTCTAATTGTGAATATGTGAATATGGGCACCATTACTAGGTCTTATATACCAATAATGGCCAGGGGAGGAACAAGGATCTACATTCCTTGACAAATATTCTTAAGCGTAATGGTCATGAAGAAGCAGTTGAACCACCATGCAAACTCTCTTTAAGGAAACCATGGGTATGAAGATTGATGTGGATTCCATTCAGAGGTTTTGTGCAACACATATAGCACTTAGGGTCTTAACCGTCGTCATGGATGTAATGCCCCTCAACCCCGCTATGACTATCGATATTGATGACACTTATTTGTAAGTGACCCAGTTAAAGAAACCAAGATAAATGATTGCTTATATGTTGATTTAGAATAAATTGTTGACTGATTAGCGATATATGTGATAAATGAATATGTTTCTAGTGAATGATTGATTTAATGTTGATTATAGATACTTGTGATTTTAATATGAAATATTGTTGATTGATTAGCACATGTGAAGTCTTATGATGAATGTCGTATTTATGCTGGAATATGGAAATCGAATTATGCGGGTGATTGTGATGTGAATCCAATGGACAATTATCTATGTTTTCTTAACGATTAGGGAATGAATGAATGAATTATGATATGACGATTTTTGAGTAGTACTATTGATGTGTGTTATGAGTATGTGTACAGTGATAGGTAAGGTGGTTTACCAACTGGATGATTTATGGTAACGGTTCCTAAAATCACAACAATAAAATGAGAAATTATTGTCGGAAGGACCTGACGATGTGGTACCTAGACAGTACAATGAGAAATTATTATCGAAAGGACCCAACGAGGTGGTACCTAGACAATTACTGCAAAGAAAGTGTTGTCAGAAGGACTTGGCGATGTGGTACCTAGACGAATAAAGGAAATTGGTAAATGAACACCTATGTATTTGACATATAGTACTGCATTAGATTATTTGTGCATGAAAGGACTATTTATAATTATGTATTTGGCATATAGTATTGCATTAGATTATTTGTGCATGAAAGGACTATTTATAATTATGTACGTGGCATATAGTACTGCATTAGATTATCTGTGCATGAAATGATTATTTGTAATTAAATAATGGGGAATAATTAAATATGGAGCAAAAGATAGACCAGGATTCATTAACTATTCAACTCCACCTATACCCACTAAAATAGGGATTGCAATCCTAGCATTAGGGTACATCTATCATTAAACGAGCCTTTACTTGTGGAATCCACCAGAAGACGAAGTTGGAAATGGACAAGCTGGATCGGATTGACGAGGGCGACTCCTCCTTGCGCAGTGCAATCGACCTACGGATGACAAGTTTATTGTTCCATTTTGTATTTGCCAAGTTGAATCTTTACATTTATTTTATTTTTCTATTCATGAGAAGATCGAATCTGGTTTAGATTATGTTACTCGGTTTTAGATTCAGTCTGTGAAGGGCCCCAGAAATGGGGGTCCTTACAAAATGGTTTATATTATCTTCTTAAGCCTTAGTAAGTAGCTTTAAGTAGGACCCCCGGAAATGGGGTTGCTACAATGGAATTAAAATAAGATGCTTAGGCCGTATTTGAATCTTAGTAGGATTAGGCTTCAAAATTTTGTCTGTAAACAAGAACACAAGACTTCTATAGGGGATGTTTGACCTTTGTGGGAGATCTTTATTGCCATTAATATGTTTTTTACAATAAAAATGGGTGTAAGGGCTTATACCATGGCTAGGGAAAAAATAAGGATTGTAAGGGCTTATACCATGCTTAGACCCTATTTGAATATTCTTGTATCAAGAACCATGATGTAGCCCTCAAACAACTGCACGAGACATGTGCAGGAGATATTTGTCCTCTTGGGGAGAATGTTTGGCTCCATTGGTATGATTTGCATAATAAAAATGGGTGTCAGTGCCTATACCATATCCATGGGAGGTAAATAAGTTACTCGAGTCTAAAAGAACGGTTATTGAGATCAAGGACCATGAGCTAGTCGACGAATAACCACCTAGATCCTTTCTAAGGGATTTTTGGCCTCTAGGTGGGATATGGCCATTGGTAGGATATTTTCACACCATATATGGGAGTCAAGGCTTGTACCATGGCTAGTGAGGAAAACAGAGATTTAGGTCCTAAACAAAATTTTCTCACGCTTAATGACCATGAACAAGATCTCTAATTGGGAATTTGGGCACCATTAGTATGTTTTAAACAGTAAGAATGTGACTTAGGACCACTACCATGCCCATGAGAGGAAAAAAGGGAATTCATACCCTAAAGAAATATTCTTTATCTCAATATCCATGAAGAGGGAGACCCCTCAAACCGCCATACGTATTATCTCTAAAGGATGCATGGCCTCTAGGTGGACTATAGTAGTCATTAGTAGGTTTTGTGTGTCAGATACGATAATTGGGGTCTTGACAATTTTAGGGAAAAAATATAACGTTCTTAGGTCCTATTTCAATCTTTGAAGGATTGGACTTCATGATCTATTACTCAAATAACCACGCAATGGTTTTCAAGGCTTGTACCATAGTCAAGGGAGGAAATAGCATTATTTGTTTTTAAGGCTTGTACCAATTTGGTGTATGAGAACCCCTTGTTTGTGAGACAAGGATCCCCCTCCGCGCAATCATTTGACCACTAAATTCTACAAAGGTGTACATACCCCATCCCCTCCTAATTTGAAGTATGACCTTTTAGGAGGAAATACATATTCGAAATGCCTTTCAATATCTCTATTTTTCATGTTATTAAACACTAAAATTCACAAAACCATATTAATAGCATTATATCTCAAATTCACCTTAATAATAACACAACTTTTTTTTTTCACAAGTAAGAATAACACATGAGGGTTCTACTTAGCTGAGAGCTTTGATTTCACATAAGCCCTAGGCCCTATTTATAAATAGCATTATTTGTTTTTAAATGTGGTAACAAAATCATCATCAAGAAAGCTACACGATCAGATTACATAATCGTCAAACGTGATTAGAGTATTGTTAGGCTTGAGGTTTTATATTTATGACTAGATAACTAATGCAGAGTAGTGACTAGATAATAAATGCAGCTGACTAGATATTCTAGTGATATTTTATATATAAAACCAATCAGATTATAGATGTAATATTTAAAAGCAATCACATCACATGATCGTCAAATAGATGGATATGGGTGTGATTTTATATTTATGATATGTTGAATGTGGATATGGGTGCGCTTTTCTATTTTATGACATGTTTTTCATTGTTATTATATTATTATTATTACGTTGTTTATTTACTCAACGCTATTATTATTAATTTAATATTGCTACTTCCAAGTTCCGTGTGATTAGACTAGACTATGGATATGCGCGTGCTTTTATAATTTATGACATGCTTTTCATTGATTTCTTTAAATGTATTTACTCAACGCTATTATTATTATTTTTGTAGTTTAATATTGCAGCTTCCCGGTGATTAGACTATGGATATGCTGTGCTTTTTATATATATTTACTCAACGCTATTATTGTTATTTTATTTAATATTGCAACCTGCGGATGTTCTCTTAAAATAAGAGTATTGAGTCTGCGTGGTAAATGTGTTATTAAAGCATTGAAGAACTGAATGTTTTAAATAATGAGTGACGATTGAGATCCAAGAACAAAATAGAAAAAAATGTGTGAGCTACACTTTAAACGTGTATGCAGAAATGAAAACCAAAAGCATGCAGGCAGACCGTTAATAAACGTGATTAAATTTGAGCTCGGATCCAGCCTGTTAATAAACGTGATGTTTATTACAGCTTTAAGATCCAGCATGGTTGGATTGAAAATTCACATGGTGGAGGGCCCTATATTCCACAACAGCGACTCCGTACTTGTCATTTCAGACTCCACAATGTGCTCTCACACTTTCTAGTGGTATATATACACTCCGTCTTCTTACCATAAACACACACCAGTATTGCATTCAATGTGCAAAGCTTCCGTTCGATACTGAAAGATTCATCCGTTTCAGTGCTAAGACAATGCAGTGAATGGTACTACTTCTGGCTTTGCAAGCGTAGCAATATATCTAGTAGTTCCTGCAACAATGTCGTTGCAATCAGTGCATCTATCTTCAGCTGGCTTTGTTTTTCTACTCTCGTTTGTTGCTTATTTGGCTGCCATCACAAACGCAGCAATCGTCAATTATGCCTTCGTTGTAAGCTTTCTTAATTTCTATTTCAAAGTTTTTTTTTTGCATACCCATAACCTTTGGAAAAACAAAGTCCATAATGTTTGATGTACTTTTCAATCCGTGGACAGCTTGAAAAGAAGACATTTACCAGACTGTGCGAACAAAATACAGTAATCACTGTCAATGGGCAGCTACCAGGTCCAACGATTCGTGTACATGATGGGGACACTGTTATTGTTAAAGTTTATAACAAAGCCGGATACAATGCCACTATTCACTGGTATGTCTCTGCAACCTTGATATTAATCCTATTTCAGAACATGAGTATTTAGCTACATAGGCTTGATGATGTATAGATTATAAGACTCTTTTGCATGTCAGGCATGGAGTAGAGCAGTTACGTACAGGTTGGGCCGATGGACCTGCATATGTTACACAGTGCCCTATTGCACCAGGTGGACGTTTTACACAGAGATTCAAGATTAGTGGACAAGAAGGAACCGTGTGGTGGCATGCTCATTACTCATGGCTCCGAGCTTCGGTGCATGGAGCTTTCGTAATCTATCCTAAGATAGGAAAATCATATCCATTTCCTAAACCCACTGCCGAAGTTCCTATCATAATAGGTACTGATGATCTGCTATGAGTTTCAAACGCAAATGTTTATGTTTGTTTGCCTGATGTGTTTTAATGGCTAATTGATTCAAACCCGTTATGTTATTGAACAGGAGAATGGTGGAAGAGTAACCCCATCGCCGTTATAGATGAAGCAGTTCTATCAGGCGGTGCGCCCAATTTATCCAATTCCTTCACCATAAATGGACAGCCAGGAGATCTGTTGCCCTGCTCTGACTCAGGTATTAGGTTTCTACTTTCATACTGGCTTCACTAGTTAACTTGTATAAATTGTTGTGTTGGAAAACGATGTAGAAACTGATCAAAATTATCTTGTTGATGCAGACACATTTCGATTCGCTGTAAAACAAGGAGAAACGTACCTTCTGCGGATCGTGAATGCTGCACTCAATACTGGGCACTTTTTCAAGATAGCAGGCCACGAATTTACAGTTGTAGCTGTGGATGCTTGCTACACCAAGCCATACAAGACAGATGTAGTCGTCATCTCTGCGGGTCAGACTACAGATGTTCTTGTCACGGCCAACCAGCCTGTGGGCAAATACTATATGGCCGCCCGAGCATATAATAATATGGAAATAGGTGATTTCGATAACACCACAACTACTGCTATTCTAGAGTATATTGGAGCTGGAAATTCTTCGCATCCGAGTTTACCTAGCCTTCCAGCCTTCAACGACACTGCGACTGTCAATACATTTAGTAGAGCACTGCGAAGCCTGGCTTCCCGAGAGAACCCAGTCGATGTTCCGCAGAAGATAGATGAAAGCCTCATCTACACAGTTGGACTGGGGCTGCGTCCTTGTGATTCTGCGAACAACTGCACAGGCCCCGACGGAATGATGTTGAGTGCAAGTGTCAACAACGTATCCTTTGTAACGCCCACGATCTCTCTGCTTCAAGCTTATTATTTCTCCATTAATGGTGTCTTTACGCCGGATTTTCCATCAAAACCTCCCGTTAGATTCAACTACACTGGGACGAATATAACCGAAAGTCTTTGGGTTCCTGACGCGGCAACAAAGGTGAAAGTGCTTGAATACAACTCAACAGTGCAGCTAGTTTTTCAGGCAACAAACATCTTCGTGGCAGAGAACCATCCAATGCATCTTCATGGCTACAACTTTTACGTGGTGGGACAAGGATCGGGGAACTATAACCCAGTAACAGATCCACGTAAGTTTAATCTGGTTGATCCCCCACAGCGCAACACAGTAATCGCTCCAATGAGTGGCTGGGTCGCCATAAGATTCAGAGCTGACAATCCAGGTATATATTTTGGCTTTTCATTTGAATTCCATCTTATTTAATTCTTTACTAGCTTAGAGTTTAATATAAGCGCCAATTGTTGTGCAGGAATGTGGTTCCTGCATTGCCATTTAGACGACCATTTCACGTGGGGATTGAATATGGTGTTTCTAGTGAAGAACGGTAAGGGTCCATTGGAAAAATTGGAGCCTCCTCCAAAAGACCTTCCCCAGTGCTAGAGAAGGAAATATCAATAACTGAATTATTTATGAAGGAAATATGTGGAGGTATGCAAGTGGATGTGAAAATGGTGTATGTCTCGAGGGATGTAAGGGATGTAAGTGGATGTAATATTTCTCCTATAGTAAAAAATTAAGATTCTGTTTTTATTCTAAGTGTAAGCATTTTATTTATAAGAATTTGTATGGATTGAAGCATCAAGAGCAAAGTTTAAAATTTATATATATTTTTAAGGCATGAGCAAAGTTTAAAATTTATATATACTTTTAAGGAAAGATAATTACAATGTTAATGCACACTTTCAATGACAAAATGGATTACATTGATATACATACCCAAACAATGTTAATGCACACTTTCAATGACAAAATGGATTACAATTGATATACATACCCAAACAAGGAATTGCAATTTGTAATACATCAAATATTATTTCATTGTCTTACTAAATTACATTCATTACATAGGGGTTCAACAAGAGCGTCATGTCACTTACAAGAAATGAACCTGGGTGGGGAGAGTAACAATCATTCCTTCCAACCACTCAAACTACATCCAAGGGACAAATTTTCGAGATGGTTATTTAGTTTTTGGAAAAAAATAATTCCATCACAATCTACACTTAGTGCACTAGTGCATGGACTATTTTGGGAGAATTTTCAAATTCAAACACTATTTTTTATTATTTAATGAAATAGACTAATTACAATGTTAATACATGTGCTCAATGAAAAAACAGACTACATTGATATAAATACCAAAACAAGGAATTGCATTTGTAGTATCAAATATTATTCCATTAAATAATGTATTTTGATTTATGCATATGTCAAATATAGACTAACCCTTTAAATAATAAAGCATGTTCTTTGCTTCTTTTTATGTTTATTGTGTTCTAGTTATTGAACAACTACTTTGACTGGGACATCAAAAATGGTGTTAGCATATATAGGAAAGGTAAAATGAAAATATATTTAGGAATTGAAAGGCAATATTGATGTCGCTTTAACCTAAGATTATACTAGGGTGAAAACACGAAGTTGGAAACATTTTTCTCCCTCGAGATTTGTAGAGAATTGTCTTACCTCCATACTCATATTTAAAAAAAATAGACATCTAGGGGGATGAATTTGGTGTTTACTAAGTGCATATACTTAAAAATTTGAGGCAAGGATAATGAGTGACTAAACCAGCCACCATGGTTTTTATATAAGGCTATTTATTTTTTGGAAAAAAATTATAACATCACAATCTACACTAAGCGCACTAGTGGATGGACTATTTTGGGGGAAGTTTCAAATTCAATCAATATTTTTATTTAATGAAATAGACTAAGACAAACAAACACTGACCGTGAGCCAACAATTTTCCTTTCAAAGTACTCATCACAAAGAAAAATAAAAATACCCTTTCTAAGAGGACAGAGAGAGGAAGTGCACTATCATTTCTCTGATTTCTTTCATGCTTCCAGCTTGAAGTTATTGAATTTTCATTTTAGGCAGATTTTAGAAAGGTGCCATTCTGAAGCGATATTGTTTAGTATAAAATTAGTAATAAATAGAAATTATTAGTTTAAATTAGCAATTCTAATATCATTAGAAAATAGATTCAGATATGAATCCATTGTACCAAGTCTTTACCAAGTCCGACATATAACCTTTATATTTTTCCTTTCTGAAGTTGCATTTCCTAAAAACTACATAATTCTTTTGCTTTTCCGTTGACCAAAAAGTATTGGCTAAGAAAAACTCTCGGGCGAGAGTTGTAAAATATATTAGACGAGAGTTCTTACAACCCATGCTTCAATTTAACAGTGGTGTTAAAATCTTCGACAAAAGTTTTAAAAACTCTCGGGTGAGTAATTCTTCTGAAAGTTTTCCTCGCGGGCCAGCCAAATCTACCCTGGATTCAAGGGATTCAACTGACCAATCTTTCGCATGAGATATGTATATATATTCTCAACCAAAAGATTAGATTCGAGGTGTTTCCAAAGCATCTAAATACAAAGAGTGCGAAGTGCAAAGCGCGATTCGGGGATAGGATATTACTTTTTTTCTCAAGGTATGAAATTTTATTTTTTAAAGTAGAAATTAGGATATTACATCATTTGATCAATTATAGCTCCACCTATTGACTCGAATTGTTTTTAATAACTTGCAAATCTCGCTTGGTAGGTCACACTCAACACTCTTGATCTTCTCTGTTGCCAAAAGCATTTCAATGAGAGGCATTCCAACTGAACACGTTTGTTTATCAGTGCCCTCTTTGGTAATCAACATTTTCATGAAATTGCAATATTCATCCTATCGTGGATATTTACCAAATTGTAGCAAAGCAATAAACCGCTTATTCTCTATTTACCAAAAAAACCTAGTTAACATTGTTGCACAACCAAAGATGAGCTATGGGATATTTTTTGCAGTATAGGTAAACTTAAAGGCCCACTCATCCCGGTGTAAGGTGTGTTGGTTCAATTGTTTATCATAATAGCTCCGTGGTTAGGAAATGCTAGTAGAGCTCTTAAAAATGATTTCTATAGAGATTTTTTACCTCTATGTGGAGATATATGGAAGTAGGGCACTAATAAATGCAATATTAGTGATAGATAATTCTACCTATTATTGTACAAATGCTTTAACTAGACTCAATCCTGAGTTTACACAATCTCTCGCAATCCAATGTTCTCATGCCCTTGGTACCCTTCTATCACACTGGTCAAATAATAGCCACAATTTTTCATGATAAAATGTAACAACAACTATAAAAACTCCATAACAATTGGGATCATGCATGTACATCTACTAAAATTTAATCAGTCAATCAAATTTCTAGATTTATCAACTAACATATATGTCCATGTTTTTGCTAGGTCATTCTTTAAACTAGATTTCCCTCAAATAATTACTAAGATATAATTATATCTAGATAATAAAATAAGGTATTACAATGATGACTTAGTATCGGTCATTATGGATAATCATTCCAATTACTGAAGGATTGATTCTAAGTTTTTATAATAATGAGTGAGATAAATTGAAGTTCAAGATCAACATGATTGCGATGTTTAATAAATAAAATTTATATTGAAGACTTCAACTTTTTGAACTATTAAACTATCATTTCATATCAGAATTTTGATTCATAATCACTTTTTATTCCGGGATGGTTTTATACATAAGCTCTTTTATTATATTGGATATGGCAATTGGCAAGTTTGAATTGGATTTTATTTACGAAAGTTGGTTGATATTGATGAATTATGGTGTACATATCCAATTTAGTTAAATGTTATTCTTGTTAATAATGAACATTATATGGATGGATATGAAATATCAAAATGAAGCATATATGATTTTAATTATACAATTAACCTTTAATTGACACCAAATCACCCAAATTGACTATAATAACCTCAAATTACCATTAATTAAACCTTAGTTACATTTAGTTTGCACCTACATAACTCTAATTAACCCTAAATGACTGCTAATTACCATCTATTATCTTCTAATTACCCACAAAGACCCTAAATTAACACTAATCAACTCCTTAACCAAAAAATAATTAGTAGGGGGGAATTTTTAAGGATCCATACTTATTCAAAGTGTAGGAAATTTGGTGAAGCTTAAGATGTTTGGTGATATTTTTGTAAAAATATTCAAATGTTAAGGTTTCTATCTAGTTCCTATCCAATTTTAGTGATTTTTAAAATGAAATATATTTATTCTAGAGAATTTGGTCAAACCATTTAAAAAAATGGATATTTATTAATTTCCTTTTTGTGGGAGGGGGGGGGGCAGGGCATGGAAAATTACCCTCCGGGTACATATTATATAATGCCTGAGTGGAAATGCGTCCATGTTCCTAATACAACCATTACACCCTATACACTACAAAAAATTTAAACTTAATACTTGGAACCTTTAACAGAATAATTTATATTAAACTTATAAACCTTAAATCCTAGCTTCTAATGCCTAAACAATATCACTGAAAAAGAAGTCTATGATAACTTATTAGAATTTGACTACAACTATGGGAACCATTAGTAGGATTTCCACAGGGTGTGTGCAAGAAGATGAGGGTCACTTTAGATGCAATGCTACTTTTTTCAAATCTCGTTCCTGATACCTAAAACATAACGCATTTTTTATATTTACCACCTGCCATGGTAAAACCCGAGCCTAACATGTCATTGGACATGTAGGCTAGGTAACAATAACGCGTACGCATTATGTAGTTAAAAAACGCGTACGCGTTATGTAGTTAAAAATCGCATACGCGATATGTAAAACTAAAAATGAATTTAAAAACACAGTCGGCCGATTGCCGACCAACCGCGACACTCACGCATCAGAAACGCGAATAGAGGCGAAATTGACCCTGGACGAAGACGGTTTGTGGCCCACTCAACTATCCGTGTTGCTCGATTTAGCTGGAGGGGAGACAAATTCACCGGTGCATTCTCATCTAGTCAGGTAATTCATTCACCCAAATCATTTTTTTGTGATTTTTTAATCCAAATTACTATTTTTTTATTGTTTAACCTAGTTTTGTAATATTGATCAAATTGGGAATAACCCAATTTTTAATTAAATTCACACCTCAAAATGAAACCCTTTTCAAAAAACTCAAAACTTCATAATCAAACCAAAAATTGAAAAAATTAAAACTCCCCCCTTTCTACAATGTATTCATCTAAGTCACCCGACACGAGGACACGGGACACGAGTGTCCCCACCAGGCTTCAAATTTGAAGCCTTCAGGCCACTTCAAATTTTACCCACACGTCATAGAAGGCCACTTCAAATTTTACCATGCAAAAAAAATTTAATTTCATGGTAAGCCCTTCAATAATTAAATTAACCACTACTGTTTAAAATTGCAACAGAAGGGTAGCTTCAAATTTCACCCATCAACAATTTTTAGTGGGAAATTGGGAATGCGGCTACTAGCTAGGTGACTTGGGAGTGGGACTCGCTTACTCTCCAATATCCACGTGTTCGATCATCCATGGATCATGGACCATTGGGCCTCTAATAATATCATTGAGCAACTTACGTGGACGAGCTTACAATGAGTAGCCCATGGCTTGAACGCTTCGAAGTTCTCGTGTTTGTAGCGAGCGCTTACGTGTTTAACACATTTAATGGCATCAACAAAATTATTAAAACTGGAAGGTGGCTCATACGTGTTGTTGCTAGCGGGCTTACCAAGTTACAAGTTATCACATACCAATTCGTGAATGCTGACTCCGTGAGTTAATTGAGTATTCAATGTATAATATATTATGTTAATATGCCCCCGCGAATTTGGCATTTCAGACAAAATCCACAATCCATAAACTTCTTGTAATGTTGCAGGTTGTTGCTCCTGCCCGTGGCCCCTACCTATAGACCTGTGTTTTCTTTGTTGTATCAAGTTAATCCTACCATCTACGGCTCCCAGCCTCACACCCTGTGTTTTCTTTGTTGTATCAAGTCAATCCTGCAGCTCCCAAGTTCCACCTTTTGTTTTCTTTGTTGTATCAAGTCAATGCTGGAATTCCATGCTTCCATGGCTCCGACCATATTGCATGAATAGAAACAAGCTTTTTCTTATACCCCTATTCCACTGTGGTTGAGCTACTTCCAAGTTCCACCTACCCTATCTCCTCCAATCCTCCAGGATAGTTTGCGGAGCGAAGCTGGCAATGCCAGCCTGCCATAAACATATTTAAAGAAATTCGTTTTCTTTGAGGAGCTCAACTTCAAGGCTGACTAGATTTCTTACATCCTATGAATTTACAGGTCTGCTATATCCACTGAAAAATAAAGCCTCTCAACTTTACTACGTTAGTAAACATTGAAATTTTGATGTACTATTACATTTTCAAATGAAAAGAATAACTTATTATTAATAAAAAAATCAAATCATATTAATATATTAATGAATTTGAATTTAGCTTCCCAATATTAAAATAAATTATACATTTTAAATGATCCACAACCAAATATTATCCTGAGAAGGAAATGGAAAAAAAGGAATTTCCTCAACACAACATGCTATTTCCTTATGATGATGCTTTTACGTTTATGATTACCAACCTTGGAATCAGGTTTGGTTATCCGAAGGTGTAATATCTTCTAAGCTAAGTCAATAGGTAGGGATGTTGGTATTGATATAATTATGACAAAGTTTTATAAAGGATTAGGAACAATTCCGTTGGCTTGTAGATGACATATTTATGGATAAAAAGCTTGTTGTTATGAGATAATGACATCATGCCTCAAAAACATGTCCCATACAATCTAATGTTAATGGGCGCTCTACATAGAAATTGGAATGTCAACATTTGTGAGTACAATAAATATGTGGATGATTTTGGCCTACTACAACTTTAATATATTGAGTGGATTGATAACCTTCACAATTATATAAGAGATTGTAGCTATGACTAGGAGGAGAGTTAACAATGCAACAAAATCAAGTAATCGAATTTTGTGCATAAAATGAACATAAGACTCCCACCAAATTTCACTGAATCTACGTCTTAACAAAAGAACTCATCGTTTCACGGGATTCCACCCCATCAATCCTTTTAACAGTAATGGCCATAACAGTTGCTACAACCCTAGCGCGAGAAAAATCAATCGAGCTACGCATGACAATACTTGAAACCAGACTTTTTGAACTCCCTATTACGTCATAGGAATCAATACTACTTTCTCCACAACATGTGGCACCCTCAATATCTTCCATCACCACAATTTACATTTGATAAAAAACTTGTTCCCAAATAGTAATTACCCAATTCTTTGCTCTAAAAAGGCCTCGGTTAACCTAGAATCCAATCCATACAACATGAACACATCCATATATACACATAGAATAAATATTAATAAATTTCTCATAGCCCTTCAATAGTGTTCAATATCTCATAGCCCTTCATAGTGAAATGGAACCCCACCCTTCAAATTTGATCCCTGGTCCCCACTAGACACGGTGACCCCCGGAATTATGACACGTAGGACACGGTGACCCCCGGAATTAATATATTTTTAAAATATATTAAAATTTAAAAATATAGACATATAGATCATCCAATAAAATTTAACATTTACAATTACAAATATTCAATAGAAATTACATTTACAATTACAAATATGAAATATTCAATAGAAATTAGATCATTCACAAATCACAACACATTTGTCATTCACAATCACAAAACACAATGAGACATTGAGACACATAGATGCAAACTCATCACTGCCTTGATCCTCCTCCTCCATGCCTGAATCAACAAACTCATCATTGCCTTGATCCTCCTCCTCCTCCTCTCTGCCAATCTGACTAACTTACTTTTTAATTGTCAAATGTTTAATTTTAAGTTTTAAATGTATGTAAGTAAATGCCATTAAATTGCTTATGTGAGTTTGATTTAATACATGTTCAATTTTGAAGAGACGTCATTATATACCTCCTATATGTTTCTAATGATTTTCGTATTAATGTCTTTATTGCAGTTGCGGCTATGGATGCCAATGCCGAAATATTGATTGAGCTTGCCCAATTGAGGGGCATAAGTGCATCTTTTAGTGGTGGCGACAGGATTCGCCGTTCACTTGCATCAACCTTGGATGCAATTGTGGACACAATTTCACAATCTACGAATGTCCTATATGATATTGCATCTTACAGAGAAAGAAAAAGACAACAATATGCTGATGGACTAGATTACAATGCAATAAAAAAGTTGAAAATATCCAAAGAGGCTATATTTGCATTGTTTAGGGACCCTCGGACGGGGGAAATCCCTAATGCAAGCAAGCCGCATATCTCCATTGAGTGGTGCACGTTTCAACCATTTGTTGATAACTGGATGGACAGATGGTACATGGTTTTTGATATGCCACCACACAACAACAGGGAAATTCCCTTATATTTCCTTCGAAAGATGTACGCAGAGTTCGTGTTGCATAAACACGTTAACTATTTTGACATCTTACAGTTCCAGGGGATCGGTGGGGGGATGCCCCAAAACCGACCCAATGCCAGGCTTCGAGACCAGGATCGCCCTATCCCTGCACCTCGCAGGCAGTTGCCTGGGCCAGATGTCCCACCAGCACATCGCATTATTCCGCAGACACGGGATGCATTTTTGAGTTTGGCACGGGCGGTTGTTCGCCATGGCAGGATGGTTCAACATATGGGTGAGGAAGGGACATCTGTCCCTGGTGTGGTACATACACCGGCTCGTCACCATGCAGGACCATCAGCTAGTGCAGGACCATCAGGACCATCCACTAGTGCGAGACCATCAGGACCATCCACTAGTGCAGGACCATCATCTATTCCCCATCCTAGTACTGATCCTCACGAGTGCACGTCATGTGGTCGTCCCTGCTATGGTATTGCCTCAGATGTTGCCTTCAGTGGCTTTTTGAGAGAGGTATCTTGATGGTTAATTGTAATAAATTCTTCATTTATTTTCGTCTTTGTACACATATATATAGTTTGAGCTAATATATTAATTTTGTGAACTTGCAGTTGATGATGATTTCCGGCAGTGACGCCCCAGAGCCGGATGTTCCAGACTCTACAGGGGGGCATGATGCTACCCATTCGGTAGGCCCATCTTATATACCACCTATTGCCGTATCTCACACCGAGGTAAACATTTTAAAATTTCAGCTTTTTTAATACTTGTTAATTTGTTAATTTCCACATACTTTACATTTTAGTTCATTAATGCTATATACGGTCTAATATTTACAATTATTAAACTTGCAGATGGCAGATCCTTCACAGGGGCAAGGTAATGTGGAGGTAGTACCCATGGTCAAACCGTCCCCTGAAACGTCTGGGCTCCAGGTAAACAATTAAAAATGACATTTTTTAAATACATGTTTGTTTGTTGAATCATGCATGTCTAACTACATGAACACTTGCTGACTGTAGGCACCATCCGACACATCTGGCCCATTGCCTGGATTTGCATCTCCCTCCAGGCCATTCGTGAACAAGGGTCGTGTGTATGTGAGGCGTTCTACTCCGAGAAAGACTCCAGCTGCCCACGACCATGGGCTTACTCACACCACGGTAATGTATATCCTTCGATGATATTTGTTGTTTAACTTGAAATCCAGTGCATAAATCGTTTTTGTTAATGTTTGAATTGCATGTTTACTGCAACAGGAACCCGAGTTGTCTGCTGAGAACCTTGCATCGATGGTTGATGCAGCAGTTAGTGCCGCATCTGCAGTGGCGACTGATCACACACAGGTATGTAACTATTTCAACATTATCTTTACATAGTTTATTATTGTTGGACCTATTGTTTATTCATGCATTTCTAACTATTTCAACATTTTTTCATTGTAGCCACCACCAGCAGGAGCAGTTCCTGGCCCCCCTGGTTTGACCATCCTGGATGTTCAACCGACGGCTCCATCTGCTACACAAGCAACGCAATCTCCTTTGTCAGTTGAGGTGAGATGTCCTTCAGTGACCAACTGTTTCATGGACTTTCCATGCACCAGTTGATAATTGTTGAGCTAATGTATTAGTGTACATAGTTAGTTGAATTTAACAATTGATATTTAATTTGCAGGATCCAGGGATGCACATTGATCCTAGGGATGTGCCTAGAGGATCAACCTCGGGAAAGAACAAGAGAAAGCTTGAGTTTTGATAGTTTTGGATAGTTTTGGACACATGTGCTTTTGGATACTTTTGTATATATATGTACTTTTCGATACATTCAGTTTTGGAGACATGTACATTGACTTTATTGTGCATGTACTTTTGGAAACATGTACATTGACTTCATTGGATACATGTACTTTTTGATACTTTTGGATATACATGTACTTTTGGAGACATGCACTTTTGGAGACTTTTGGATATACATGTACTTTTGGAGACATGCACTTTTGGATACTTTTGGATATATATGTACTTTTGGATACATGTACTTGTGTCAATCTAATGTGTTGATGTGTAATTTAATCAAACTAAATGCAATACAATGTTTTCAAGGTTTCAACGAACTCACTCATGCACACCCATTGCCATCAACTACCAATGAAAGTCTAACATTATGAGGTTCTTATTTAAAAATGGGTAATATTTCCTTGATGTTCGTAAATTGAGAACCATTTGTAGCCACTCATATAATACCATCTTCACTTATCTTTGTACATGATAATCCATATAATGTGCTATGTTTTTTAACCTAAACAATCATCAAAAACCTATAATTATAGGGATATGACAAAGAACCTTATGGGGCACCTTATATATTAATCTTGTGTATACATTAGGATCTTTGTCATACCATTGTTTGAAATGTCATTCAATACCTTCAATTTTATCAACATCAAATTAGTAGACAAAGTGACTCATCTTTGATCTCTTGTATAGGCCTTTGTGTGCCTTATCAATAAGATGTACATCATGAATATTATCATAGGTCTCATACATAGGTGCATCCTCATCCATGCAAACAAAGGTGTCATGGATCAACCTATTATCCCTTTATTCTCAATAATATTAGTATCATTATCTTCCATAGGATCAAATTCAACTCCATCACCCCCATTATTGCTACTCTAAATTGCAGCCTTAGGAGTTTTGATCATGTGTTTTTGTCTCTTTAGGAGTTTTGAAATATTATACTCTTTCAAAAATAATATGGAAGTTCAAATATTTAAAAGTGGCTTAAATTATAAAATGGGCGGAAATTCACCAAGTGTCCCTGAACGGCATTTTCATGCGACTTGCAACTCGACATAACTCGGAAACCGGACGTCGGACCGACGAACCGTCGACTCCGTTGGTCTCCTGGCGTGCAATTACCTCTAGGGGCCCTCTCCCTCGTCTCCCCATGGCCCAGCGGCTTCATTGTGCATTCATTTCGTAAACTAGGGTTTTGCTCAGTGTAATTGCATGCAATCTCGCATTGGTAGGTCAAATCTGCAAAAACCTCCCCCGAGCCAGTGTTGGCAGTTTTCCCACGTCGGCATTGCCCACACACACTTGCGGGAGCCAACGGCACGCAATCTTCCTGCTCCGTTTGCTTTTTGGCTCCCGGACGGAAAATCACCAAGTGTCCCTGAACGGCATTTTCATGCGACTTGCAACTCGACATAACTCGGAAACCAGACGTCGGACCGACGAACCGTCGACTCCGTTGGTCTCCTGGCATGCGATTACCTCTAGGGGGCCCTCTCCCTCGTCTCCCCATGGCCCAGTGGCTTCATTGTGCATTCATTTCGTAAACTAGGGTTTTGCTCAGTGTAATTGCATGCAATCTCGCATTGGTAGGTCAACTCTGCAAAAACCTCCCCCGAGCCAGTGTTGGCAGTGTTCCCACGTCGGCATTGCCCACACACACTTGCGGGAGCCAACGACACGCAATCTTCCTGCTCCGTTTGCTTTTTGGCTCCCGGACGGAAATTCACCAAGTGTCCCTGAATGGCATTTTCATGCGACTTGCAACTCGACATAACTCAGAAACCGGACGTCGGACCGACGAACCGTCGACTCTGTTGGTCTCCTGGCGTGAGATTACCTCTAGGGGGCCCTCTCCCTCGTCTCCCCATGGCCCAGTGGCTTCATTGTGCATTCATTTCGTAAACTAGGGTTTTGCTCAGTGTAATTGCATGCAATCTCGCATTGGTAGGTCAACTCTGCAAAAACCTCCCCCGAGCCAGTGTTGGCAGTGTTCCCACGTCGGCATTGCCCACACACACTTGCGGGAGCCAACGGCACGCAATCTTCCTGCTCCGTTTGCTTTTTGGCTCCCGGACGGAAATTCACCAAGTGTCCCTGAACGGCATTTTCATGCGACTTGCAACTCGACATAACTCGGAAACCGGACGTCGGACCGATGAACCGTCGACTCCGTTGGTCTCCTGGCATGCGATTACCTCTAGGGGGCCCTCTCCCTCGTCTCCCCATGGCCCAGTGGCTTCATTGTGCATTCATTTCGTAAACTAGGGTTTTGCTCAGTGTAATTGCATGCAATCTCGCATTGGTAGGTCAACTCTGCAAAAACCTCCCCCGAGCCAGTGTTGGCAGTATTCCCACGTCGGCATTGCCCACACACACTTGCGGGAGCCAACGGCACGCAATCTTCCTGCTCCGTTTGCTTTTTGGCTCCCGGACGGAAATTCACCAAGTGTCCCTGAACGGCATTTTCATGCGACTTGCAACTCGACATAACTCGGAAACCGGACGTCGGACCGACGAACCGTCGACTCCGTTGGTCTCCTGGCATGCGATTACCTCTAGGGGGCCCTCTCCCTCGTCTCCCCATGGCCCAGTGGATTCATTGTGCATTCATTTCGTAAACTAGGGTTTTGCTCAGTGTAATTGCATGCAATCTCGCATTGGTGGGTTAAACTTGCTCACCTTGCAAACATCATCCATCAAACAGAAATTTGATGGAGTTGAAATCAATGGATTGCTTGTCACAATAGGCATTCATAAGTTTTCGTAATTGAATAATCCTCTTAATCCCTAAAAAATACTTCATTCCCATCCTGCAGATCCCAAACAATGTCAAAGGTAAGAAGGATTTCCATATAATCCAAATATATGTTTTTTTTCAAATATATTTTACATGGAAACATAGCAAAATGGAATCTAATATTTCGTTTGCATTCGGAAGAAAAGATTGGCAAGGCCAACATTGGCTTCCTTTTGGATTAATATCTCCATTTATAATTCCATAGATTTATACAGTTGTCTTAATCCTAACTGTATACATTGCATGAGAATAAACACCATCAATCTCATTTTTGAGACTTGGTTGTCATGTTAATGCAAATGTAAATGTAAAGGTTGCCTTTACAGGACTTTTGAAACTGAGTGTGGGAAAGGGGATCATGATCGAGATGTTGTGTAGGTAAAAATTATATTCTGCAGGTAAAAATGGAAGTTTACGAGAAATTCTCTCATTAGTTACACAAAATCTATTGTTGAATGGTGTTCTTCAATAATTGTAGATGGAACAAGAAGACGAGATATTTTTGGGAGGTGGTTGATGTAGATCAATCACATAGAATAATGCATGGAATTTGTGGATTTCATTTAGTTTGAAACTCAAACAATGTTATAGTAGAAATATGAACAAGAAAATTCTATCACTCGCCATTATTCTAGGTATAAATATTGAATTATCCTAGTTGGATGAGGACTAATCAACCATTTCACCACATTATGATCATGTCTCAAATCTTGTACAACCAAGTTTTGTGAATATGAGATTAAATCTTATCAACTAGCATGAATACATTACATTTTGTCTATTTAGTGGACTCACACGTTGGAACTGATGTTTTTTAAAATGAACATATATGCAATGGTTTCCCTGAAATATAATTAATGGGGCACTCACTATTTGTTGGCATGTTCCTTAAAGGCGAACCAAACCCTCATGTCTCACTAATAGATGACAATGGTGATCAACTTGTAATCAGTTTGATGGTTATTAAAGGATAATATCTAACACTGGATGACCAAACATGGAAGAAGGTTGGTTATGTATTTCAAGATTAGACTAGGTGAATCTATATACCACTTTACAAACTTAGTTTTCGATACAAACCTCAAACTACAAACAATGCCAAGGAAGCACCCATCAAAGGTATGATACTTCAAGCCTCATTGTGAACATGAAAAGTTAATGGAGATCATTAGTAATAGACATGATCCAAATGGTCTACTTAGATGACCATAGGTAAGTAGATAAGTAAGATTGCCTAACATGGTCACTCTTGTGTTATATTCCAAGGTATATGGGTTGTTTGTTATTTTTGTTAATTTTTCAATTCATTTATGTAGATTACTCATATTAAATTGTTTATAATGAATTAGTCTAATAATGGTGTCCTTGTATGTGTCCAGATTATCCAAAGAATCATAAGCACATGAAATCCCATCAATAAGAACAATGGTCTTTTTCAACACCACCAAAGAAAAAATCAGAAAAATGAAATGACCTACTTCAAAAATTATTTTATTACTTATTGTGCATGGTCCATCAAACAAAAGGTAAACAAACACAATTATATGGCCTACAATGTAGGTCTTTTGATGCTCTATTTCACAAGGTTTTAACAAACACACTTGTTGTGATCATCATTAAAGTCTACAATTTCTTTCAATGAATGTGCCAAATTGACCTAACACCATAGGAAATTGAAAACCACATCCATTGAAAGGAATAATTCAGTTTTTTTTGTCATGAATTAATTTACTATCATGGATTTATGGCTTTCGGCAGTGTTCCCACGTCGGCATTGCCCACACACACTTGCGGGAGCCAACGGCACGCAATCTTCCTGCTCCGTTTGCTTTTTGGCTCCCGGACGGAAATTCACCAAGTGTCCCTGAACGGCATTTTCAGGCGACTTGCAACTCGACATAACTCGGAAACCGGACGTCGGACCGACGAACCGTCGACTCCATTGGTCTCCTGGCGTGCGATTACCTCTAGGGGGCCCTCTCCCTCGTCTCCCCATGGCCCAGTGGCTTCATTGTGCATTCATTTCGTAAACTAGGGTTTTGCTCAGTGTGGGAGTGTGCAATTTTTGCACACAGGGGTCAACTTTGGAAAATCATCCACCGGGCAAGTATGGCTAGTGTTCCTAGCCCGAACCTATCTAGACACACCTGCAGGACTCCCCGGAACCCGGTTTTGTTGCATGGTTGGAGTTCTATGCCCCCGGTAGGTATCCAGCAGGTGTCCCTGAAGGCCTTCTGGTAGTGAGACGGGACGAGCCATAGAATGAAGACCGTGGCTCGGATCGACGAATCGTCGACTCCGTTGGATTCAGCACACCGGGATAGTGCCAGGGGTGCCCCTCCCCTCCTACCCGGTGGCCCATGTGTCACCTTGCAGGTCCATCTTGGAAACTAGGGTTTTGCTCAGTGTGGGAGTGTGCAATTTTTGCACACGGGGGTCAACTTTGGAAAATCATCCACCAGGCAAGTATGGCTAGTGTTCCTAGCCCGAACCTGTCTAGACACACCTGCAGGTCTCCCCGGAACCCGGTTTTGTTGCATGGTTGGAGTTCTATGCCCCCGGTAGGTATCCAGCAGGTGTCCCTGAAGGCCTTCTGGTAGTGAGACGGGACGAGCCATAGAATGAAGACCGTGGCTCGGATCGACGAACCGTCGACTCCGTTGGATTCAGCACACCGGGATAGTGCCAGGGGTGCCCCTCCCCTCCTACCCGGTGGCCCATGTGTCACCTTGCAGGTCCATCTTTGAAACTAGGGTTTTGCTCAGTGTGGGAGTGTGCAATTTTTGCACACGGGGGTCAACTTTGGAAAATCATCCACCGGGCGAGTATGGCTAGTGTTCCTAGCCCGAACCTGCCTAGACACTTTGGAAACTAGGGTTTTGCAGGTCCATGATGATGATGATGGTGATGATGATGAAGATGTTGATGATGATGGCTTGGTCTAAGGTGGTGCTCTCAACTATCTAATTCATTATGAAATATTTAACAAGACATGAATTAAATTTAATATAAGTGTATTGTTTAATATAGTGAGCATGAATTGAATTAATTTTGTTGGGTGAAGCCAATAACCAACATGATGAACATAATATAATTTTAGGGTTTACTGATCATATGTAAAAAATGGATTAAAAAACACAATTATTATAATTTTAGTTTAATGTTTATCCACTTTAATCCATATATGTGTGTGTTTTTGTGTGGATAACTTAGAGATGTATAATAAAAATGGGTAAAAGGTGGTTGTCACTAGAGACTTTCATAGTTGTATAGTGAAAATGTAATAGCTATTAAAATTTGGATTAGAAAATTATTAAAGAAAATAAATTCTATAGAAATGGGTAAAAGGTGGTTGTCGCTAGATTAAGAGAGACTTTCATAGTTGTATAGTGTACAATTGTCTAGTGGTTATGGCAGTGATGTATAAAATCTTATGATCACATGAAAGAGATCACAAATAGGTTCATAAAACTAAGAACAACAATACTTTGAGCAATTTTTCAAAGGAAACTAGAATAGAGCCAGTAAAGAGAAAAAAATACTAAAAACTTGATTTCATACTAAAATGAATGAAAAATGGTTTTACATAAAGAAATTTGAATTACTCAAGGAACCAATTCGATTGTCTAGTGATTCATAAGGATTTAGTTGGGCTTAACATAGAGCTTAAATGCCCTTAAAGTTAGATAAGCAACCCCTCAAACATGATTAATATATGGTTTACTGATCATATGAACATAATATAATTTTAATCCATCTCTTGTAAATTTGGCATATCAAGAACGCAAAATTGACATATTCATATGAAACATACATGTGAAAATTGAGCATATATCAATATTCAATTACAAATAGTGAAAATAGTATAGTATTAAAAGTATGTAACGTACCTCATCATGCTAGATCCCACCTATTATCATACAACCAAGCCCTCCGGATCATCTCTTATACTGATGGTCTCCATTAGTCTCTCGTGCTCTGTATCCGGTAAGAAGTAGCGTACCTTCGATGTATTTCGACTAGGCATTGTTCGTACCTGAAGGTTTGTGCCAATGATTAAGTTGGTAAAGTGATATACACTTGCACCTGGTTTGTAATCCCTGTAAAGATATCCACCCTTCTTTCTTCCATTGTTGTCCTGTGTCAAGTATTCACCTTTAACAACCATAGACCCAGTTGGAAAGTGGTTGTTTTCATCGTCAGTCATGGACACAATGAGAGTTTGCTTTCCATCTATACAGCGTGCCAACCAGTATTCATCACCCCATTCAGTATCTTTTGAGGCAACCACTGCGTATATGTGCCCTGCATTATATGATTGTAGGTATATGATCAAAATATTTTTCGTGCGATACAAGGCCATTAATGTGCATTTGAAGACTACGTAAACAAACAAAAAATGTTAAGGAAATGCATCATACCGGGTTGTACAAGGTCTGAGACATGATCAAAATCTGCAGAAATAGATGATTGGTCTTCTTCCAACGGAGTTAACTCAACAATTGCACGCTGATCAAGTGGAAGTGATATGCGATCCCATCCATCAACCCAATCCAATGATTCACACCCATCCCAGTCACCATCACAACAAGGCGGGCAAAAACAAGCGAGTTTTCTGGTCCAAATTTCAAATACTGGGTTATCAGAGCTTCGAACCGAATGAAAGACACAAGTCCCAGGCACAGTCTTGCATTCCCATGCATGTGAACGATCTATGTCTACCACCTCCCAAAAAAATCTCTCCACATGTCTCTTTCTTGTGGATTCTACTCGCATAGTTGATTCCTCTCCCATTACTGACGTGCACCACCTGACTATAGATTGAGCATTTAGAATAGTAGATTCTGTAGATACTTTCAATTCCTCTCTTCGTAGGGCTGTTTTGACACATGCTCCAGCTCCATCATGCTCTCCTTTACCATGCCCAGTCTCAAAATAGTTCCACATATGTGGCACTTTGTAGTTTTTATGCAATGAACACAACCACTGAAATATGCGTGCATTTTTGAACTGACCAGCACACCCATCAGACCAAATCCAGTGTCGGTCCATCTGTATGTTCCTTCCCTTCAAGTGATCATAGAACATGATGAAGCAATGACGTACATAGTGGAAGTCGTGGCACCTATCATCACTTATGTAGAAGTGATATTCCTTCAGAATTTCTCTTTGCTCTTCAGTGCTATTTGGGCCATGCCTATATGTGATATGGACCATCAAGGAAACCTGCTCAGAGTGATAATACTGACTTTGGATCTCATTTTGAGGTTGCAGAGTGTAGTTCTCGGCAAAATCAACAACTGAAAGTATAGTACCAAGGGGAAATGTATCTCTACATATTCTAAACTCCTCATCCTGCCATCGTGCCACGTGGACATGCTGAACATATTGATGTGTCTTTTCAATAAATTCCTTGATGAAGTCACTAACTTGTACCTGGTGACACAAAATGATCTCAATGTCAGTTTTTTGTTGTAAGTAAGGATTGAAATGTAACCGTTACAACATAATTTTATAGATATAAATGCATACCTGAGATGTCACCAATTGTATTTTTTTGCTTTCTTTCCCTGGGACTATTTCATAGTTGATATATTTGAAACTTTTCATGTCTGTAACCATTTTCCCAAATTCACTGTCTCCATTCTCGTGCATACATTGGCTCAATAATGCCATTCCAGCACAGTTGGAGCATGTTCCATCCAAACAAGATTTTGCATAGTATGTTTGCCCCTCGGGCTTATTGCACATGATGCTATGAATGAATTCTCTTGATGAAGTCGGTGGTATTGTCATGGAGCAATCCTGCACAATGTTAGTATGCAACACACGACGAATGTACAAAAATGTTTCATAGTAATATTCATATTCTACATGGTATCTACAACAACAAGTGTTACGAAGAGTATTTATTCTAACATACCATGGCTTACATTTCTCAAAAGATCTTTGCCCCAAGTTCAATTGTCTATGCTCAATCTTAAATTTCTCGTAAAGCTCTGTCTGTGTTATATCAAGAAGATGCTTAGTATGTGGTTCACGATCCTTTGAACCCCTTCTTAGTTTTAGTACATCCTTTCGGTTTGAAGAAGGCCTTGTGTGATCATGCCAAAAACTGTGCACTAGTCCCTTTACTGCATCAACTAGCTTCATGTCACGACGTGGCAACCGACCAACAAAGGCCCAAAAATCTGTCTGATCGATTGTGTCAAGATGTTCTCTTCTAATAGAATACCTACGGAGGGTTTTTACATTCAAATTAACTAGTTCGGATGTAGGCCTGAGAATACGAAGGGCCCTGGTGTTCTTATCTGCAATTGATTGTGACAACACACGACGAGCAGCATTGCGGTCCTTTGAACGTGTGTTCTTACCAATTTTACCAAATGCATCTACTAGGCTTTTAACTATATGAGAACTTGGTTCAGAATTATTTATCATCTTTATCCCTAACTTTTTCCTAACAACATTCATGCTCCTAGATTTTAACAATGATAAAAATAATCTACATTTATCTCCATCACATTTAGAAACAAAATATTTATCAAGTATCTGTTGAGTTTGATAAGCAATACTACGTTTAGATAGCGTACCTTCAATGGAATTCATAAGTCTTTCATCAACTTGTATACGCTTCGGAGTTCTTCGACGTGTGCTTGCTAATGGAGGTAAGGGGGTTGGAATTGTACCATGTAGCGCATCACCAAGACGCTCTAGCATTTCAATAGTAGCTCGGTGTCCTTCATTCTCTTCCTAGTAGTTGGATGGTGGAAGTCCAACATCCTCATCCATGGTCTGTGGAAGTCCAACATCCCCTTGTGGAAGTCCAACATCCTCATCGATGGTGTGGATAACATTTTATTCTTCAACAGTAGGCAAAATGTCCAACGCCTCTCTGACTTCATCGCTTGTATAACCACATCCGGATAGCAAATTGAGTGTTTCTTCGTGAGCTTCATCTTGAGATGGTAACTTATCACTTTGACTTGAAGTGGGAATTGAAACATCCCCTAATGAGCACCTACGTTTTGCTTCTTGATTACTTCCATGGGGTGCTTGTTCAACAACTATTGTGGAAATTGAAGGTCCCTCTTGTCGTGGATTAATAGGATGAACCATGGTATCCTCTACAATTGGATTTGGATTAGTTTCCAAAGAAAGCCTCCGATTCATCATGTATATTCTTTTCTTTTCTTTCTCTTCTTCAATGACTTCTTGAGATCTCTTCTTCCTTGTTGATTTGTTTACTCGGTTACGTGCATTCCCCATCACCACAATGATCAATTCAATATAGTTTGTTTTTGTTGCTCCTCAATTACAAGCTCTTCAATAATAAGCAAATGGAAGTTCTTCCTTGTTGGTCTTGAAGCTTGATATCTTACCTTGTGTGCTCCTCAAATATAGGCAAAATGAATCTTTCAAAGGCCTTATCTTTGGTGTTCTTCAATTGGAGATTCTTCAAGCTTGCTAATTATTTTCTTCAAATATGGCCATATAACCCAACACCACAGTGAGCAACCATGAAAGATGTCCTCAATGCTGCACCTGCATAAAAAAAAATGATGGAGTTGGTGTAGAATGTGAAAATTTTCAGACGCGGGCTCGTGCTGTTCGAAAAATCGCGGGATTGTTGCTTTCGTTCGGACAGAGTGAAGTTGCTCTCGGACAACAATAGTCCATTATTTCTGGAGTTCCAAAACGCGTACGCGTTATATAAATATAAAACGCGTGCGCGATATGTAGTGAAAAAACGCGAACGCGATATAGTCAAGCACAATAAATAGGTTAGGTGCACGGCTAGGGCAACGAACAAAATCAAAGAAAACTAATAATTTATATGATTGCATACAAAACAAATGTTTTGTATGGTTTAATACCCCCTAGCTCTCTCCCAATAATCCCTAGATACCCCCTATCTCTTTCTAAATATCTGTCCCTCATTCTCCCTACATGTTTCTTTCATGTTTCTTTCTCTCCCTTCAGCCATGTCTCTACCACCCCACTCTCCATCTCTCCACCTTCTCTTTATCTTCGTCATTATCCCTCCCTATAGCACTCTCTCCCTTCTTCTCCCTTAATCACTAACCCTCTACGCCTTTATCCCTCCCCCCTGCCCTCTCTGTCTTACCTTGTTCCTAGAGCCCCTCCCCCATAAAGGCCTTTAGACCCTCTTCTAAATATTAATCCCTAAGTGCATAAGTGCACAAGATGATGAGGAGGAGGAGGGTGATGACAATGAAGATGATCATGATGTAGATGAAGATGATAAAGATGATAAGGAGGAGGAGGGTGATGACAATGAAGATGATCATGATGCAGATGAAGATGATAAAGATGATAATGTTGATGAAGATGATGGTGATGATGATGAAGATGTTGATGATGATGGTGATGAAGATGTTGATGATGATGGTGATGATGATGGTGATGAAGATGATGGTGACATGATGGAGATGTTGATCTGATGAGGAAGATGATGATGATGATGGTGATGATGATGAAGATGTTGATAAGGACAATGATGGAGATGAAGATGATGATGATGAAGAAGATGATGATGATGGAGATGTTGTGTTGATGGGGAACCTAGAGATGACAATGATGATGAAGATGGTGATGGTGATGGTGATGGTGATGGTGATGACGATGAAGATTTTGATGATGATGCTGATGGCGATGATGATGAAGATGTTGACGATGATGGTGATGGTGATGTTGAGATGATGATCATGATGATGTTCAGAAGATCATGATGGTGATGATGGTGATGATGATGGAGAAAATGACAATGATGGATATGTTGATGAGGAACCTGCAGATGCCAATGATGATGATGATGGAGATGTTGATGAGGAACCTACAGATGCCAATGATGATGGTGATGACGATGAAGATGTTGATGATGATGGTGCTGGTAATGATGATGATGATGATGATGACGAAGATGATGGTGACATGATGGAGATGTTGATCTGATGAGGAAGATGATGATGATGATGATGGTGATGATGATGAAGATGTTGATGACGATGATGATGGTGATGAAGATGATGATGATGAAGAAGATGATGATGATGGAGATGTGTTGATGGGGAACCTAGAGATGACAATGATGATGAAGATGGTGACGGTGATGACGATGAAGATTTTGATGATGATGCTGATGGTGATGATGATGAAGATGTTGACGATGATGGTGATGGTGATGTTTAGATGATGATCATGATGATGTTCAGAAGATCATGATGGTGATGATGGTGATGATGATGGAGAAAATGACGATGATGGATATGTTGATGAGGAACCTGCAGATGCCAATGATGACGATGATGGAGATGTTGATGAGGAACCTACAGATGCCAATGATGGTGGTGATGACGATGAAGATGTTGATGATGATGGTGTTGGTAATGATGATGATGATGATGATGATGATGATGAAGATGAAGATGATGGTGACATGATGGAGATGTTGATCTGATGAGGAAGATGATGATGATGATGATGGTGATGATGATGAAGATGTTGATGACGATGATGATGGTGATGAAGATGATGATGATGAAGAAGATGACGATGATGATGATGATGAAGATGATGATGATGAAGAAGATGACGATGATGTAGATGTGTTGATGGGGAACCTAGAGATGACAATGATGATGAAGATGGTGATGGTGATGACGATGAAGATTTTGATGATGATGCTGATGCTGATGATGATGATGATGATGATGATGATGATGATGAAGATGTTGACGATGATGGTGATGGTGATGTTCATATGGTGATGATGATGATGATGATGATGATGATGATGGAGATGTTGATGAGGAAGGGGGAGATGACAATGATGATGAAGATGTTTATGGTCATGAAGATGATGATGATGGTGATGGTGATGATGATGGAGATGATGGAGATGATGGAGATGGCGATGAAGATGATGATGATGATGATGATGGTGAAGCTGATGAAGAAGATGATGATGATGGAGATGTTGACCTGATGACGATGAAGATGATGATTATGGTGATGATGATGAAGATGTTGATGCTGATGATGATGGTGATGAAGATGATGATGATGGAGAAGATGATAATGATGGAGATGTTGATGAGGAACCTACAAATGCCAATGATGATGATGATGATGATGGTGATGACAATGAAGATGTTGATGATGATGGTGATGGTAATGATGATGAAGATGATGATGATGATGGTGATGGTGATGGTGATGTTTAGATGATGATGTTCAGAAGATGATGGTGACATGATGGATATGTTGATCTGATTCAAGGAAGATAATGATGATGATGATGATGGTGATGATGATGAAGATGTTGATGATGATGATGATGGTGATGAAGATGATGATGATGAAGAAGATGATGATGATGGAGATGTTGATGTTGATGGGGAACCTAGAGATGACAATATGGTGAATATGGTGATGGTGATGACGATGAAGATTTTGATGATGATGGTGATGGTGATGATGATGAAGATGTTGATGATGATGGTGATGGTGATGTTTAGATGATGATCATGATGATGATAATGATGATGGAGATGTTGATTTGATGAGGAATATGATGATGATGATGATGATGGTGATGATGATGAAGATGTTGATGATGACGATGATGGTCATGAAGATGATGATGAAGAAGAATATGATGCTGATGGAGAATATGATGCTCACAACTCCCTCTAGTCTCTCTCTCCCCAACCATCAATCTCTCTCTCTCTCTCTCTCTCTCTCTCTCTCTCTCTCTCTCTCAAACACACACACATACACACACATTATGTCACTTTCCATTCTCAAACCCATACCGCCTCCATCCATATCTATCTCCAACTTTCTCCCTCCATCCCTCACCCTACCTTCTCTCCCTCCCTCTCTCATCGCCTGTCTCTCACCTTCTATCCCTCCCTCATCTTTCCCTCAACCTATCCCAATCTCTCCATCACTCCCTCTCTCTCCATCGCCACCACTCTCTGCATGTCTCCCACCAACACTTTCTGTCCCTCCCTTCCTATCTCTTATTTCGTTCTATCCCCATCTATCTCTCACGCCCTCCAAATCCATTCCTCCCCATTGTCCCTCTCCCTCCCTCGCTCTATGTCTCTCCCCCCCTTGTATTCTTTATTTCTCTCTCACATCCCCCTTGCCTCCATCCATTCCCCCTTGTCACTCAAGTCTCACTTTCAACTTCTAACCCTATACCTCTTCAGAACCTATTCTACTCCTAATAGTGCTCTCAAGCTCCACTTCCCTTCACCCCCTGTAGCCCATCATGTTCTCATTCCCTTCATCTCTCCCCACTCAAGCTTCCAACATCCTTCTAAGCCCTTGACCCTTTAGCACCCCTATTAAATATTAACCATAGATTCCCTTGACCCTTCCCCACCCCTATTAAATATTAACCATAGATTCCCTTGACCCTTCCCCACCCCTTCTCAAATATTAAACAAAATTTCCCTTGACTTCTACACCCCCTCTTTCTCAAGTATTAAACATGTATTTTATGATTTGAATAACGCGAGCGCGTTTTGTAACTATATAACGCGTACGTGTTATGTAGTTATATAACGCGTACGCGTTAATTATTGATATAACGCGCACGCGTTAGTTAGTTATATAACGCGTACGCGTTATTTAAATCTAAAAGCGCGGCAATATTTTTGAAATTAAACAGGCCGAGTCACATGCTCACATGTCAACAATAATCCTATGTGTATGCTTTGGAGTTTGCTTCGGTAATTCCAAACCTGTGCTATGTTAATGAAAAACCAAAGCTAATTGGGTATTTCTTCCAGTTTCTGGAGAAGCCTGTGCTTAGCCACTCGTTACAATATGCTACACAGAGTCATTTTTGACGAAATCTTAGACACAAATAGCATTTTTTCTGCAGATTCCAAATATGTAACTTTTATTTTGAAATATTAATTTTTCCTATTTTCTTTCAATTTCTTTTCTGTCCTACCTCCTTAACTCGTGAAACACATTGTTAGTGTTTCTTCCATAACTTTTTCAATTCTCAATCATTTCAAAAAAAAATTATATGGTGCACAAGAGGACACTAACCTCCACGTTCTATGAAAAACCCATTTCAAGAATTTTGCATTAAGACCTTCAAAGGCTCTACCCACAAAAGATGTACTATTTTTGAGGTTTGATCACTTAGACAATTATAAAAAAAATTATAAAATTACTAATTTAATTTTCGAAAAATAATGGCGCACAAGTGCTATGTGTTCTCTACATGCATGCCGATTTTTGTAGCTTGATTCCATCATTTAGGCCCTCAAAGGCTCTACCCACAAAAACATATACCTTATCATTTGCCTGAAAAATAAAAAGTGTCTGTTAGGAAAACTGAAACTTGACATAGCTATGCAAATTTTCAATACATAAAAGTTATATATTCAGAAACGTGATTCAATTTCCTACATTTCATATTTTTTACTCAATGCAAGATATTTTCCGTAAGTAAATCAAAAAATCCAAGTAAGTTGAGGGATGCCTGCTTTTTCAGTTTTCTATTGCATCTAACGTGCCAAAAGTGACCCTCATTAGCTTGCACTGACCCCACATAAAGATTTGGTATTGGTCTCTTTAGTGTGGTAGGAAAGGATAACACAGATCTTTGGCCTCTAATTGTGAATATGTGAATATGGGCACCATTACTAGGTCTTATATACCAATAATGGCTAGGGGAGGAACAAGGATCTACATTCCTTGACAAATATTCTTAAGCGTAATGGTCATGAAGAAGCAGTTGAACCACCATGCAAACTCTCTTTAAGGAAACCATGGGTATGAAGATTGATGTGGATTCCATTCATAGGTTTTGTGCAACACATATAGCACTTAGGGTCTTAACTGTCGTCATGGATGTAATGCCCCTCAACCCCGCTATGACTATCGATATTGATGACACTTATTTGTAAGTGACCCAGTTAAAGAAACCAAGATAAATGATTGCTTATATGTTGATTTAGAATAAATTGTTGACTGATTAGCGATATATGTGATAAATGAATATGTTTCTAGTGAATGATTGATTTAATGTTGATTATAGATACTTGTGATTTTAATATGAAATATTGTTGATTGATTAGCACATGTGAAGTCTTATGATGAATGTCGTATTTACGCTGGAATATGGAAATCGAATTATGCGGGTGATTGTGATGTGAATCCAATGGACAATTATCTATGTTTTCTTAACGATTAGGGAATGAATGAATGAATTATGATATGACGATTTTTGAGTAGTACTATTGATGTGTGTTCTGAGTATGTGTCCAGTGACAGGTAAGGTGGTTTACCGACTGGATGATTTATGGTAACGGTTCCTAAAATCAAAACAATAAAATGAGAAATTATTGTCGGAAGGACCTGACGATGTGGTACCTAGATAGTACAATGAGAAATTATTATCGAAAGGACCCAAAGAGGTGGTACCTAGACAATTACTGCAAAGAAAGTGTTGTCAGAAGGACTTGGCGATGTGGTACCTAGACGAATAAAGGAAATTGGTAAATGAACACCTATGTATTTGACATATAGTATTGCATTAGATTATTTGTGCATGAAAGGACTATTTATAATTATGTATTTGGCATATAGTATTGCATTAGATTATTTGTGCATGAAAGGACTATTTATAATTATGTACGTGGCATATAGTACTGCATTAGATTATTTGTGCATGAAATGATTATTTGTAATTAAATAATGGGGAATAATTAAATATGGAGCAAAAGATAGACTAGGATTCATTAACTAGTCAACTCCACCTATACCCACTAAAATAGGGATTGCAATCCTAGCATTAGGGTACATCTATCATTAAACGAGCCTTTACTTGTGGAATCCACCAGAAGACGAAGTTGGAAATGGACAAGCTGGATCGGATTGACGAGGGTGACTCCTCCTTGCGCAGTGCAATCGACCTACGGATGACAAGTTTATTGTTCCATTTTGTATTTGCCAAGTTGAATCTTTAGATTTATTTTATTTTTCTATTCATGAGAAGATCGAATCTGGTTTAGATTATGTTACTCGGTTTTAGATTCAGTCTGTGAAGGGCCCCAGAAATGGGGTCCTTACAAAATGGTTTATATTATCTTCTTAAGCCTTAGTAAGTAGCTTTAAGTAGGACCCCGGAAATGGGGTTGCTACAATGGAATTAAAATAAGATGCTTAGGCCGTATTTGAATCTTAGTAGGATTAGGCTTCAAAATTTTGTCTGTAAACAAGAACACAAGACTTCTATAGGGGATGTTTGACCTTTGTGGGAGATCTTTATTGCCATTAATATGTTTTTTACAATAAAAATGGGTGTAAGGGCTTATACCATGGCTAGGGAAAAAATAAGGATTGTAAGGGCTTATACCATGCTTAGACCCTATTTGAATATTCTTGTATCAAGAACCATGATGTAGCCCTCAAACAACTGCACGAGACATGTGCAGGAGATATTTGTCCTCTTGGGGAGAATGTTTGGCTCCATTGGTATGCTTTGCATAATAAAAATGGGTGTCAGTGCCTATACCATATCCATGAGAGGTAAATAAGTTACTCGAGTCTAAAAGAACGGTTATTGAGATCAAGGACCATGAGCTAGTCGACGAATAACCACCTAGATCCTTTCTAAGGGATTTTTGGCCTCTAGGTGGGATATGGCCATTGGTAGGATATTTTCACACCATATATGGGAGTCAAGGCTTGTACCATGGCTAGTGAGGAAAACAAAGATTTAGGTCCTAAACAAAATTTTCTCACGCTTAATGACCATGAACAAGATCTCTAATTGGGAATTTGGGCACCATTAGTATGTTTTAAACAGTAAGAATGTGACTTAGGACCACTACCATGCCCATGAGAGGAAAAAAGGGAATTCATACCCTAAAGAAATATTCTTTATCTCAATATCCATGAAGAGGGAGACCCCTCAAACCGCCATACGTATTATCTCTAAAGGATGCATGGCCTCTAGGTGGACTATAGTAGTCATTAGTAGGTTTTGTGTGTCAGATACGATAATTGGGGTCTTGACAATTTTAGGGAAAGAATATAACGTTCTTAGGTCCTATTTCAATCTTTGAAGGATTGGACTTCATGATCTATTACTCAAATAACCACGCAATGGTTTTCAAGGCTTGTACCATAGTCAAGGGAGGAAATAGCATTATTTGTTTTTAAGGCTTGTACCAATTTGGTGTATGAGAACCCCTTGTTTGTGAGACAAGGATCCCCCTCCGCGCAATCATTTGACCACTAAATTCTACAAAGGTGTACATACCCCATCCCCTCCTAATTTGAAGTATGACCTTTTAGGAGGAAAAACATATTCAAAATGCCTTTCAATATCTCTATTTTTCATGTTATTAAACACTAAAATTCACAAAACCATATTAATAGCATTATATCTCAAATTCACCTTAATAATAACACAACTTTTTTTTTTTCACAAGTAAGAATAACACATGAGGGTTCTACTTAGCTGAGAGCTTTGATTTCACATAAGCCCTAGGCCCTATTTATAAATAGCATTATTTGTTTTTAAATGTGGTAACAAAATCATCATCAAGAAAGCTACACGATCAGATTACATAATCGTCAAACGTGATTAGAGTATTGTTACGTTTGAGGTTTTATATTTATGACTAGATAACTAATGCAGAGTAGTGACTAGATAATAAATGCAGCTGACTAGATGTTCTAGTGATATTTTATATATAAAACCAATCAGATTATAGATGTAATATTTAAAAGCAATCACATCACATGATCGTCAAATAGATGGATATGGGTGTGATTTTATATTTATGATATGTTGAATGTGGATATGGGTGCGCTTTTCTATTTTATGACATGTTTTTCATTGTTATTATATTATTATTATTACGTTGTTTATTTACTCAACGCTATTATTATTAATTTTATAATTTAATATTGCTACTTCCAAGTTCCGTGTGATTAGACTAGACTATGGATATGCGCGTGCTTTTATAATTTATGACATGCTTTTCATTGATTTTTTTAAATGTATTTACTCAAAGCTATTATTATTATTTTTATAGTTTAATATTGCCGCTTCCCGGTGATTAGACTATGGATATGCTGTGCTTTTTATATATATTTACTCAACGCTATTATTGTTATTTTATTTAATATTGCAACCTGCCGATGTTCTCTTAAAATAAGAGTATTGAGTCTGCGTGGTAAATGTGTTATTAAAGCATTGAAGAACTGAATGTTTTAAATAATGAGTGACGATTGAGATCCAAGAACAAAATAGAAAAAAATGTGTGAGCTACACTTTAAACGTGTATGCAGAAATGAAAACCAAAAGCATGCAGGCAGACCGTTAATAAACGTGATTAAATTTGAGCTCGGATCCAGCCTGTTAATAAACGTGATGTTTATTACAGCTTTAAGATCCAGCATGGTTGGATTGAAAATTCACATGGTGGAGGGCCCTATATTCCACAACAGCGACTCCGTACTTGTCATTTCAGACTCCACAATGTGCTCTCACACTTTCTAGTGGTATATATACACTCCGTCTTCTTACCATAAACACACACCAGTATTGCATTCAATGTGCAAAGCTTCCGTTCGATACTGAAAGATTCATCCGTTTCAGTGCTAAGACAATGCAGTGAATGGTACTACTTCTGGCTTTGCAAGCGTAGCAATATATCTAGTAGTTCCTGCAACAATGTCGTTGCAATCAGTGCATCTATCTTCAGCTGGCTTTGTTTTTCTACTCTCGTTTGTTGCTTATTTGGCTGCCATCACAAACGCAGCAATCGTCAATTATGCCATCGTTGTAAGCTTTCTTAATTTCTATTTCAAAGTTTTTTTTTTGCATACCCATAACCTTTGGAAAAACAAAGTCCATAATGTTTGATGTACTTTTCAATCCGTGGACAGCTTGAAAAGAAGACATTTACCAGACTGTGCGAACAAAATACAGTAATCACTGTCAATGGGCAGCTACCAGGTCCAACGATTCGTGTACATGATGGGGACACTGTTATTGTTAAAGTTTATAACAAAGCCGGATACAATGCCACTATTCATGGTATGTCTCTGCAACCTTGATATTAATCCTATTTCAGAACATGAGTATTTAGCTACATAGGCTTGATGATGTATAGATTATAAGACTCTTTTGCATGTCAGGCATAGAGTAGAGCAGTTACGTACAGGTTGGGCCGATGGACCTGCATATGTTACACAGTGCCCTATTGCACCAGGTGGACGTTTTACACAGAGATTCAAGATTAGTGGACAAGAAGGAACCGTGTGGTGGCATGCTCATTACTCATGGCTCCGAGCTTCGGTGCATGGAGCTTTCGTAATCTATCCTAAGATAGGAAAATCATATCCATTTCCTAAACCCACTGCCGAAGTTCCTATCATAATAGGTACTGATGATCTGCTATGAGTTTCAAACGCAAATGTTTATGTTTGTTTGCCTGATGTGTTTTAATGGCTAATTGATTCAAACCCGTTATGTTATTGAACAGGAGAATGGTGGAAGAGTAACCCCATCGCCGTTATAGATGAAGCAGTTCTATCAGGCGGTGCGCCCAATTTATCCAATTCCTTCACCATAAATGGACAGCCAGGAGATCTGTTGCCCTGCTCTGACTCAGGTATTAGGTTTCTACTTTCATACTGGCTTCACTAGTTAACTTGTATAAATTGTTGTGTTGAAAAATGATGTAGAAACTGATCAAAATTATCTTGTTGATGCAGACACATTTCGATTCGCTGTAAAACAAGGAGAAACGTACCTTCTGCGGATCGTGAATGCTGCACTCAATACTGGGCACTTTTTCAAGATAGCAGGCCACGAATTTACAGTTGTAGCTGTGGATGCTTGCTACACCAAGCCATACAAGACAGATGTAGTCGTCATCTCTGCGGGTCAGACTACAGATGTTCTTGTCACGGCCAACCAGCCTGTGGGCAAATACTATATGGCCGCCCGAGCATATAATAATATGGAAATAGGTGATTTCGATAACACCACAACTACTGCTATTCTAGAGTATATTGGAGCTGGAAATTCTTCGCATCCGAGTTTACCTAGCCTTCCAGCCTTCAACGACACTGCGACTGTCAATACATTTAGTAGAGCACTGCGAAGCCTGGCTTCCCGAGAGAACCCAGTCGATGTTCCGCAGAAGATAGATGAAAGCCTCATCTACACAGTTGGACTGGGGCTGCGTCCTTGTGATTCTGCGAACAACTGCACAGGCCCCGACGGAATGATGTTGAGTGCACTTGTCAACAACGTATCCTTTGTAACGCCCACGATCTCTCTGCTTCAAGCTTATTATTTCTCCATTAATGGTGTCTTTACGCCGGATTTTCCATCAAAACCTCCCGTTAGATTCAACTACACTGGGACGAATATAACCGAAAGTCTTTGGGTTCCTGACGCGGCAACAAAGGTGAAAGTGCTTGAATACAACTCAACAGTGCAGCTAGTTTTTCAGGCAACAAACATCTTCGTGGCAGAGAACCATCCAATGCATCTTCATGGCTACAACTTTTACGTGGTGGGACAAGGATCGGGGAACTATAACCCAGTAACAGATCCACGTAAGTTTAATCTGGTTGATCCCCCACAGCGCAACACAGTAATCGCTCCAATGAGTGGCTGGGTCGCCATAAGATTCAGAGCTGACAATCCAGGTATATATTTTGGCTTTTCATTTGAATTCCATCTTACTTAATTCTTTACTAGCTTAGAGTTTAATATAAGCGCCAATTGTTGTGCAGGAATGTGGTTCCTGCATTGCCATTTAGACGACCATTTCACGTGGGGATTGAATATGGTGTTTCTAGTGAAGAACGGTAAGGGTCCATTGGAAAAATTGGAGCCTCCTCCAAAAGACCTTCCCCAGTGCTAGTGCTAGAGAAGGAAATATCAATAACTGAATTATTTATGAAGGAAATATGTGGAGGTATGCAAGTGGATGTGAAAATGGTGTAGGTCTCGAGGGATGTAAGGGATGTAAGTGGATGTAATATTTCTCCTATAGTAAAAAATTAAGATTCTGTTTTTATTCTAAGTGTAAGCATTTTATTTATAAGAATTTGTATGGATTGAAGCATCAAGAGCAAAGTTTAAAATTTATATATATTTTTAAGGCATGAGCAAAGTTTAAAATTTATATATACTTTTAAGGAAAGATAATTACAATGTTAATGCACACTTTCAATGACAAAATGGATTACATTGATATACATACCCAAACAATGTTAATGCACACTTTCAATGACAAAATGGATTACAATTGATATACATACCCAAACAAGGAATTGCAATTTGTAATACATCAAATATTATTTCATTGTCTTACTAAATTACATTCATTACATAGGGGTTCAACAAGAGCGTCATGTCACTTACAAGAAATGAACCTGGGTGGGGAGAGTAACAATCATTCCTTCCAACCACTCAAACTACATCCAAGGGACAAATTTTCGAGATGGTTATTTAGTTTTTGGAAAAAAATAATTCCATCACAATCTACACTTAGTGCACTAGTGCATGGACTATTTTGGGAGAATTTTCAAATTCAAACACTATTTTTTATTATTTAATGAAATAGACTAATTACAATGTTAATACATGTGCTCAATGAAAAAACAGACTACATTGATATAAATACCAAAACAAGGAATTGCATTTGTAGTATCAAATATTATTCCATTAAATAATGTATTTTGATTTATGCATATGTCAAATATAGACTAACCCTTTAAATAATAAAACATGTTCTTTGCTTCTTTTTATGTTTATTGTGTTCTAGTTATTGAACAACTACTTTGACTGGGACATCAAAAATGGTGTTAGCATATATAGGAAAGGTAAAATGAAAATATATTTAGGAATTGAAAGGCAATATTGATGTCGCTTTAACCTAAGATTATACTAGGGTGAAAACACGAAGTTGGAAACATTTTTCTCCCTCGAGATTTGTAGAGAATTGTCTTACCTCCATACTCATATTTAAAAAAAATAGACATCTAGGGGGATGAATTTGGTGTTTACTAAGTGCATATACTTAAAAATTTGAGGCAAGGATAATGAGTGACTAAACCAGCCACCATGGTTTTTATATAAGGCTATTTATTTTTTGGAAAAAAATTATAACATCACAATCTACACTAAGTGCACTAGTCGATGGACTATTTTGGGGGAATTTTCAAATTCAATCAATATTTTTATTTAATGAAATAGACTAAGACAAACAAACACTGACCGTGAGCCAACAATTTTCCTTTCAAAGTACTCATCACAAAGAAAAATAAAAATACCCTTTCTAAGAGGACAGAGAGAGGAAGTGCACTATCATTTCTCTGATTTCTTTCATGCTTCCAGCTTGAAGTTATTGAATTTTCATTTTAGGCAGATTTTAGAAAGGTGCCATTCTGAAGCGATATTGTTTAGTATAAAATTAGTAATAAATAGGAATTATTAGTTTAAATTAGCAATTCTAATATCATTAGAAAATAGATTCAGATATGAATCCATTGTACCAAGTCTTTACCAAGTCCGACATATAACCTTTATATTTTTCCTTTCTGAAGTTGCATTTCCTAAAAACTACATAATTCTTTTGCTTTTCCGTTGACCAAAAAGTATTGGCTAAGAAAAACTCTCGGGCGAGAGTTGTAAAATATATTAGACGAGAGTTCTTACAACCCATGCTTCAATTTAACAGTGGTGTTAAAATCTTCAACAAAAGTTTTAAAAACTCTCGGGTGAGTAATTCTTCTGAAAGTTTTCCCCGCGGGCCAACCAAATCTACCCTGGATTCAAGGGATTCAACTGACCAATCTTTCGCATGAGATATGTATATATATTCTCAACCAAAAGATTAGATTCGAGGTGTGTCCAAAGCATCTAAATACAAAGAGTGCGAAGTGCAAAGCGCGATTCGGGGATAGGATATTACTTTTTTTCTCAAGGTATGAAATTTTATTTTTTAAAGTATAAATTAGGATATTACATCATTTGATCAATTATAGCTCCACCTATTGACTCGAATTGTTTTTAATAACTTGCAAATCTTGCTTGGTAGGTCACACTCAACACTCTTGATCTTCTCTGTTGCCAAAAGCATTTCAATGAGAGGCATTCCAACTGAACACGTTTGTTTATCAGTGCCCTCTTTGGTAATCAACATTTTCATGAAATTGCAATATTCATCCTATCGTGGATATTTACCAAATTGTAGCAAAGCAATAAACCGCTTATTCTCTATTCTGCAGAAGTTCAAATCCCCATCCTTCGACCAACTTTCAATTTGAATTTGAAGTTGAATACTTCCTTTCAGAAATTCCCCTGCCCAAAAAAACCTTGTTAACATTGTTGCACAACCAAAGATGAGCTATGGGATATTTTTTGCAGTATAGGTAAACTTAAAGGCCCACTCATCCCGGTGTAAGGTGTGTTGGTTCAATTGTTTATCATAATAGCTCCGTGGTTAGGAAATGCTAGTAGAGCTCTTAAAAATGATTTCTATAGAGCTTTTTTACCTCTATGTGGAGATATATGGAAGTAGGGCACTAATAAATGCAATATTAGTGATAGATAATTCTACCTATTATTTGGTCAACATTACAATATGGAAATGAACTGACTAAGCTGAAAAATGCTGGAGATGATGCCATTGAGACCATGAAAATTGGTGATATCCTCATAATACTTTACCTTTAATTGTTTTGAATAACTACTAACAAATCAAATACTTGTTAAAGTTGAGTGAATGAACATACAAAATATAATTTATTTAATTATGGACACTCATCTACTTGGCACTTATATCATATAATGGGTCACTACTAGTGTAATGTACCTCTATTTTATAATATCATTGCAACCCTTGGAAGTAGAAGCATAACCATGGCATTTGGATATTCATTTCTTTCTTACAATTTTCTATTTTCTATAAAATAAATATGAATTCTAGTTTCCTAAGTAATTTTTTTATCCATCTATGTATGCCCAACAAAAGGTGAATCAATTGAACCGATTCAATTTAACCATGATTATTCAAGGGATTCAATTGACCAATATTTCTCGAAAGAGATTGACCAATCTCACATGTGTTATTTTGGAATTGAATTTTAGGTTTCTAATTTTTTGAACATGGGAAAGAAAATGGCTTGAAAATGAAAGTACGATCGAAAGAGAACTGATTCGGCGGAAAAGAATGACAATTTAAAGAAAAAGAGGAAACCATTGAGGGAAAATATAGATAATGGAAGAGATGTGGAGGTGCTTGGAAATGAAGAAGAAACGAGAGATGGTGAGCAACTTTTTGATGCCAACACAAATGAAGAAGACAATGTTGATATCGACACCACTAGTGAGTCTTGAGAATTTCTTAAATTTTGAAGTTTGAATTTTTTAGATTTTGTTTTTAAACTTCCTACCTTTTGCAATTAAAAAAATGTCAAGTTCAAATTACAAATTTATATATTTGTTATGCAAGGACAACATCTAACATGCATGAAGATCCTAATGGACATACCATTTCACAGAGATTAATCGAAATTTGTAAGAACATTGTCTATGATGACAAATTTCTAGAGAATATGGATTCACCTAAAATTGAAGGAATGAGACCACCAATGCAGGAATGGACAATTGGAGATAATGTAAATTTGGGGATCAAAACAAAAATTGTAGGTAAATCTATCATAGCACAATCTCATATGTTACGTAAATTCTTAAAGCACGAAACTCTAAAAAATGCAATTCAATTATTAGGCATTAAAAGTTACAAAGAGACTTTAGCAAATCAATCGGTATAAGAAAATGTTGTAATGCCCCTCAACCTTCCCAAGACTATCAACAATGACGACACTTATTGGCAAGTGAACCAGTTAAAAACAACCAAGAATAAATGAATGCTTATGTGAAGATTTGGAATAAATTGCTTTCTGACTAGAGATAGACATGAAAAATCAATATGGTTCTGAGAAATTCTTGATTTAAATGGAAAACATGGATACTTGTGATAATGATGAGAATTATTATCAATTAATTAGCACATGTAGATGAATGTGGCATTTATGTTGAAATATGGAAAATGGAAATATGTGCATGAATTACGATATGATGGTTTTAAGCAATGATATTTGTTGGTTGTGGATCCTGATCTTCCAGATTCAGAGATGTTATTCAGTCGTGTTTGTACCCCAGGCTTACTGTACGCTCGTTCCCCCACCGTACGGGCCCATGGTTTTGGGTAACCCGTGGTATTTTCCCAATGTGTTTCCCCTATAAAAGAAAGACATTGTAACACGGCTAGGGTTGATGTATTAAGTATTATGCATTGTAAAGATCTATGAGATCGTAAAGAGAGACTGTGAGAAAGTGAAGAGGAAGTGCAGCGGATGTGCTACAGGTTGTATCCCTTCATTTGCTGGATGGTATACTAATAAGGACTGGCAATTTCAGTGTGGACGTAGCCCATCTTGGGTGAACCACGATATATTGGTGTCTCTCTTGTTATGTGTTTGTGTAATTTGTATTTGCATCTTGTTTATTTTTATTTCTCTGAGATCCTATTTTTCTAATTATATTAATGTGTGCTCAGATTATGTGTGCAGTAGCAGGTAAGACATCTTACCGACTCATTCATAATCAAATAGCAAGCGGGTCATAGAAGAGGGGGAAAACACACATGGGGGCATCGACGCACGATTGGATAGCTCGTTCAGCTTTACGCGGGTGAGCATGAAATCGTATGGATGAGACCATAATGGATTGGTCACATACGAGGTTGAGGGGCACACAGTAAGAGCATACTTACTCCTCAGTGCCATTAGTCTCACATAGAGTGTAGCTGGATTATTTATGGTAACGGTTCCTGAAATCATTGCACGGAATCCCAGCACGACAGTAAAATGAGAAAGTGTTGTCAGAAGGAACGACGATATGGTACCTAGACAGTAAAATGAGAAAGTGTCATCAGAAGGACCTGACGATGTGGTACCTAGAGAGTGAAACAAGAAAGTGTTGTCAGAAGGACCCGGCGATGTCGTACCTAGACGAATAAAGGAAATTGATAAATGAACACCTATGTATTTGTCATATATTATTGCATTAGATTATCTGTGCATGAAATGTAATTACATAGTTGATGAATAGTATTGCATTAGGTTATTTGCGCATGAAATGATCATTTGTACTTAAATAATTTGGAATAATTAAATATGGAGCAAATGATAGACTAGGAGTCATTAACTAGTCAACTCCACCTACACCCACTAAAATAGAGATTGAAATCTTAGCATCAGGGGACATCTAGGAATAAAATGTGGGAAGTATGTGCACTCTCATGAGAGAGTGACACATGGTTGGGTGAATATTTGTATAAAATAATTTTTCATAAAAGAGTATTTTTGCATGAAGTGACATGTGTAACAAGGGATTTTTCTATTTAAGCAAGAGGAAAGGAAGGAAAAAGGGGGATGGCTCCCTAATGCTGGATGAATGCCAGAATGACAAAAAGGAATTATGATTGTTCTTTCGATTGTGATTTTGGCTAAGTATTTTGGTGAGGGGGATCTCACTTCCGAATCCCTGCCAGTGTGCATCCTCTACGACCCAAGGCTCAGGGGTGGCTATGCGACGGATTGAATAAGCCTACGATTGGGTAGTGAGGCTAACAATTGCTTCGCCTATGGTTAAATGATCCTTTACTTGTGGAATCCAACTAAAGACGAGGTTGGAAATGGACAAGCTAGATCCGATTGACGACGATGACTCCTTCTTCGGTAGCGGAATCGACCTACGGTTGATAGGTTTATTGTTCCATTTTGTATTTTCTAAGTTCAATCTTCAAATGTATTTCATTTTTCTATCAATGATAAGATCGAATTTGGTTTATAATATGTTACTAAGTTTCGGTGTGAGTCTATGAAGGGCCCTGAAAATGGGGGTCCCTACATTTGGTATCATAGCGTGGTTCAGAAACTCATACCTAAGGGCTCTCACTGCATACAAATCATTGTTTGATTATGATCTATTAGGAGATATAGTATTCGAAGTACTTCATCATGTGCTGGACTATCCTCCAAAAGCAGGTTCTTTCTTTTACGATTTGTGTTAATTAATGCATTGTATTATAAGCTTCATATTTTGGGTTGTCCGGATTGAACTTGTCTCCTCCTTTCGTACTAATCCAGAGCTACATTTCCACGTGGATTCTGATCGATCTGAAGGGATAACAGTTGTATAAAAACATGTTTTTAATAGTTTGCAACCTCATTTTGATATCGCGGGAATGATAAACGTCTATAGAATGTTTATGGGTTTGATATTTTGTTTTAAGTCGGATGAATAATGGCCGCACCATAAAAACATGGGGTTTATTCCAACTAAAACTTTACTTCATAGGAACTTGTGTCAGATTGGATGGATGGGGGATCGAACTATAGAAATGGTCCCACATTCTCACATTCAAACCTGAGTCGGTCGATACTTACTCGAATCGTTGGATAAGTAGAATCGAGATTGATGTGTGAAATAGTTATAAAAGAAGATGTACATGTATGAGAAATTTTGGCTCTCATAGTTCTATTGTTCAAAGCTTTTACTGTATGTGTTATTACCTCGTTGGGTTCTGTTTGGAAAATAAAACTCTTAACAATGTCGATCTCAAGGTTCAGATCGACTAATCATTGGATATTGTATCGATTAGCCTTGTTACTAGTTTTTTGTATAACTTGTTCTAAGTTGTCATATCTATTATCCTCATGATGCAGCGTATCCGACTGTACAACTTATGTCTGTGACGATAGATGTGCCAATGCTCATTTATTAGTAAAATTTTAATGCAATAGATCAAGCAACTATGGCACCTCGCTTGGTTATAGTGTAAGAATTAGTCGGGATTACTTCCCGTAAATTGTGCAGCAAATACCCACTGATTGTTACTTACCATTTAATTCACAGGCACCTCAACTCACGATTATTGGGTAGTGAAACATATAGTTTCACTTCTTGTTGGTGCATAGGTAGCCCCTAACATCCTGTTGTTATAACCACAATAAATTAAATACATATGACAGTGAGCTGAAATCTAATTCGATTCCCTTTCTTACTCTTAATCCCGACATGGAATGAGCCACACCCGGATCTTTATGAAATACTCCCATAAAATTTCAGCCAAATAATGTTTCTATAATCTGCAGCTCCCAAATTCAACTACCAGTTCAACTTCATGCCAACGCCACCTACCACACCAACTAATCAATCCACCCATCGACATCTCTAAATCCGATTTTGGCGAAGACCCAAGTTAGGTGTCGGCTATGCGATACTCTTGTGAACCTTTTTATCACTTACTGTAATTCAATTACTTTATCTAGTCCTTTAAAAGGATTAGAGCGATAAGAAATGATACTTATATTAACCTTAATTATTTAAATGAACTATGGGAAAGGATTATTTGATGATCCTAGGATTCAAAACCCTTTTTATTCTTAAACTGTGAATTTACAGAATCATAGTTGTATTATGCTAATGCTGGGTATGAAACAAGTTATTCTCCTATTTTCATTTTATAAATATATATGTACTAAGTAATACATTCAGATCTATTTGGAGATCGATGATAGTATGGGTTTTGATAAATATATCGTTTTCTATTATATTGCAAATTCACTATTCATATTTATGGAAAGAGATTTTGGAAAGATTTATTTGGATTCAGATTTGCATACATAGAGTTATCATTATCGCGTTGTATAGTTTTAAAAGTAGTGTATTTTATATTATCAATATATGATCTATCTTCAAATCGAGCGTCTATGCTCCATCAAATGCTATGTATTTGTTAATGGAGAATCCAATCATTCTAGTTTGAATCTTTCATCGATCGAGCTGATGCATTTACTTATGGTTGTTTTAGAATCTATGTGTTAATATTCCTATGACTACAATCAATTCAGATCGAGCAAATGTAATGTGCTTAGTAAACTTTCAAAACCGCGTTAACTCTGTGTTTGTGTTTGCATCGTTCCATTTCGGATCGAATGGAATAATTCCTCAACTATAGAACGTGACTATGTGTCTTGTAATTGCATCGATTCGCATTAGATTCATGGAATGATTCTTCAAATGTAAAGTGTAACCCCGTTTCATGCGTCTGCGTCAATATTTAATGCAGAAGCATCCTGCCTTCAAAACCTTCTACTCCTGATCAGACCTAGAAGGGGTTTTCATTTTCTGAAGTAGTGGTTCTTTGATGAAATATTGTACATAACCTCTTTTATACATAACCTCTTTTATTATATTGGATATGGCAATTGGCAAGTTTGAATTGGATTTTATTTACGAAAGTTGGTTGATATTGATGAATTATGGTGTACATATCCAATTTAGTTAAATTTTATTCTTGTTAATAATGAACATTATATGGATGGATATGAAATATCAAAATGAAGCATATATGATTTTAATTATACAATTAACCTTTAATTGACACCAAATCACCCAAATTGACTATAATAACCTCAAATTACCATTAATTAAACCTTAGTTACATTTAATTTGCACCTACATAACTCTAATTAACCCTAAATGACTGCTAATTACCATCTATTATCTTCTAATTACCCACAAAGACCCTAAATTAACACTAATCAAGTCCTTAACCAAAAAATAATTAGTAGGGGGGAATTTTTAAGGATCCATACTTATTCAAAGTGTAGGAAATTTGGGGAAGCTTAAGATGTTTGGTGATATTTTTGTAAAAATATTCAAATGTTAAGGTTTCTATCTAGTTCCTATCCAATTTTAGTGATTTTTAAAGTGAAATATATTTATTCTAGAGAATTTGGTCAAACCATTTAAAAAAATGGATATTTATTAATTTCCATTTTGTGGGAGGGGGGGGGGCAGGGCATGGAAAATTACCCTCCGGGTACATATTATATAATGCCTGAGTGGAAATGCATCCATGTTCCTAATACAACCATTACACCCTATACACTACAAAAAATTTAAACTTAATAATTGGAACCTTTAACAAGAATAATTTATATTAAACTTATAAACCTTAAATCCTAGCTTCTAATGCCTCAATATCACTGAAAAAGAAGTCTATGATAACTTATTAGAATTTGACTACAACTATGGGAACCATTAGTAGGATTTCCACACAAAGATTTGGTATTGGTCTCTTTAGTGTGGTAGGAAAGGATAACACTGATCTTTGGCCTCTAATTGTGAATATGTGAATATGGGCACCATTACTAGGTCTTATATACCAATAATGGCCAGGGGAGGAACAAGGATCTACATTCCTTGACAAATATTCTTAAGCGTAATGGTCATGAAGAAGCAGTTGAACCACCATGCAAACTCTCTCTAAGGAAACCATGGGTATGAAGATTGATATGGATTCCATTCAGAGGTTTTGTGCAACACATATAGCACTTAGGGTCTTAACCGTCGTCATGGATGTAATGCCCCTCAACCCCGCTATGACTATCGATATTGATGACACTTATTTGTAAGTGACCCAGTTAAAGAAACCAAGATAAATCATTGCTTATATGTTGATTTAGAATAAATTGTTAACTGATTAGCGATATATGTGATAAATGAATATGTTTCCAGTGAATGATTGATTTAATGTTGATTATAGATACTTGTGATTTTAATATGAAATATTGTTGATTGATTAGCACATGTGAAGTCTTATGATGAATGTCGTATTTATGCTGGAATATGGAAATGGAATTATGAGGGTGATTATGATGTGAATCCAATGGACAATTATCTATGTTTTCTTAACGATTAGGGAATGAATGAATGAATTATGATATGACGATTTTTGAGCAGTACTATTGATGTGTGTTCTGAGTATGTGTACAGTGACAGGTAAGGTGGTTTACCGACTGGATGATTTATGGTAACGGTTCCTAAAATCACTACATGGAATCCCAACACAACAATAAAATGAGAAATTATTGTCGGAAGGACCTGACGATGTGGTACCTAGACAATACAATGAGAAATTATTATCGAAAGAACCCAATGAGGTGGTACCTAGACAATTACTGCAAAGAAAGTGTTGTCAGAAGGACTTGGCGATGTGGTACCTAGACGAATAAATGAAATTGGTAAATGAACACCTATGTATTTAACATATAGTATTGCATTAGATTATTTGTGCATGAAAGGACTATTTATAATTATGTATTTGGCATATAGTATTGCATTAGATTATTTGTGCATGAAAGGACTATTTATAATTATGTACTTGGGATATAGTACTACATTAGATTATTTGTGCATGAAATGATTATTTGTAATTAAATAATGGGGAATAATTAAATATGGAGCAAAAGATAGACTAGGATTCATTAACTAGTCAACTCCACCTATACCCACTAAAATAGGGATTTCAATTCTAGCATTAGGGTGCATCTGTCATTAAACGAGCCTTTACTTGTGGAATCCACCGGAAGACGAAGTTGGAAATGGATAAGCTGGATCGGATTGACGAGGGCGACTCCTCCTTGCGCAGTGCAATCGACCTACGGATGACAAGTTTATTGTTCCATTTTGTATTTGCTAAGTTGAATCTTTAAATTTATTTTATTTTTCTATTCATGAGAATATCGAATCCGGTTTAGATTATGTTACTCGGTTTCATATTCAGTCTGTGAAGGGCCCCATAAATGGGGTCCTTACAAAATGGTTTATATTATCTTCTTAAGCCTTAGTCAGTAGTTTTAAGTAGGACCCTGGAAATGGGGTTGCTACAATGGAATTAAAATAAGATGCTTAGGCCGTATTTGAATCTTAGTAGGAATAGGCTTCAAAATTTTGTCTATAAACAAGAACACAAGACTTCTATAGGGGATGTTTGACCTTTGTGGGAGATCTTTATTGCCATTAGTATGTTTTTTACAATAAAAATGGGTGTAAGGGCTTATACCATGGCTAGGGAAAAAAATAAGGATTGTAAGGGCTTATACCATGCTTAGACCCTATTTGAATATTCTTGTATCAAGAACCATGATGTAGCCCTCAAACAACTGCACGAGACATGTGCAGGAGATATTTGTCCTCTTGGGGAGAATGTTTGGCTCCATTGGTATGCTTTGCATAATAAAAATGGGTGTCAGTGCCTATACCATATCCATGAGAGGTAAATAAGGAACTCGAGTCTAAAAGAAAGGTTATTGAGATCAAGGACCATGAGCTAGTCGACGAATAACCACCTAGATCCTTTCTAAGGGATTTTTCGCCTCTAGGTGGGATATGGCCATTGGTAGGATATTTTCACACCATATATGTGAGTCAAGGCTTGTACCATGGCTAGTGAGGAAAACAAAGATTTAGGTCCTAAACAAAATTTTCTCACGCTTAATGACCATGAACAAGATCTCTAATTGGGAATTTGGGCACCATTAGTATGTTTTAAACAGTAAGAATGTGACTTAGGACCACTACCATGCCCATGAGAGGAAAAAAGGGAATTCATACCCTAAAGAAATATTCTTTATCTCAATATCCATGAAGAGGGAGACCCCTCAAACCGCCATGCGTATTATCTCTAAAGGATGCATGGCCTCTAGGTGGACTATAGTAGTCATTAGTAGGTTTTGTGTGTCAGATACGATAATTGGGGGTCTTGACAATTTTAGGGAAAGAATATAACGTTGTTAGGTCCTATTTCAATCTTTGAAGGATTGGACTTCATGATCTATTACTCAAATAACCACGCAATGGTTTTCAAGGCTTGTACCATAGTCAAGGGAGGAAATAGCATTATTTGTTTTTAAGGCTTGTACCAATTTGGTGTATGAGAACCCCTTGTTTGTGAGACAAGGATCCCCCTCCGCACAATCATGTGACCACTAAATTCTACAAAGGTGTACATACCCCATCCCCTCCTAATTTGAAGTATGACCTTTTAGGAGGAAATACATATTCTAAATGCCTTTCAATATCTCTATTTTTCATGTTATTAAACATTAAAATTCACAAAACCATATTAATAGCATTATATCTCAAATACACCTTAATAATAACACAACTTTTTTTTTTCACAAGTAATAATAACACATGAATAATAACACATGAGGGTTCTACTTAGCTGAGAGCTTTGATTTCACATAAGCCCTAAGCCCTATTTATAAATAGCATTATTTGTTTTTAAATGTTGTAACAAAATCATCATCAAGGAAGCTACACGATCAGATTACATAATCGTCAAACGTGATTAGAGTATTGTTACGCTTGAGGTTTTATATTTATGACTAGATAACTAATGCAGAGTAGTGACTAGATAATAAATGCAGCTGACTAGATGTGATATTTTATATATAAAACCAATCAGATTATAGATGTAATATTTAAAAGCAATTACATCACATAATCGTCAAATAGATGGATATGGGTGTGCTTTTATATTTATGATATGTTCAATGTGGATATGGGTGCGCTTTTCTATTTTATGACATGTTTTTCATTGTTATTATATTATTATTATTACGTTGTATATTTACTCAAGGCTATTATTATTAATTTTATAATTTAATATTGCTACTTCCAAGTTCCGTGTGATTAGACTAGACTATGGATATGCGCTTGCTTTTATAATTTATGACATGCTTTTCATTGATTTTTTTAAATATATTTACTCAACGCTATTATTATTATTTTTATAGTTTAATATTGCTGCTTCCCGGTGATTAGACTATGGATATGCTGTGCTTTTTATATATATTTACTCAACGCTATTATTGTTATTTTATTTAATATTGCAACCTGCCGATGTTCTCTTAATATAAGAATATTGAGTCTGCGTGGTAAATGTGTTATTAAAGCATTGAAGAACTGAATGTTTTAAATAATGAGTGACGATTGAGATCCAAGAACAAAATAGAAAAAAATGTGTGAGCTACACTTTAAACGTGTATGCCGAAATAAAAACCAAAAGCATGCAGGCAGACCGTTAATAAACGTGATTAAATTTGAGCTCGGATCCAGCCTGTTAATAAACGTGATGTTTATTACAGCTTTAAGATCCAGCATGGTTGGATTGAAAATTCACATGGTGGAGGGCCCTATATTCCACAACAGCGACTCCGTACTTGTCATTTCAGACTTCACAATGTGCTCTCACACTTTCTAGTCGTATATATACACTCTGTCTTCTTACCATAAACACACACCAGTATTGCATTCAATGTGCAAAGCTTCCGTTCGATACTGAAAGATTCATCCGTTTCAGTGCTAAGACAGTGCAGTGAATGGTACTACTTCTGGATTTGCAAGCGTAGCAATATATCTAGTAGTTCCTGCAACAATGTCGTTGCAATCAGTGCATCTATCTTCAGCTGGCTTTGTTTTTCTACTCTCGTTTGTTGCTTATTTGGCTGCCATCACAAACGCAGCAATCGTCAATTATGCCTTTGTTGTAAGCTTTCTTAATTTCTATTTCAAAGTTTTTGTTTTTTTTGCATACCCACACAACAAGAAAATTCATCTTTTAGCACCACAAGTTAGCACCACTTATGTTTTGTGGTGCTAAAGTGGTGGTAGTAGCACCACTTATAGTTTTGTGGTGTTAATGCGGTGGTATTAGCACCACTTATATTTTGTGGTGTTAATGTGGTGGTATTAACACCACTTATATGTTGTGGTGTTAATATGGTGTTAATATTGTTTATTAATATTATTGGAAATTGAGCTTTTCCTTTTTATGTTAAAAGAAATGCCTTGTTGGCAAGTACCATGAAGTAGTGCTAAGTTATTGTTTTCCACATGGGCATGTACACTTAGGATTTAATTATGAAGATTTGCACCATAAACACTACAACTTCACAAATAATTATTTTGTAAATATCTCAATTAAATTATTTATCTTATGTTTATTCATTCGAATAAATAATCAAGATTAATTTATTTTTATACAATTTAAACAAATAATGGAAAATAATAAAACAACAATTTTCAATTTATTATTATTATAAAGTAGTAATACAAATTATTACTTGAAATTCGATTAAATTCAATTGAGAATTTTTTTTAATCTTATTAAATTTCTTGATGGATAGTATAATTATTAGGTTTTCAGCAGCAAGAATGACCTTAGGCTAAAGGAATCCTAAGGCTAGAGAAATACCATGTTGGCAAGTGCCATATAGTGGTGTTAAATGATTATTTGTTGCATGGACATGTACAAATATGATTTAATTATGCTAATTCACACCATAAACACAACAACTTGAGAAATAATTATTTTGTAAATAACTTAATTCATTTTTTTCATTCAAATAAATGCAAATAACTTAATTCATTTTTTTTTTCATTCAAACAATGCTCAAGACTAATATATGAGGGTTTACATCGCAATCACAACAAATTCAATTATTTATGTGTATGTTATTTAAACAGACAAATTCACATGATTCATTCATGAGACTTTGCACCACAAGAAGAACAAGTTCATAAATAATTATTTTGTAACTAACTCAATTCAGTCATACCTTTTTAATATTATTTAAGCAAATAAATTCATATTAATTTTAGTATTGACACATAATTAAAGTCAATCATTTTTAATTTATTGCGTTATAAAATAGTAATAAAAGTTATTTGAATTGAAATTTGATTATTATACTTTTATTGATCTTATTAAATTTCTCCTAGACATGATTGAGGGGGGGAAACCATTACCTTGGGCCCTAGAAAAAGGTTTTAGGAATCTAGGACCAAGAAGGATAATCATCACACATGTGTTTGTAAGAGTATCCTTTGCCTTTATGTGTGGGAATTGATGCCATTATAAGGTTTTGACCAATAGTGATAGGTCTACTTTCCCTTGACCTAGTTAATACAAGAAACCTAGTCCTTGGGATAAATGAAGCTTTTAGGGATGTAGCGATAATAATGATGTGTTAAACCAACACAAATTACTTTTTGAGAAGATCCATGGCCTTATAATAGGGATATAGGGGAGAATTAGAGGAAATAGAACTAGGTATATGTCTTCGGGGAATATGCATGATTACAAGAGCAAACCCAGACCTTTGACATTAGGGGAAACCTCCGGGAATATTTTTTTCACACAGAAAATACCACCTTCCTGCTATTCTGAAGGAATCAAGGAAATCTAAGACGCATGGGAAATCTCAACAAACTTCCCCACATATCGTGGATGGTAGGTCAAGCAAACCGTCAACCGATCATCCAAGCCAGAAGATGTCTCAACGGAATTGAACCCGGGTGGATGGAATGAAATCCATTTATCCCCACCAACGAACCACCATATCCGGGGATATTATATTAACAAGTATACCTTGAAACACCACATAAGACCTATTGAGGGTATCCTTGGCCTAATATTGGGGGTATAAATGTCACTAAGGGGTTTTAAGCACTATATATGGGTTTCAAGTCCCTTGTCATGTTTGAGCGGGGAAACCCAACCCTTAAACCATAATAATATATTTTTGGCATCCAAGACCAAAAGAAACACCTCAAACCACTATACATGGCCTCATAGGGGTATTATTTACCCCTAAGTGAGGACATCAAGCCATTATGAGGTTTTTCCTAGTATATATGGATCTCATGGTTTTCTATAATGTCATAGGAGGAAACATGGGTTTTAAACCCTAAGGGAGGCTTTGAAACACACTCATGTGAACTCCCAATGTTACCATTGGAGTTTGAGTATTGATATAAATTGTGACACTAGATATGTGTCTTAAAACCTTGGACATAGTTGTGGGAGGAATCACAAGACTTAGGATCTAAAGGAAGGTTTTAGGAAGCTTGAGCTAAGAGCAATGACTCAAAATGTCACATAGGAGAACATGAACTGTGTAAGAGATCATTATCCTTAAAGTGGGATATGGGTGGCAATATGTAGTTTTTTGCACTAAGGATTGGTCTTGGACTGTGGTTGGGGAATACATTGATGGAATTATGCCCTAACATAAGATTATTGACATAATGAGCGATTATTAAGGCCATGAACCATAAATTAAACCCTTTAAAGTGGATATTTGCGATAAAAGTTGGATATGGGCACAATCAAGGGTTTTTGCATAGTGGGATGGATCTCGAGGCCTCGAATGGAGTGATACAAAGAAAGAAAGATCCTTATGTAGTTGTCCTAGTACATTGGGAATGACATTCTAGGGAGGAATACCATGTCTTTGGTACTAAACAATACATCGAGGCATACATATCCATGAGCAATGCCTCGAAGCACCATGCATGACTTCATATGGGTATCCACTATGCTATGTATGAAGGGACTGTGACATTAGTTCCTTGGACATGGTCAATGTAGGAGACCTAAATCATAGGACCTAAAGGAATATTTTGGGCATCCAAAGCTAAGAATGTTTCCTCCACCAAATACACAAGGCCTCCTGAGAACAACATTAGCCTGTGATTGAGGATGTTGGTGCCAATAAATGGGTTTGATCAATACATGCATGCCTTAGGGCATTGGGAATGATGTTCTAGATAAGAATACGATGCCTTTGAACCTAAAAAACTCATTGAGGCATCAAAATCCATGGAGAATGAATCCAAGCACCAAGCATGACTTCATAGGGGTATCTATGGTACTATGTATCTATGTCTTGGGGCCTTAGGGACTTCAACATTGTTAGTGGAGGATACCTAAACGTTGGACCCTAAAGGAAGCTTCTAGCCATCGAGGGATAAGAAGGTTCCCTCCACCAACCATAGATAACCTTCTAAGGGTATCATTGACCTATGATTGAGGGTTCTAGGGCCTTGGGAATGACATTATCTAGAACAAGAGCATGCATTCAGCTTTAAAGAAACCTTTAAAACATCCAAAGCGATGAAAAATGTCTCAAAGCACCATACATGACTTCACAGGGGTATCCATGCTTCTATGTCTCCACGTCTTGAGGACATAGGGCCATGGACATGGTCAAGGGAGTAGAATTGAACCTCAAGCCCTAAAGGAATCTTTTATACATATAGGTATGAGACAGTAGCCTTAAGTGACCACACATGGACTCCTAAGGGTACTGATTTCCTATTATTGGTAATGTCAATGCCATCAAGTTTTTTTTAGTAGTATCTATGTGTCTCAATGCCTTGGAAATGATGTTCTATGGAAGAATACCATGTCTTTGGTCCTAAAGAAACAATTAAGTCATCCATATCCATGAAAAGTGCCTCTAAGCACCATGCATGACCTCACAGAGATATTCATGGCACTCGGTATCTGTGTCTTGGGGTCTTGGGGCATTAGAAATGGTCATGGGAAGAGACTTAAACCTTTGGAGCAAAAATAATATTATAGACATTGAATGCTAAGAAGATTGCCTCCACCAACCACACATGTCCTCTTGAGGGTATCATTGGCCTATGATTGAGGATATTAGTGACTTTAAATGGTTTTGGGAAATATGTACATGTATTAGGGCCTTGGAAATGATGCTCTGGGAAGTAATACCATGAAATTTTCCCTAAAAAAACCATTGAGGCATCTAGAGCCATTAAGAATGCCTTAAAGCACCATGCATAACTTTGCAACAATATTCATGGTGCTTTGTATCTAGGTCTTTGGGTCTTTGGGTCTTTGTCACTTTGGCATTGTCAATGGAAGAGAGTTGAACCTTGGTCCCTAAATAAATTTCCTGCACCAATCACACATGGCCTCCTAAGGTTCTCATTGTCCTATGACTAAGTATGGTGGTGCCATTAGGTGGTTTTGAGAAATGTGTACATGTCTAAAGGCCTTGAGAATGACATTCTAGGGATAAAGACGTCTATGACACTGGGTGGTTTTGAGTAGTATGTATGTGTCTTAGGCCCTTCAGAATGGTGTTGTACGGAACAATACCATGCATTTATCCCTAAAGAAAGTATTTAGGAATCTAGAGCCATGAACAATGCCATGGATGACTTCAGATGGGTATCCAAGGTACTATGTATCTAGGTCTTGTGGACTTGGGAGATTCAATATGGGGAGCGGAGAAGAACTGAACTTAGTGACCTAAACGGAGCTTCTAGATATCCGTGGCTAAGAAGGTTTCCTCCACCAACCACAAATGGAATCCTAAGGGTACCGTTATCCTATGATTGGAGATGCCAATGCCATTAGGTGGTTTTGGGCAATATTTACATGTATCAATGCATTGGCAATGATATTCCATTGAAGAATCCATGCCTTTAACCCTATCCAAACCCATTAAATAATGCCATGAAGCAAAACACATAACTCCGAAGGGTATCCATGGAACTATGTATCAAAGCTTGGGGAATTGGGCTGTTGGACATGGTCAAGTGATAAGACCTAAACCTCAAGCCCTAAAGGAATCTTCTATCCATCCATGGCTAAGAATGTTTCCTCCACAATCAACACATGGCCTCTTGAGGGTATCATTGGCTTATGATTGATGATGCCAGTGCCATTTGGTGGTGTTGAGTAGTGTATATGTGTCTTGGGGTGTTTCGAATTATATTTTATGGCGAAACACTATTTGTTTGGCCCTCAATAAATTGTTGAGGCATTCAGAGCCATGAACAATGTCTCAAGGCATCATGCACGACTTTGTAGGGATATCCATGGCATTATGTATGTAGGTTTCTTACCTTGGTACCTTGGACATGGTCAGTGGAGGACACTTGAACCTTAGGCCCTAAGGGAATCTTTTAGCCATCTAGGGCTAAGGAGGTTTCCTCCACTAACAAAAAATGGCATCATGAGTGTATCATTGGCCATGGTTGAGGATCTCAGTTACATTAGGTGATTTTGAGAAATATGTAGGTGTCTTATTGCCTTGGGAATGGTGTTTGAGGGAATAATACCATGCCTTTGTACCTAAAGAAATAGTTGAGGAATCTAAAGCCATGGACACTACCTTGAAGCACCATGCATGGATTTTTAGAGATATCTATGGCACTATGTATCTAGATGTTATGACCTTGGGTCCTTGGACATGCTTAATGGAGGATACTTGAACCTCCAACCCTAAAAGAATATTCTATCCATATAGGGTTAAGTAGGTTTCCTCCATCAACCAGACATGGCCTACCAAGGGTGCCATTAGCATATGATTGAGAATGTGGGTTCCATTAAGTTTTTTCTAGAATTATGTAGGTGTCCTGGGGTCTTGGGAAATATATTTTAGGCAATAAGATCATTCCTTTGGGCATAGATAAACCATTGAGGCATCTAGATCCATGAATAATGCCTCAAAGAACAACAAATGAATCAACATCAGTATCAATGGTGATATATATGTAGGTCTTGTAGCCTTGGGGACTTGGACATGGTCAATGGAGGAGACCTAAACCTCGGTCCCTAAAGGAATATTCTATCCATCCAAGGTTAAGAATGCCTCTACTGATAACACATGGGCTCGTAAGGGCATCACTGGCCTATGATTGATGATATATGTTCCATTTGGTGGTTTTGAGCATTATGTACCTATCTTAGGGCCTTAAGACCATTAAGACATCGATAGCCATGAAAAATGCCTCAAATCACCATGCATTACTTCATAAAGGTATCCGAATAGAATAAAAAATGAGAAATTTGTCCAAAATTGTTGGTACCTAAGCATCCCTAACCCAGTTGTTTCTCTAGGTAGGGTTTAGCACCAATTGGGGTATGTCGATCAAGACCACCTTTGCTTGCTTGTGAGTAAAGTATTTTGATAACGGGACCCATTGTTCTATGTATCTATCTTGTGGCCTTGGGGCCTTCAACATGGTTAGTGGAGGACACCTGAACCTTTGCCCTTAAAGGAAGCTTGTATCCATCTAGGGGTAAGAAGTTTGCCTCCACCAACCATACACAACCTCCAAATTGAATAATTGGCCTATGATTGAGGATGTTTTTACCGTTAGGTGGTGTTAAGTAGTATGTACATGTATTAAACCATTAGAAATTATGTTCCATGGAAGAAGACCATGTTTTTGTCCCTAAAGAAATCACTGAGGCATCTATAGCCATGAGCACTACCTAAAACCACCATTAATTACTTTAAAGGGGTATCTATGGAACTATGTATCCAGGTCTTGTGGCCTTGGGGCCTTACACATGGTTAGTGGAGGAGACCTCAATATCAAGCTCTAAATGATTCGTATATCCATCTCAGGCTAAGAAGTTTGCCTCCACTAAAAACAAGCTCAAGCTCAAGCTCAAGCTCTAAGAAGTTTGCCTCCACTGAGGAGGCATGAAGCTCAATCTCTAATGGAATCTTCTAGCCATCTAGAGATAAGAAGGTTCTGTCCACCAACAAAACATCGCCTTTCAAGGGTCATTGGCCTATGATTGAGGATGTTAGTGACATTAGGGTGTTTTGAGGAGTATGTACATGTCTCAGTGTGCTGGGAAGGATTTCAAGGGAGGAATAACATGCTTTTATCCATAACGAAATAATTGAGGATTCCACAGCCATGAACAATGCCTCGAAGAACCACACATGACCTTGTAGGGATATCCATGGAATTATGTATCTAGGTCTTGTGGCATTAGCGAATTCGACATGGTCAATGAAGGAGACTTAAAAATAGGGCCCTAAAGGAATCTTCTAGCCATCTGTGTCAAAGAAGGATTCCTTCACCAAACACAGATGGCGTCTTGAGGGTATCATCGGTCTATGATTAGTTATTTTAACACCAATAGTTGGTTTTGAGCATTAGACACATGTCTCGGGGCCTTGGGAATGACACTCTATAGAAGAGGACCATGTGTTTGGCTCTAAAGAAGATCCAAGGCTAAGAAGATCACCTCAACTAACCACACATGTCCTGTTGAGGGTATGATTGGAATATGACTAAGGATATTAATGCAATTATGTGTTTTTGAGAACTATGTAGGTGTCTTAGGACCTCAATAATGATGCTTTAGAGAAGAATACCATGCATTTGGCCATAAATAAACCACTAAGGAATCTAGAACCATGAACAATGCCTCAAAGCACTATGCATGACTTTGAAAGGGTATCCATTGAGCTTTGTATCTAGGTATTAGGGCCTTGAGATCTTCAGCATGGTCAATGGAAGAAATTTGAAACTTGGGCCTTAAAGAAATCTTTTATCCATACAAGTCTAAGAAGGTTTCCTCCACCAACCAACATGGCCTCCTGAGGGTATCATTAGCCTATGATTAAGGATGACAATTCCATTAGGTGGGTTTGAAAAATATGTATGTATATCAATGCCTCGGGAATGACATTCTAGGGGAAATACCATGCCTTTGGCCCTAAAGAAACCATTGAGTCATCCAAAACCATGAACAACTCCTTAAATCACCATGCGTGACTTTCCAAGGGTATCCATGGAACTATGTATCCAAGTCTTGGAGATTTGGGGGATTGGACATGGTCATGGGAGGAGGCATGAAGCTCAATCCCCAAAGGAATCTTATGGCCGTCTAGGGATAAGAAGGTTCTTTCCACCAACAACACATGGCCTTTCGAGGGTCATTCACCTATGATTGAGGATGTTAGAGACATTAGGGTGTTTTGACAAGTATGTACACGTCTCAGGGTGTTGGGAATGAAGTTTTAGGGAGGAATAACATGCTTTGGACCTAAAGAAATCATTGAGGATTCCACAGCCATGAAAAATGCCTTAGAAAACCACACATGACTTTGCAGGTGTATCCATGGCACTATGTATCTAGGTATTGTGGCTTTAGGGCATTTGACATGGTCAATGAAAGAGACCTAAACATAGGGCCCTAAAGGAAGCTTCTAACCATCTGTGTCTAAGAAGTATGCCTTCACCAACCACATATGGCCTCTTTAGGGTATCATTGGTCTATGGGTCGTGATTTTAATGCCAACAGTTGGCTTTGAGCATTAGACACATGTCTCAGGGCCCTAGGAACAACACTCTATAGAAGAGGAGCATGCCTTTAACCCTAAAGAAACAATTTAGGCATACAAAGCCATAAATAATGCCAAAAAGCACCACACATAGCTTCATAATGTATCCATGGCACTATGCATCCAAGTCATTAGGACTTGGGACATTGGACATGGTCAAGGGAGGAGACTTGAACCTTGGGCACTAAAAGAATCTTCTATCCATCCAAGGCTAAGAAGGATACCTCAACCAACCACACATAGCCTCCTGAAGGTAGCATTGGATTATGATTGAGGATATTAGTACAATTATATATTTTGAGTAATATCTACTTGTGTTAAGGCCTTGTGAATGATATTCTAAGGAATAAGACTATGTGTTTGTCTAAGGACGTGATCTCCATCTAAGGCTAAGGAGGTGGTCTCCACCAACCACACATGGCCACTTGAGTGTCTTATTAGCCTATGATTTAGGATGTCGATGACAACAAGTTGTTTTGAGTAGTATATAGTGTCTTAGGGCCTTGGAAATGATATTCTAGGGAAGAATACCATGTCTTTGTCCCTAAAGAAACTATCGAGGCATTCAAAGCCACGAACATTGCTTCAAACCACCATGCACAAATTTGGAGTGATATCTATAGTGCTATGTATTTGGATCTTGTGACCTTAGTGCCTTATACATGGTTAGTGGATGAGACCTAAACCCCAAGCTCTAAAGGAATATTCTAAGCATTTAGAACTAAGTAGGTTTCCTCCATCAACCACACATGGCTTATTGAAGGTATCAGGATGTTGGTTCCATTAGGTGGTTGCACCACTACATGTTTGGACATGCAATATTCATGTTCAAGTGTTTTGTATAAATAAAAATATAGTCTTTCTTAGATTGTATTTCTAATGTTTAAATATAACTCAAAATGCTATTCACCATTCTTACATAGAATCATATTATGCTATAGAATATGTAGCAAAATTAGTTATGCTATCACAATTGCTAGAAGTGAAAAAAGTCTTAGACTAATCACGATAGCATATACATTAGGAAAGTCTTACAATATAAAAAAATATAGATCACAAAAGTTCTACAATACAACATATACATCATGAAAGTTTTACAATATCAAGAAATATAGATCACAAAAGTTGTACAATATGGTTTCTGTCATTAGAGTGGCTTGTCATTTGCTTGGTCTTCAATACTCATATCTTTTGCATACAAAATTTTGAAGTAACTAGACTCATTTTCTATGTTCGACTCCCACCTAATTTCTAGAGTTCAATCTCTAAGCTATATATGCATGAAATAGAATGTTTATCCAAGTTTCTAACTAAAGTTAAAAAAAAAATCTTCATGGATCTCTTTGAACTGCTTCGCACCTGGCTTTATCTGTGTTTGTTCTCCAAGATGTTCTAATTCACTTGCATCATCATATGATTCTTAAATGATCTAGATTCATCTTTGAATTGACTTTTGGTTTTTGCACTAGCTACTTGGATCTTTATCCTTGAGCCTGCTTCATTACTTCTGGTTGTTTTAAAACATATGTTTGAGACAATAATTACAAAATGTCTCAAACCTACTCACTTTATTTTTTTTTTCATTTTCCAAAATATAATTTTACCCCGTTCTTCTCAAGGGCGCCAAAAGTTACAAGGGGAACGACCCTATGTTGAAGCAAATATTGGGGTTTCACTCATTCATTCACACACCTGTGCATGGATTCGACAGTTTGGGGTTTTTGTCCATCTACACATTATCAACATTGGGGTTTTCACTATTCGCGCACCTGCTCATGGACCCGATGGAATGGGGTTTGCTCACCTACGCCCAACTACTCCTGGATTTTTTTCCTTACGCTACCTGTTTCTTGTATATTTGATGGCCTGGGTTTTTCCACTGGCTGCACATTGGCTACGATTCTTGTATATTTGACGGCCTGCGTTTTTCCACCGGCTGCACATTGGCTACGATTCTATCAGTTTGTATGAATGGAAGCCGTCAATGTCAGGTGCTCTGTTGAATGGGACTGTTTGGACCGTGATATGAGGTTATGAGATTTACCGTAATAGAGGGCCAAAGGACATAAATAATGCCACTTCAATTTGAGCAAAGGACTCGAGGAATGTATTGCTTCAATATTGCTTCTAGTGAGTTCTTTTGGACCAGTCGTCCAGGAGGGTTTGGCTCTGCCCTTGGGAGCTCTAGCTTCAACACTGGGGTTTTCTTCAAAAGAGTAAAACGGGCCAGCTCCTCGAGGAGGGTCTGGCTCCACCCTTGGGAGCTCTAGCTTCAACACCGGGGTTTTCTTGAAAAGAGTAAAATGGACAAGCTCCTCGAGGAGGGTTTGGCTCCACCCTTGTGAACTCAAGCCTCGAATCTAGGGTTTTCTTCAAGCTCTAGCAAAAGAAGTTCCAGGTAAGAAATTGTATCTTCAACTACTCTTACATCGGTATATTCTTATGATATTGCAATAACAACTGAGTGGGTTTAATATTTCAGATTAGAAAATTTTAATTTCTTGAATCTTTATGAGTGGATGCTTTGCTATTGAAGATTTCTCACAAATTTTTTCCATGATCAATATATATCTGGAATAGTGGTCATTTTCATGTTGGCCTGTTGAGTAATATTGTAGAAATATTGTTTTTTGATTATCCATTTTGTCCTGATCATTTTAAACCCCCCTCCGGTCCCAATTTTTACTATGATCAAACTGCAAAACATACCTTGATTTCGCCATATATGTTCTGTGATTTTACCGCATGCAATTTGGTCATTTTGCCACCGCTGACACCGCCACCCAGCAGAACCCCCTTGCTCAATGTCCAGCAGTAACTCAGATCAAAGAAAAGTACTGGCTCAGTGAGAACCAACAAATCATAATTAGATGAATCGGAACAAGGATTATAACCAACAGATCAATGCCCAAAAGAACCAGTTGATCAACAAGGCTCAGAAGAAACAATGGCCCCTACCTTAGAACAATGGTCCCGTCGCTGCCTCGGAACATCTTGTTGACTCCGACCCAAAGGAAGATCCTGATACCGGTCGTCATGCCTGACCTTATAACCACATTTTATCATAACTAGAAGTGAGTCCGGCTGGTACTGATCCTCTTTCGAGTCTTCATAGTAGTCCCGGTTACTGACTCATAATCATAGGATGGCTTTGATCCCGGAGAAGCATAGAAATAAGATGATACTGGCTTGGCGTAGAAAGGATGAAACTATTTATAAAAACGTTATTATGAAGGATTCCATGACTACACTCAATCTAGATAAAATTGCAAAATATCCATATTTAACATACAATGCAAATCAAGCTCATAGCAGTTAAAACCTCACCTCAGATTATAGGACTCCCAAAAAAATTATAGAGCATTTCTTAGCCCTTCCAAATACAAGCATCGATCCTTTACAATATCCCATAGTCTCCCGGATGGAACACCCTTTTTTGTGTGTTTTTTACAATATATAGATGAAGTACAACAAAGTTTAGATCCACCAGAAAAGGATCACACACTATCAAATATACTTAAAATAGCAAAATTCAGATTTGAAATCAGATTTCTCTAATATAAGACTTAAAATCTAGAAATAACCTTTGAGGTTCACTTTTCTATCATTTTCTTTGACCCTCGATCTATTCTTCTTGAAATCTGGAAATGATAACGTTGCTTGAAATCCGAAAATATATTATTTCCAGCCTTGAATTTTTAAACCTTGCCACATGCAGTCGAAATGCTGGATTTACCTTCAAATCAGGGTTTTTATGATCATAAAACTTTAAATGATAATCTTTTGAAGCTCTCGATCCTCAACTGCTACCTTGAAGTGTGCTTGGAGATATGGATCCTTGGAGAACTTGACATTTCACTTTGCTTGCTGACTATTTGAATGCTTTGCCACCTGCCAAGTAACTCCTTCAGATCTGAAATGAGGATCCTCTTGAATGCTGACTCGAAATTGTTGCCTTTGGATCTAATTTTGATGCATATAATCAAAATTCATTGAAGACTTGTAGATAACTAGAAGAACTACTCGTGTGCCTTGTCAATTCTGCTTGATATGAAAAGGTAATTTGGAATCAACTTTGACAGAAATGCCTAATGAATATTTGGGAAAAGACATTCTCCCAAACTTTATGAGAACCAGTATATAAATCAAGAAAATATTAGGATCCAAAATTAACCACAGCAAAGATAAAATCATGATTGATGTGCTGCTTCTTTTCTGAGGAGGATATCCATAATTTTCTGCCTCATAATTTCACAAGATGCTCTGTTTTTCCAGCTAGCATATTTGAATGTTTATTTAATGCTCTCTTGGATCATGTATATTTGAATGCTTAACCATTGCTCCTTTGCTACAAGGTGCTCTCAAAATTCTGAATTTAACCCTTTAAATATTGATTTTCATCTTTGAAATGCTATAAAAGATTTCAACAATCCAACATGTTCGAAATTCTGAATTTAACCCTTTAAATATTGATTTTCATCTTTGAAATGCTATAAAAGATTTCAACAATCCAACATTTACAATTGTGGAAGCTTCATTGCTCAGTATTCAGCCAGCCACAATTTACAGGATCAAATGCACTTTGATAGACATCTAAGCTAACAATGAAGATAATATTTATTTGATGACCAAAATCACCAGAACTATTTGTCCCAAAGAAACCTTGTATAACATCAACACTCTTTGAATCTTCTCCTGCCCTTGGTGCATTGAAACCAGAAATATAAAGTTTTCCCTTTTCAATACTACAACTACTGAGGATTTCCTTTGCCCATAGAAAAGCATGTAAAAGCTCAAAATGCAACACATATAAAGTTTTCCCTTTTCAGTACTACAACTACTGAGGATTTCCATTGCCCATAGAAAAACATGTAAAAGCTCAAAATGCAACAGACAAATCTCTAATGATCAAAACTGCGTAATTAGCTTGAGAGGTCGTAGTGATCTTGTTCTTTGATAAATATAAATTTTAAATGAAAAGTTCATGAATAAAAGAGATTAAGATTGTGACATTTGGGACTTGCGTGCTCTTGTGGCATTGGCTTCCACGATTCTTCTATATAAGACAAAGTTTGCGCTGTTTATCAAAGGTTGATTCTGTTGGGTGTTTTCACCACTTGGTCATCCTCATTGACGCCTGGTAGATGCATACTGACGCTTTGATAAATCCATATCTTAACACTTAGTCTTCGGTCAATCACTTTAACACAAATTTTATCACAGTTTTCAGTTGCCAACTGATTTTGACTTAAACCCACGATACTACATTAGATTTCACGTGAAATGATTAAGTGGCAGTGCCTTTATCTCTATTCTAGCATCGAATAGTAATCTTACAGAGATTGGCATTTGATATTTGAAATATAATGCTCATATCTTCGGTGGTCTCGACATATGGGTGCTCACCTGTGGCTACATTTGACAATAGCTGGTGAATCTTTTAACATTCAGACATCACCGAAACTTAAACTTTGCAAGCTCGTCTCCATCAAGCTCTTGACTTCTTTGAAATTCGAGGGGCACATAAATTTTCTGTTGATATTGAATTCGAACTTGGAGCTGGTCATATTTATTCTGGCACTGTCAACATGATTGGAAATATGAATGTTAACAATTATGACAACTGGGCGCATGCTTGAGACTTGGCGTTTCGTGTGATGAGGTGTAAGCTTGGCTTATGACCTGGCTTCTTCCGGGCGCAATCTCCTTTGGCTTCTTCTTGACACCTGCGATCTTGGTTGTCGATCCTTGTGATAAATAGAAAGAAATATGCCATCTTTTCAACAGCTGAGCACTCGGGTGTTCATTGGTGATCCATTAACCATGACATTTAAACTCAAGCTCACGGAATTGAAAGTCTGTCTTTCTCCTTGTGGGCCTTTACTCTTAGCGCCTTGTATGAGTGCTAACCTTGTAACCTGGCATGTGTTTTTAATTTAGTGCAATGGAAATCATCCTACATGCACAAGCATAATACACATTACATATTTTTATGCATCAATTCTTTTATCTTCAGTTGACCCGTAGTGCATAAAGGTTTGAACCGTGGACTTTTCTTGGAGCTTGTGTGGTAGGACTCAAAAGGAATGGCGGCTAGGATTTAAATTGGATGAGCTTGGTTAGTGACGAATGAGCTTTGGCCTTGGTATTAAAACAATACAAAAGACCTCTTTTAAAAGAGATAAGACTTATCCCTTTTTTAAAAGAAATCACGTGAAGGATAAATAAAAGGCTTAATGGGTACATGGATCAATAAACCATAACACATGGTTATAATTTTTTTTAAATCACCAAACTTTAAAGAAAAACAAATATAAAACATTCTTTTAAAACTATAAAGAATAATTTTAAAACAATATTATTTTATGTTTTTTTAATATTTGGCTTGATGTAATAAAGATAAAGGCTATTAAGCAATGTAAATTGAAATCAAAGGTCATAGGTTAAGCTCACATTTATTGATGGATAAGGACATAGGTAAATGTTCACTAACTCGGGTTTTAAGACTTCATGTGAAAGATTTGAGGGGTGGAGAGACTGACCAAGTTGATAAAAACTCAAGGCTTTGACAAAGATGCTAGAGGACTTTCCAGCATCGAAAATCAGAGTCTCTCTTTACATACGTAGTGCCGGAATACAAAAATTTTGACGCACAATTTGGTACCAACACTACCTTTTGTTTTTACTGATGTATTGCTTAATAGAATAAGTATTTTATTTGAATGAAAATTTAAACTTTTTCATGTTACAAAATATAGATTATGAAGACATAATATTTAGATATATTGCAAGATTTATGTCTCCTAAGTTCTGTAAGCATTTGAGATTTTTCTTTATGTTGGACAAAGTTAGGTTAGTGCAAAGGTAATACCATTTTAAACAAAGAAAGCAATGAATTGTCTTATGCAATCATGCATAAAAGAGTACTAATCCATAACTTATGCGTTGAGGCATCTTCTTTGTTTCCAGGATTCAGTTATTGTGCTTCTTCAAAGTGTCTAGCACTGTTTTAGCAAAAATTGTGGATGATTTAACTATATAGTATTGTGATCTTATTGAGATTTCTTGTGACATTTCTTGAGCTTTTAGTCAAAAATCTAGTCTTGTGAGCTTATTCAGATTTCTTTATGTCTATAAAAGAAGCTTCCATACCTTTTAATTAGTAAACATTAAGATGATTCCCCTTCCCTCCCCGCCCTAGATGGGACGACATAAATGGATTTTGTGACATGGTGGGATGCAACATCTTTAATTTTTATTTTGTGTTCTACTGCATATATGGAGTAATCCTTTTTTTTCACGAAATGTAGTGTGTGTACATGGAACTTATTTGAAGAATCTGGATTCAATCAAGAAGAATGGTCTCAATCACATGAAAAGAAATCATGTCCACTTTGCTAAACGTCGACAGAAAATGGTGTAATCAGTGGTATGTATTCTTCCAAATTGCTATCATTGTGACCTAATGAAGGGATGCTTTAAAGTTGTCTCTCAAACCTTGTAGCGTTGGGCACAATAGATCCATCTAAACTATTGTCTGATTTTTATCTTAAGTGAGATGTGTAAATAATGAATTTTGAGATAGAGCTTTGCAACCTTTTGGCCTCTCCTCAGTGGGATGCCATATGGAATTTACACAAATGAAATAAAGATTGGTAATTGACATAGAGCTTTGTATCTCTAGTTATACAACTATTGTATCATAAATTAGATGGTTTGGCTTACTTGTTTAGTGTAGATTTAGCTGAAATTATGTTTTATTAAGGATTTGGAAGGATTAGCAATTTACAGATGTAAATTTAACTGTAAATTTTATTCTCTTTTCTATATTGTATTGAGTAAACGAAATACACTTTAAACAATCATAAATTTAATTTCTGTAATCTAAAGTTTAAAATAAATATAATTTAATGTTTAATTACACCAATAAGTGTTTAGATATTATCTGAGATTTGGGGTTTGCATAACAGATCCTGCAAATCAATCCCTCGAATTAGTGAAATATGATGAGTATTTTATGCTTCATGTGCTAATTGCTTTAAAAAACTCTAAAAATATACAAATATTCTTCTTGTATATGAAGTTGCAGGGTACTAGCTCAATGGTAGAGTATCTGCATTATAATGCAGAAGATTGGTGGTTCGATTCCACTGTGCCCCATCATAAATATTTGCATTCTCTAGCTTCTTGCACCTTGAACCTTATTTTGTCTCCCTTGGTTTAGATTGTCTTCGTTTGTGTTGTCATGGAAATATTTATTTATAACTGTCCACAATTCTACTTCATTTATAAATTTTTTATATTAGGTTTAGCATATAAATGTGATTATTTGATATTCCTTTGAATCCTATATCTTGTGTGTATTACATTTATTATTGAATTCTAACAGAAATGAAGCTAGATTATATTTATAAATTTAATATTTTCATTCATATTCTTGGTTAGAAATGGAGATCACAATTTTCAGTGGGAAAAGGAAAGCAAGGATGTTCAAAATTTGCAATATAAATCACATATTATATATATATATATATATATATATATATATATAATGTGATTTATATTTTTTTTGCACCATTTATTATTTTATGGTGCTTTGCACCACTTGTTATTTTATGGTACTTTGCACCATATACAAGTTTGTGTATATTAAATAATAATAACAATAGTTTTGGTGTTTTCCACCAGAAAGTCTCAATCCATGTTGGATTGGTTTTTGTGTTTTGCACCATAAAATCTCAATCCACCTAGGATTGGTTTTGGTGGTTTGCACCATACACCATGGGATGCCACATATTCATGTAACACCAAAATCAACTTTTTGACAAACACCACATTTGCACCATAAATATTAGCACCACTTGCGTATCCCCACATTATCACCACTTTTGCACCACTATTTGAAAAGTGAGGATTTCCCAAATCCTGTACAAATAGTGGTGCTAATGTGAGGCTAAAATGTCCTTTTTCTTGTAGTGCCATAACCTTTGGAAAAACAAAGTCCATAATGTTTAATGTACTTTTCAATCCGTGGACAGCTTGAAAAGAAGACATTTACCAGACTGTGTGAACAAAATACAGTAATCACTGTCAATGGGCAGCTACCAGGTCCAATGATTCGTGTACATGATGGGGACACTGTTATTGTTAAAGTTTATAACAAAGCCGAATACAATGCCACTATTCACTAGTATGTCTCTCCAACCTTGATATTAATCCTATTTCAGAACATGAGTATTTAGCTACATAGGCTTGATGATGTATAGATTATAAGACTCTTTTGCATGTCAGGCATGGAGTAGAGCAGTTATGTACAAGTTGGGCCGATGGACCTGCATATGTTACACAGTTCCCTATTGCACTAGGTGGACGTTTTACACAGAGATTCAAGATTAGTGGACAAGAAGGAACCATCTGGTGGCATGCTCATTACTCATGGCTCCGAGCTTCGGTGCATGGAGCTTTCGTAATCTATCCTAAGATAGGAAAATCATATCCATTTCCTAAACCCACTGCCGAAGTTCCTATCATAATAGGTACTGATGATCTGCTATGAGTTTCAAACGCAAATGTTTATGTTTGTTTGCCTGATGTGTTTTAATGGCCACTTGATTCAAACCCGTTATGTTATTGAACAAGAGAATGGTGGAAGAGTAACCCCATCGACGTTATAGATGAAGCAGTTCTATCAGGCGGTGCGCCCAATTTATCCAATTCCTTCACCATAAATGGACAGCCAGGAGATCTGTTGCCCTGCTCTGACTCAGGTATTAGGTTTCTACTTTCATACTGGCTTCACTAGTTAACTTGTATAAATTGTTGTGTTGAAAAACGATGTAGAAATTGATCAAAATTATCTTGTTGATGTAGACACATTTCGATTCGCTGTAAAACAAGGAGAAATGTACCTTCTGTGGATCGTGAATGCTGCACTCAATACTGGGCACTTTTTCAAGACAGCAGGCCACGAATTTACAGTTGTAGCTGTTGATGCTTGCTACACCAAGCCATACAAGACAGATGTAGTCATCATCTCTGCGGGTCAGACTACAGATGTTCTTGTCACGGCTAGCCAGCCTGTGGGCAAATACTATATGGCCTCCCGAGCATATAATAATATGGAAATAGGTGATTTCGATAACACCATAACTACTGCTATTCTAGAGTATATTGGAGCTGGAAATTCTTCGCATCCAAGTTTACCTAGCCTTCCAGCCTTCAATGACACTGCGACTGTCAATACATTTAGTAGAGCACTACGAAGCCTGGCTTCCCGATAGAACCCAGTCGATGTTCCGCAGAAGATAGATGAAAGCCTCATCTACACAGTTGTACTGGGGCTGCGTCCTTGTGATTCTGTGAACAACTGCATAGGCCCCAACAGAATGATGTTGAGTGCAAGTGTCAACAACGTATCCTTTGTAACGCCCACGATCTCTCGGCTTCAAGCTTATTATTTCTCCATTAATGGTGTCTTTACGCCGGATTTTCCATCAAAACCTCCCGTTATATTCAACTACACTAGGACGAATATAACTGAAAGTCTTTGGGTTCCTGACGCTGCAACAAAGGTGAAAGTGCTTGAATACAACTCAACAGTGCAGCTAGTTTTTCAGGCAACAAACATCTTCATGGCAGAGAACCATCCAATGCATCTTCATGGCTACAACTTTTACGTGGTGGGACAAGGATCGGGGAACTATAACCCAGTAACAGATCCGCGTAAGTTTAATCTGGTTGATCCCCCATAGCGCAACACAGTAATCGCTTCAATGAGTGGCTGGGTCGCCATAAGATTCAGAGCTGACAATCCAGGTATATATTTTGGCTTTTCATTTGAATTCCATCTTATTTAATTCTTTACTAGCTTAGAGTTTAATATAAGCGCCAATTGTTGTGCAGGAATGTGGTTCCTGCATTGCCATTTAGACGACCATTTCACGTGGGGATTGAATATGGTGTTTCTAGTGAAGAACGGTAAGGGTCCATTGGAAAAATTGGAGCCTCCTCCAAAAGACCTTCCCCAGTGCTAGAGAAGGAAATATCAATAAGTGAATTATTTATGAAGGAAATATGTGGAGGTATGTAAGTGGATGTGAAAATGGTGTATATCAGAACTAGACTCAATCCTGAGTTTACACAATCTCTCGCAATCCAATGTTCTCATGCCCTTGGTACCCTTCTATCATAGTCATCAAATAATAGCCACAATTTTTCATGGTAAAATGTAACAACAACTATAAAAACTCCATAACAAATGGGATCATGCATGTACATCTACTAAAATTTAATCAGTCAATCAAATTTCTAGATTTATCAACTAACATATATGTCCATGTTTTTGCTAGGTCATTCTTTAAACTAGATTTCCCTCAAATAATTACTAAGGTATAATTATATCTAGATAATAAAATAAGGTATTACAATGATGACTTAGTATCGGTCATTATGGATAATCATTCCAATGACTAAAGGATTGATTCTAATTTTTTATAATAATGAGTGAGATAAATTGAAGCTCAAGATCAACATGATTGCGATGTTTCATAAACTAAATTTATACTGAAGACTTCAACTTTTTGAACTATTAAACTATCATTTCATATCAGAATTTTGATTCATAATCACTTTTTATTCCAGATGGTTTTATACATAACCTCTTTTATTATATTGGATATGGCAATTGGCAAGTTTGAATTGGATTTTATTTACGAAAGTTGGTTGATATTGATTAATTATGGTGTACATATCCAATTTAGTTAAATGTTATTCTTGTTAATAACGAACATTATATGGATGGATATGAAATATCAAAATGGAGCATATATGATTTTAATTAAACAATTAACCTTTAATTGACACCAAATCACCCAAATTGACTATAATAACCTCAAATTACCATTAATTAAACCTTAGTTACATTTAATTTGCTCCTACATAACTCTAATTAACCCTAAATGACTGCTAATTACCATCTATTATCTTCTAATTACCCACAAAGACCCTAAATTAACACTAATCAACTCCTTAACTAAAAATTAATTAGTAGGGGGGAATTTTTAAGGATCCATACTTATTTAAAGTGTAGGAAATTTGGGGAAGCTTAAGATGTTTGGTGATATTTTTGTAAAAATATTCAAATGTTAAGGTTTCTATCTAGTTCCTATCCAATTTTAGTGATTTTTAAAGTGAAATATATTTATTCTAGAGAATTTGGTCAAATCATTAAAAAAATGGATATTTATTAATTTCCTTTTTGGGGGAGGGGTGGGGGGGGAGGGCATGGAAAATTACCCTCCGAGTACATATTATATAATGCCTGAGTGGTAATGCATCCATGTTCCTAATACAACCATTACACCCTATACACTACAAAAAATTTAAACTTAATATTTGGAACCTTTAACAAAAATAATTTATATTAAACTTATAAACCTTAAATCCTAGCTTCTAATGCCTAAACAATATCACTGAAAAAGAAGTCTATGATAAATTATTAGAATTTGACTACAACTATTGGAACCATTAGTAGGATTTCCACACAAAGATTTGGTATTGGTCTCTTTAGTGTGGTAGGAAAGGATAACACAGATCTTTGGCCTCTAATTGTGAATATGTGAATATGGGCACCATTACTAGGTCTTATATACCAATAATGGCCAGGGGAGGAACAAGGATCTACATTCCTTGACAAATATTCTTAAGCGTAATGGTCATGAAGAAGCACTTGAACCACCATGCAAACTCTCTCTAAGGAAACCATGGGTATGAAGATTGATATGGATTCCCTTCAGAGGTTTTGTGCAACACATATAGCACTTAGGGTCTTAACCGTCGTCATGGACGTAATGCCCCTCAACCCCGCTATGACTATCGATATTGATGACACTTATTTGTAAGTGACCCAGTTAAAGAAACCAAGAAAAATGACTGCTTATATGTTGATTTAGAATAAACAGTTGACTTATTAGCGATCTATGTGATAAATTAATATGTTTCTAATGAATGATTGATTTAATGACGATTATAGATACTTGTGATTTTAATATGAAATATTGTTGATTGATTAGCACATGTGAAATCTTATGATGAATGTCCTATTTAAGGTGGAATATGGAAATGGAATTATGCCGACAATTATGATGTGAATCCAATAGACAATTATCTATGTTAGTTGAACAATAAGTGAATTCAAATGAAATGAATTATGATATGACGATTTTTGAGCAATACTATTGATGTGTGCTTTGAATATGTGTACAGTGACAAGTAAGGTGGTTTACCCACTGACTCATGATAGAAAAAAACATGGGACGTAGAGGATGGGAAAAACACACACGAAATACGACGACGGTGTCGTCTCTCGATAGCATCCACGCATGAGTTGAAACATTGTTCATCTTTACTAGGGTGGGCATGAAGTCATATGGGTGAGACCATAACTGTTTGGTCACATACGAGGTTGAGGGGCGCGCAGTAAGAACGAACTTACTCTTCAGCACCATTAGTGTCACATAGAGTGTAGCCGGATTATTTATGGTAACGGTTCCTAAAATCACTACACGGAATCCTAGCACAACAATAAAATGAGAAATTATTATCAGAAGGACCCAACGATGTGGTACCTTATGTCTAGTAAAATGATAAATTATTGTCGGAAGGACCCAACAAGGTGGTACCTAGACAATTAAGGAAAGAAAGTGTTGTCAGAAGGACCCAACGATGTGGTACCTAGACGAATAAAGGAAATTGATAAATGAAAACCTATGTATTTGGCATATAGTATTGCATTGGATTATTTGTGCATGAAAGGACTATTTATAATTATGTATTTGGCATATAGTATTGCATAAGATTATTTGCACATGAAAGGACTATTTATACTTATGTACTTGGCACATAGTATTGCATTAGATTATTTGTGCATGAAAGGACTATTTATAATTATGTACTTGGATTATAGTATTGCATTAGATTATTTTTGCATGAAATGATTATTTGTAATTAAATAATTGGTAATAATTAAATATGGAGCATAAGATAAACTAGGACTCATTCACTAGTCAACTCCACCTGCACCCACTAAAATAGGGATTGGAATCCTAGCATCAGGGGACATCTAGGAATAAAATGTGGGAAGTATGTGCACTCTCATGAGAGAGTTACACATGGTTGGGTGAATATTTGTATTAAATAATTTTGCATAAAAGAGTATTTTAGCATGAGGCCACATGTGTCGCAAAGAATTTTACTATTTAAGCAAGGGGTAAGGAAGGGAAAGGGGGTGCCCTAATGCTGGATGACTGTCGGAATGGAAGGGAAATTATGATTGTGCTTTCTATTGTGATTTTGGCTAAGGATTTTGGTGAGGGGGATCTCACGTCTGAATCCTTGTGAGTGTGTATCCTCTACGACCCCGACACTCGGGCGTGGCTATGCGACTAATTGCATAAGGCTACGGTTGGGTGGAGAAGCTAACGATTAGTTCTCATATGGTTAAACGAGCCTTTACTTGTGGAATCCAACAGAAGATGAAGTTGGAAATGGAAAAGATGGATTGGATTGACGACGACGAATCCTCCTTGTGCTACGGAATCGACCTACGATTGATAGGTTTATTGTTCCATTTTGTATTTGGTAAGATCAATCTTTACATTTATTTTATTTTTTAATTCATGAGAAGATCGAATATAGTTTAAATTATATTACTCAGTTTCATATTCAGTCTGTGAAGGGCCCTGGAAATGGGGTCCTTACATCTGGTATCAGAGCATGGTTCAAATGCTCAAACATAGGGGCTCATAGATTTTTTTTCCTCATTACAGGTAAAAGAGGATTATCGAAAACATTTTTAGATCTACTGTCAAAGATCTACTTTTTTTAGACTCCCTCATTAGACTTATAAAATGACACATTTGTTATAGTTTTTCTTGGAATTATAGATCTTAATTAAATTATGCTTGAAAAGGGTTTATAGCACCGTATAAATTTGATATATGGATCTGTAGTGAAACTATGTTATTTAAATATGTTCTTTTATTATTATGAATTCACTGTAATGTCACTATGTAAATCTCAAATATAGAGTGGTTCTTCTATTACTTGGATATCACAGTAGTGGTATTATGTAGAGCTAGAGTATAATTATGTCTTTATATCATTCTGGAAATTGGGGCAGGTTACTAAGTCGATCTGCTAAATGAATCTATACCAACCTAGTTTGTAAAGGCCACAAGGTGTTAGGTGATTGATCTAATATATGAATATATATTCATGTTGTTATTAAGTAGGTCTAGTTTAGAAATTGCTTTTGAAAAAAAAAAAAAAAAATCATACATACGTTGTTTTAAATATAGAAAAAGGAGGTATATACATATATGGATATTTTATTCAATTCCATTATGTCCCAACCCCGAGTCTCTGAATCTTGAGTCCCCTTAAACCCTTGAATAAAATTTTGAGACTATACATAGCTTTGGGGACTATTGATCTGAATCTTGGAGGCACGCCAATTCGAATCGAAGTGTTGACTGCTTTTGAAAAGAAACTTGAGTATTCAAACTGTGGAGTTTCCCTTGTTTATCATTGATGAGTTTTACTTGGTAAAACGATGTTGAGTTCTGAACTCAAGGGATTTAGAATGTTCATTTAATTTGTACTTACTTAACTATTCAAGTTTTATGAATGTAACCTTACCCTTGACATAGACCCACCGATAGAATAAAACTCGAAATGTATCACCTTTTGTTTAGCCCCGCCAAGATGCATGCATTCTAATGGTGGTAAAGAAACACCATCGAACTATTCACCATTGAGGAAATCTAGGATTAGATTTATTTGGATGTGAAACGCTTGTCCTGCGATCTTGTAACTAACTGTATGCATGAGCGCTTGTGTTAGAGAACTACCCCTCCGAGTAACAGTATGGTGTCTAATAATACTGAACTACAATTTAGTTGAGAATTCTTCTAAGTTCCCTTAACTATCTAATTCTCCTCTGACTATGACAGGGCGGTGAGACTTTGTAACGAAGACCATATCTTTATATTCTTGATAGGAAATGAGAGCTTAGAATCCAGGAAAAAGAAAGCTTTTTAGTTTTGCATGTAAAGTTTTGCTTCTACGTGTTTGTGGAGGATAACACTTAGGTTTTTGAATAATTGTCCTTGTGATTTTTCCCTGTTGTTTTTAAGTTATAAATTCAGTAATTGAAGTTGGATGTGTTACATGTATATCAATGAATTAATTTTGTTTTGGATTGAGTATACCTATTGTCCCTTTGTAAAATTCGAAGTTGTAATATCTACATTGGATTGTGCTCTGGTCCAAGTGTTGAAGGGCCCAAACCTGTTCTTAGCACTTAAACCAAGGGTCATCTTCTGGGTTTCATTTATTTACCATATTTGAGTTATATTCAAGGTAAATCTTTAGAAAGAGATTCGATGAAGTTCAAGAATTAGTATTGTTTAATTGTTGAAATTACAAACTGGCATTTATATCACCAAAGAATGTCAAGTCCAATTTTTCTATTGGATTGAAAATTAAGAAAAAGAGTGTATAGACCATTAGCTGTGGTGGAAAATCAAATTCTCTCTTTGTTGTCTCAGATGTCCAAATTTTAGCTGCATTATCAAGCTGATTAGCTTCACTTGTACCAAGATTTAGACTCTATATTGTGTTCCCGGGCAGCAAGACCTTGATGTTTTTACTTTTCATCAATGATTAATGTGTCCCGGGGTTTCCTAAGGTTATAAAATCATTTTTAGATACCCTTGTACCATGATTCGGATGGTCTGTGTATTGGCCTTACATTCTTAGTAAGGATCACTCTTAGATTGAAAAACCTGATTCGATACCCAATGTTGATAATGCCGACCTTCGAACAAAATTATGTGAATAAGAGAATTTATGTGCACCTGAATACTCTATCCTGCCTATAGAATACAATTTTCTTGCATGAATAGCGGACACTAGCACATATCAAGCATCCATTAGTTATTCCCTTAACAACCCTAAAGCAATAAATAAAAAGGAATTGAACTGAACTTCAACATATAACGAGTAACAAGCTAGTAATTAATATACTATTGAACTATTAGACAATATTTTATTCTTCAGGCGCTTACTAGGTTTTATCGCGTGTTTATCTACAAAAATATAATAGGCCCACAGAGAATACACTAATGTATGGTGATAAACTAGTTCATATTTTAAACCCCTTACATTTATTTAAAATCATTTTGGGGCGGGAAGAATGTGAGCTAGTTTTCTATTGGGGGAAGAGGTGCCTTGGGCACTTATTAAATTAGTAGGGAGCGAGATGAGTTAATTATCATAGATTGTGAGCCTTTTTCCACAGAAAATAAACCTTTGCTCCCTGCATATTGGATGAGAGAGGGGAAAAAGCTTCTACCTAGCATATGCATAATATGACTGACCCTGAATACCAATATTCCATACTTGACATCTCTTTACCTACTCCGAGATAGCGACCTTCTGTAACGTCCCCATTATTGACCCCATCACATTCAAATGTAATTGATGTAATATTGTTATGAAATCATGGTGAGGAGCTCAAGGCCAAGGCCCCACCATTGATTTATTGATGCATATGCTTTGCATGCTAGCCAGGCACATTGGAATTTCAACATCATGTAAAATGCATTTTAATAAAAAATACCCACAACTAGCTATGCAATGCAACAAAGAGATGGGGGCATGATTTCACAAGGAATTGGGAGGGAAAACATTCAAACTCTTGAGCCACTAGAGTCAAGCCAAGTGTCAATGAGAGAACCCATCAAACCCTCAACTACCCATGTTGACTTTTGTACCCAACCAATGATTTCTCCCAAGAGTTAGTTGAGGTAGTTAATTCCTTGGGAATGGAGAGGTATGGCTGTCCAAATCGGGTATGGGCAAGCCACCCTTCATGGAAAATCGTGTTGGTCTCCTTGGGCAAGAATAGAGCCACGAAATTTCTCCCTAAGCCATTATTCACCATGGCCTTGCTCTCTCACGCAGCTCTAGCTGCCTGGGCATTTTCCTCCCTCGTTTTTCTGTGTTTCCCTTCATCTATTAGCTGGGAAGGGGCGTTTTTGTGTTGGTTACCAGTGGGGAAAGAGAGCAGAACGTTTTTGGGTTTTCCTGGAGGTCGTTTAGGCCATTGGAAAGGATCCTAACCAGTGGAGAGAAATCGGTTTTGTTCCCTGGGTTTGAAATCGAAATTCCACAGTTCGTTTGGGTGAACCACGAGTTGGGAGAACCAATGTGGACCCTGTTTTGTGAACACCTCGGTTGTAAATGTGTAACCCTGTCAATAATCATTTTGCTGTGAGAAGAAAGAGTATGTTTGGGTATGGGTAATGGGTAATCCATTGTTCTGGCTTGAGCTTGAGAATGAGCATCCATTGTTCCCTTGTAGCCTGATAAACCTAGTTGGACTGGCTTGGCTGAGATAAAATGGTTATTGGGTTGTGGTTGAGTTGGAATGCTCCCTTTCCCTTGTGAGAATCATGCCCAGCTCGGGGGTGGCCTTCGAACGGACTCAGTACAAGCTGTCGAAGAGCCTATGGCTGGGTGGAACGTTGCAGCGATATAGCTAGTTGCTTGGGTAGTTGCAAAAATGAAGATAAGTGTTTTGATGTCTATGTATTTACTTCTGCATTGTTTTAATTAATTGATGACTGATATTGATATACTGGGTGCATATGAAGAGATGTGTGTGGATGAATTTGTTTCTGCTGTGCATATTTGTTTGATTTACATCTGCACACTTTGTTTTTAACTGTATGCCTCTAAATGAATGGGCTGAACTTTATGAAAAGCCCCATAGATTGGTAGCATGTTCCCTGCCTTGCATTGGTTCCAAGGGTGGGTACATGACACCTTCCTCTGTGGCTAGTGAAGTTAGAAGATGCTAAAGTTGCGGTAGATCCACCAAGTATCACCGATGTTAGCCATGTGATAGTTGTAGGTAAGCTTCAGTTTCCTCCCATGCCGTCGCTTACCCCTTAAAATTGCTTTGCGTGTTAAGTCATGTGGTAACTCCACTTGGACAGTGCGTTAATTTCACTAGATAATCTTCATGTTCTGCGCGGGCTACGTGTTGTACAAGAGAACAATGTGTTAATTCTCTGCATGATAAAGATCTTGTTAAACTCTTTATTAGTCTGCATGGACTGCACATAATTAAATGATCTGTGTGTTAGAGTTAAATTACTGTCAAGCCTTTACCCCTTCTTCTTGTAACTGTTAGTCATCATAACGATCATGGCTACTTTATTAAATCAAGGATCAGTGTTTCCCTTTATGAGCGATGAATTATAAATATTTCACACTCGGTGTAAGAACCAACTCTAATGAGGATACTCATAGTGTTCAAATTAAAAAAATGTTTTTCCTTTATATATATATGCTTGGATTTCAAAACTATGGACAACCGTAAGTTTATTTGTGTATATGTGTAGATCGATGAAGCGCTTATATGTTTTATATATATTGGGGATTAGACTAGCTCGATATTGAATATATGCAAAGTGAATAGCAAAGCAATTAGCATTATGGAAGCATTGATGGTTTGAGTAGAAATATCTTATGTCAAATATATTCCTTAGCTGTAGGAATTGGGATGCACATTAATGAGTGATATGATAAAAGTTAAGTATTCCCTCATGGGATAATCTAAGTTCTTATATTGTTATCCTTTTTATGTTTGACCTAATAATGGTTGAAATTATATATATATTAAATTGTAAATTTAGGTTTGAACGATATACATATATCGTTGTATAGATATGGTTTACGAAGGAAAATATATTTGTCACTGAAAGGATCTTTACACACCTGGTGTAATTTGTATATTAAATAATGCAAAATATTTTAAGAATAGTATGCTTTGGAGATCCCTTTAAAAAAAAAGATGTGATGAGTTTATGAAATGTTTGCCTTAATCATTGTAAAGGAATATGTGACCTCGAAATGAATTTTGCAGATCTCAGTCTTATACCTCCATAGAAAGTTTTTCTCTATGATGGTCATTAATATCTATATATATATATATATATATGGGCATGTGGAAGTATTATGTCATTAACAAATAAGTTCAAGGTATGAATAAAAGGTTGAAAGCCATGAGAAATCCATTATATTCATTAGGTGGATAAATGGTACATTGTAATGTCCCTTTTTAGAAATTTATTATAATGGTGAAAATTTCAATTTTTCCACTAGATCGACCCTTAACTAGTATTGGTTTCTTGGTCTCCAAATGACTCCAAATGCTCCCAAATTGTTACAAAAGGTGTATGTATGATATTAGGACATGACTATGAGATTCATGGATTGTTTAGAGTCTTCAAAAGGCTTCTGTAACTCTCCTTTGAAGTCTGGTCAAGGTAGGGGATTAGACTAGCATTTTGGGGTTCAATTCCCTCGTGGGTAGATGCTGGAAATGGCTCTCCAAATGCTATGAAATTGAACAATATGACTCCAAAAGCTTATACATTGAACATGAAACTTGTATAACACATTATTAACATTCTTTGATTCCATCAAGATGGATAACTCTTTTTGGCCAAACATGGTGATGAAAACAAAAATTTTACCCATGGTTTAAATGGAAGCCCTCGAAAGTCATATTTGCCACATGAATTTCGACATGAGGTTAAAAAACAAATGTAGAGAATTATGTTGGATTCCCAATGATATTTTTTTCGAAATATACAAATGTCATTTATCTCGTCAAATTTTCATTTAATGAAATGTGTGCACTTATAAATTTGAAGAGCAATTAACAAGTGGTTTGTGTGTGTGCAAAATAATTTAATGTTAAACTAATAATTTTAAAAAATGAAATATGTGAACATGACCTAGACAGAAGGCACTATTTCTTACATATTTTTCTTTTAATTTTTCTCGAAAAATTATATTTATTATTATTTTTCGAAACTGACCAATGAATATTTCAGTCGCATTTTGCACACATGTGTCTATGTGCACCAAATATTTTGATTGTTTAATAATTTACAAAACTAAAAATACTCTTTTGAAGAGGATGCACTTATGTAGTGCTTGTGTATTTTTTCAAATTTTTTGGATTTGTATTTTGAATGTTGTTGATTTATCTTTGAGCTCAATCGAAGTTGTCGGGGGGGTTTTTAGGGCAAGTTTTAGTAGAAATTTAAAAACAAAAGACATACGAAGATAAAAATTCTTAAATTTTATGTATATGGATAGAGGATTCATTTCCGAATCCAATGGTATCAAGCCCTCCCATTAATGTGCATTTAATGACATAGTTTAAGCCTCTAAAAGGTAGACAAAATTTTATTTTTGTAGTGAAAGGGGCTCTCGGCTTATTTTTAGGCCCTCGGTCGAGGTATTTGAAATACCTCGCTCGAGGGTTCTACATAGACCTCAATCAAAGTATTTTAAAACCCTCGATCGAGCAAATTGCTCGATTGAGGGCCTAAAAAACAGGTTGCGGGCCTTTTTTTATTTTTTTAAAAGCTAGATCGAGCTTTTAGAAGCTAGATGGAGCTTTTAAAAGCTAGATCGAGGTCTTGTTTCAACCCTCGATTTAGGTATTTAAAAACCTTGGATCGAGGTATTGTTAAGCCCTCGATTGAGGTATTTTAAAACCCTCGATCGAGGGCTTGAAAATACCTCGATAGAGGGTATGAAAAACAATTTTTTTTGGTTCCGCTTGCAAAAAATCGTGAAACACCTTCATGGATTCACCGCCATACATCATTAATTCATCATTGTTTCACTTTTCCATTCAAATATATCAGCACATCATTGGCATACATCAACATAGTGGGGAAAATGGCACCATTTGCTCATTAATGATCAGATTTACATAGTTCCACTTGGAATCTCGACTTGAACCTATTATGAATATGAAGAATAGAAAATTTACATCATATGATAAAAGAATGGGGCATTAGAAGCTCCCCCAAAGATAATATAATCTCACCAAGAACGCCCCACCTCAAGGATCATGAATATGTTGAGAAAATTGAAAATGGTTGGAGAAACAAGCTGAACTAGAAGTGACCACGAGCTGCCCGTAGCTTGCACCTGCAACATAAGACTCCATTGAAGCTCCAAATGAAATTTTTGAATGGCCTTTCCAAGTACCAACTAATATGGGAATCTTTCACCCTCGAAATTGGTGCTAAGGCAAGTAGAGTAGCACTCCACTAGCTCTCCTCTCAAATGCAAATTCTGAAAATGATCAAAAGCCACCATCCTTATTTTTTATTTTCTTTTATAAACTTCCTAGTTCCTCCATGGGTCTAATTCCTTCCAAGAGCTTCATGCCAACTCATGTTGGGAAGAGATTCCAATGTGTGCCACTTGTCCCTCCAATTCTAGCCTCCTCCTCCACCAAATTCGAATAGGTGTCTCTTTGGCTTCCATAACTCCCTTGAGCGCCCTCTTGGAGGCTATTTTTATCCCTAACATGTCATATATGTCAGATTTCAGCGTTCAGGTCAGATTTGTGTCATAGCATCTGCATCATTGTTGCCATAAATCTAGGTAATCTAGTCCAAGTGTCCCACTAGCTCCAAAATGTTCTTCCTCTTCCATGGGATTTACTCTTCCACTCCAATTCAACCTTCATTGATTCATGCAAAGTATATTGACCTTCCAACTCCCCAATATCATTATACTCCACCTTGGATTCAAATGGGTGAGAATCATGCCAAGTGTAGTGGGAAATCTTGCCACAAATGGGTCCCACAACCTCTTATGTGTTCTCATGGTCCAATGCCACATTATTTTCTTTGTATTATTATTTAATTGAACCATTTAATGTGAATTTGTAAGTCTAAGTTCACTTTGGTTCTTTTAGCTCCCTTATTCCAACTTTTAATGCTTCCACCCCCAACCTAGGGAAATAGCAATTTCCCTCCATGATAGTTCATTTGGATGGGTATATTACAAACGTTGAATTGGGAATTTCTCTTAATGTGGCCCACCTTGTCCATTTGGATCTAATTTCACATTATTACTAACATGGACATCATTCTTGAAAATTATTTGACCCTTAGCATCAATTTGACAAACTATCATGAGTATGGCCAAGGGGCTTAGTCCGTTGTGACCCAATGCAAAATTTTGGGACATGACATACATGTAAATTCAAAGGGAAAGAGTGTATTAAGACTATGGAAGAATTAGATTTATATATGTTTTATATCAATTTATTTATATGAAAGTCTAAAAGTTATCATATAGATAATATCAAGAATGTTTGTATCTAGTATATGATGTTATCATAACACTACTCAATAAGCGAGCAAATAAAATTCTTTGGATGTGAATAGAACTATCGGGATATAAACAAGCATAACCTTAATGATGCAAACCAATAAATTGTGGTTATTCTCTTAGTCCTAGAGTTAACTTATTAATTACATGGAAGAATACCGACTGCTTCTCAATGCTGAAGTTAATCTAAGTAATCATGTGTTTTGCAACGTTACGAGGACCCTTAAGATTTTTATTTTTTTAGGGTGTATATATAATCCAATTATCCGCATTTAAAGGTGAAAGTACTATAGAAATGTTTGTTAAACCGAGGGGGATTAAAATCCTTAAATAAAGATTTTGGAAGTCTTTCTTACAAACTTGATTTTGGGTCAATCATGTAGGAAGAAAGTGACTAGGAAAGATTGCTTCTTTAGATAAAATGCAATCATGACACTAACTAAGATTAATTAATGTTGGTGGGGTTACATGAAGAAATATGGGTGATCTTTGTCATTGTTGTTGAATATCCTATACAAAAGGGGAAATAGTAACAATATAAAGATCCTAGAATATGCCAATTAAGAAAGGAAATTGTTGAATAGAGATTGTATCGATAACATAAATTTGAATTTCAAGGAAGATGTCTCTGGAGAAAGGAGCAAAGACCAGAGGTATTTACAAATTTCCTACATAGCCATGATGAGAAGACAAGTAAATAGATATATATGTGGTGAATTACTAAATGACGGAAAATCGATAAATTTTAAATGGAAAGACACCAAGATGCTCACATTTACGAAACTTTGAACGATTATCGAGGAAGTGAAATGGACTTGAAACTTGAAAAATGAGGTATCAATGTTACTAACATGAGGAGCTGAGCCCAATGACACTAATTTTTCCAGCATGACAATGTTGTTAAAAAGAATGAAAAAGTACAAACTCGACGTGACCATGACAACAGTAAATGAAGAATTATTAATTGGGAAAGTCCACCGAAAGGTCCAAATGAAGACAATTTTAGTAAAATGAAGCATGAAGATGATCAACACGATGAAATGAATGCAATGATGCTAACAATAGGACATGGTCAAACCTTCATGAAAAGATGACTAGCCCTCGAGATGGAACTCGATGAGGTTAAGAAAATCCACAGTCTGCGACTTGATGAGTATGTTGAAGTGGTCCTATGACAACATAAATGATGAATTGAGGTAAGGACGTGATAAGCTCATTGACATGGACATGATGTTACTGACGAAATGACTAGAACTTAAAGTTTAATATGATCGACTAAATCACTAAGTTTTTATGCTTGGAATCCTGTCAAATTGAGAAAAGTAGTCTTTTGGGAAGTGGATTTTGGAATATTTGGTAGTCTCTCTTGATTTGTTAATCCATAACTATAACTTACCCATCTGTATTTTAAGGAAGATTGTATGATGTTTACCTCCTCGCCTTGGAGGAGAGGATAACCAAATGGATTTGAATTCTTAAATTGATTATGTTGTGCTAAAATCCTATTGGATACCTATCGTGTGGCTAATGATGAGATCTAGATTAAGTGAATATCGTGGATCCTTGTGGATGAATACGATATTTTGGAAAAACTAAGATAGCATTGACGAATATTGAAAATATTACTGGACTAAAATTACATGAAATCATCGTTGGATTATTGAGAACCTATTGGAACTGGTGGATGAAACATAAAATCAGTGTTGATAGAAAAGCTAGGGTTATGTGTTATTTGATGAAAATAGAAGAGGATGGCATGAAATTGATTATAAAGAGAGGGTGAAAACGCGAAGTTGGGAAACACTTTTATGACAACAGAGTGAAAAAAAACTAGTTTGCACGGATGATCACGCGAAAAAAATCAACCTCAAACTCTAGGCTGAGAGTTTGAGAGAGTTCAAACTCTTGGCTGAGAGTTTGATAAAACTCTTGGCTGAGAGTTTGATAAAACTCTAGGCCGAGAGTTTAATAAAACTCTAGGCCGAGTGTTTGAACCAATTACCACATTGTATTTTTAAAAAAACTCTTGCATGAGAGTTTGAACTAAACTCTCGGCTGAGAGTTTGGAAGATATTTTTTCGGCCGAGAGTTCATGGTCAACAAAAACTACGAAAATATCTGGCATCTTTCTGGAACTTGCAACTTTAGCAAGCCCAAACCCTTGCAAATTTTAAATATTATTTTTCGGACTTGGTAGAAATGTATTCCTCTCTGAATCTAGTTTCCAATGATATAATAATTGTTTCATCTTGATTTGAATTTCTATTTATTAATAAAAAAATTCTAAACCTTATCCCTTAAGAATTTTATTACTCTGAAAATCACTCGAAATGAAAATTCAATATCATAACAAAGACAAAACCAAAAAAATTGAAATCTTCACAAAGATCTTCCTTGCCCAATCCTATTCAAAAGTGTACTTTTATTTTTTTCAATAAGAGTCGCACTAAAAATAAAATTGAAGCTTACCAACATGTGTCGATAAGGCACCACTTTCTGAACATATGATATTTTAATAAATAATAAAAAATAGTTCTCAAGTCCGAAAAATCTCAAAATATAGTCCATGCACAAGTGCAGTGTGTGTAGATTATGATCATACATTGTTTTACCTAAAATGAATAACTATCTCTCAAAAAACTAGTGCTCATGCTGGTCACTCATTATCCATACCTAAACTTTTCAAGTATATGTCATTGGTGAGCACCAAATTTGTCCCACGATATGTACATAACAAAAATTTAAAAAAATACGAGTAGAAAGCTAATTCAATTATCTAAAACATTTGAAATTCCTAAGGGAGATATGGGTTTGAAGAGGTCAAAGTTGAAAAACATAAAATTTAGCAGTTTTGCTATCTCTAAAAAAACTAGTGCTCACGCTAGTCACTCATTATCCATACCTAAACTTTTCAAGTATATGTCGTTGGTGAGCACCAAATTTGTCCCACGATATGTCCATAAAAAAAATTAAAAAAAAAATACGAGTAGAAAGATAATTCAATTATCTAAAACATTTGAAATTCCTAAGGGAGATATGGGTTTCAAGAGGTCGAAGTTGAAAAACATAAAATTTAGCAGTTTTGTTTGTCAAAAACAAGCCAAAAGTGTTACCCAACTTCGCGTTTTCACCCGAGAAAGTGAAAGTGTATGTGAATGTATAATAAAACTTAACTTCGGGACGAATTTTAAATAAGGAGGGGTGTATGTAATGCCTCTCAACACTGCTATGACTATCGATATTGAGGGTGCTTATTTGTAAGTGAACCAGTTAAAGAAACCAAGATAAATGATTGCTTATATGTTGATTTAGAATAAATTGTTGACTGATTAGCGATATATGTGATAAATGAATATGTTTCTAGTGAATGATTGATTTAATGTTGATTATAGATACTTGTGATTTTAATATGAAATATTGTTGATTGATTAGCACATGTGAAATCTTATGATGAATGTCGTATTTATGCTGGAATATGGAAATGGAATTATGCGGGTGATTATGATGTGAATCTAATGGACAATTATCTATGTTTTCTTAACGATTAGCGAATGAATGAATGAATTATGATGTGACGATTTTTGAGCAGTACTATTGATGTGTGTTCTGAGTATGTGTACAGTGACAGGTAAGGTGGTTTACCGACTGGATGATTTATGGTAACGGTTCCTAAAATCACTACACGGAATCCCAACACAACAATAAAATGAGAAATTATTGTCGGAAGGACCTGACGATGTGGTACCTAGACAGTAAAATGAGAAATTATTATCGAAAGGATCCAACGAGTGGTACCTAGACAATTACTGCAAAGAAAGTGTTGTCAGAAGGACTTGGCGATGTGCTACCTAGACGAATAAAGGAAATTGGTAAATGAACACCTATGTATTTGACATATAGTATTGCATTAGATTATTTGTGCATGAAAGGACTATTTATAATTATGTATTTGGCATATAGTATTGCATTAGATTATTTGTGCATGAAAGGACTATTTATAATTATGTACTTGGCATATAGTACTACATTAGATTATTTGTGCATGAAATGATTATTTGTAATTAAATAATGGGGAATAATTAAATATGGAGCAAAAGATAGACTAGGATTCATTAACTAGTCAACTCCACCTATACCCACTAAAATAGGGATTGCAATCCTAGCATTAGGGTACATCTATCATTAAACAAGCCTTTACTTGTGGAATCCACCGGAAGACGAAGTTGGAAATGGACAAGCTGGATCGGATTGACGACGGCGACTCCTCCTTGCGCAGTGGAATCGACCTACGGTTGACAAGTTTATTGTTCCATTTTGTATTTGCTAAGTTGAATCTTTAAATTTATTTTATTTTTCTATTCATGAGAAGATCGAATCTGGTTTAGATTATGTTACTCAGTTTCAGATTTAGTCTGTGAAGGGCCCCATAAATTGGGTCCTTACAAAATGGTTTATATTATCTTCTTAAGCCTTAGTAAGTAGTTTTAAGTAGGACCCCGGAAATGGGGTTGCTACAATGGAATTAAAATAAGATGCTTAGGCCGTATTTGAATCTTAGTAGGATTAGGCTTCAAAAGTTTGTCTGTAAACAAGAACACAAGACTTCTATAGGGGATGTTTGACCTTTGTGGGAGATCTTTATTGCCATTAGTATGTTTTTTACAATAAAAATGGGTGTAAGGGCTTATACCATGGCTAGGGAAAAAATAAGGATTGTAAGGGCTTATACCATGCTTAGACCCTATTTGAATATTCTTATATGAAGAACCATGATGTAGCCCTCAAACAACTGCACGAGACATGTGCAGGAGATATTTGTCCTCTTGGGGAGAATGTTTGGCACCATTGGTATGCTTTGCATAATAAAAATGGGTGTCAGTGCCTATACCATATCCATGAGAGGTAAATAAGGAACTCGGGTCTAAAAGAAAGGTTATTGAGATCAAGGACCATGAGGTAGTCGACGAATAACCACCTAGATCCTTTCTAAGGGATTTTTGGCCTCTAGGTGGGATATGGCCATTGGAAGGATATTTTCACACCATATATGGGAGTCAAGGCTTGTACCATGGCTAGTGAGGAAAACAAAGATTTAGGTCCTAAACAAAATTTTCTCACGCTTAATGACCATGTACAAGATCTCTAATTGGGAATTTGGGCACCATTAGTATGTTTTAAACAGTAAGAATGTGACTTAGGACCACTACCATGCCCATGAGAGGAAAAAAGGGAATTCATACCCTAAAGAAATATTCTTTATCTCAATATCCATGAAGAGGGAGACCCCTTAAACTGCCATACATATTATCTCTAAAGGATGCATGGCCTCTAGGTGGACTATAGTAGTCATTAGTAGGTTTTGTGTGTCAGATACGATAATTGGGGTCTTGACAATTTTAGGGAAAGAATATAATGTTCTTAGGTCCTATTTCAATCTTTGAAGGATTGGACTTCATGATCTATTACTCAAATAACCACGCAATGGTTTTCAAGGCTTGTACCATAGTCAAGGGAGGAAATAGCATTATTTGTTTTTAAGGCTTGTACCAATTTGGTGTATGAGAACCCCTTGTTTGTGAGACAAGGATCCCCCTCCTTGCAATCATTTGATTACTAAATTCTACAAAGGTCTACATACCCATCCCCTCCTAATTTGAAGTATGACCTTTTAGGAAGAAATACATATTCTAAATGCCTTTCAATATCTCTATTTTTCATGTTATTAAACACTCAAATTCACAAAACCATATTAATAGCATTATATTTCAAATACACCTTAATAATAACACAACTTTTTATTTTCACAAGTAATAATAACACATGAGGGTTCTACTTAGGTGAGGGCTTTGATTTCACATAAGCCCTAAGCCCTATTTATAAATAGCATTATTTGTTTTTAAATGTGGTAACAAAATCATCAATCAAGGAAGCTAGACAATCAGATTACATAATCGTCAAAAGTGATTAGAGTATTGTTACGCTGGAGGTTTTATATTTATGACTAGATAAATAATGCAGAGTAGTGACTAGATAATAAATGCAGCTGACTAGATGTGATATTTTATATATAAAACCAATCAGATTAAAGATGTAATATTTAAAAGCAATCACATCACATAATCGTCAGGGTGTGCTTTTATATTTATGATATGTTCAATGTGGATATGGGTGCGCTTTTCTATTTTATGACATGTTTTTCATTGTTATTGTATTATTATTATTACGTTGTATATTTACTCAAGGCTATTATTATTAATTTTATAATTTAATATTGCTACTTCCAAGTTCCGTGTGATTAGACTCGACTATGGATATGCGTGTGCTTTTATAATTTATGACATGCTTTTCATTGATTTCTTTAAATGTATTTACTCAACGCTATTATTATTATTTTTATAGTTTAATATTGCTGATTCCCGGTGATTAGACTATGGATATGCTGTGCTTTTTATATATATTTACCCAACGCTATTATTGTTATTTTATTTCATACTGCAACCTTCCGATGTTCTCTTAATATAAGAATATTGAGTCTGCGTGGTAAATGTGTTATTAAAGCATTGAAGAACTGAATGTTTTTCTGCAATTATGTAATGAGTGACGATTGAGATCCAAGAACAAAATAGAAAAAAATGTGTGAGCTACACTTTAAACGTGTATGCAGAAATGAAAACCAAAAGCATGCAGGCAGACCGTTAATAAACCTGATTAAATTTGAGCTCGGATCCAGCCTGTTAATAAACGTGATGTTTATAACAGCTTTAAGATCCAGCAAGGCTGGACTCCGTACTTGTCATTTGAGACTTCACAATGTGCTCTCACACTTTCTAGTCGTACATATACCATAAAGCTTCCGTTCGATACTGAAAGATTTATCCGTTCCAGTGCTAAGACAGTGCAGTGAATGGTACTACTTCTAGTATATCTAGTAGTTCCTGCAACAATGTCGTTGCAATCAGTGCATCTATCTTCAGCTGGCTTTGTTTTTCTACTCTCGTTTGTTGCTTATTTGGCTGCCATCACAAACGCAGCAATGGTCAATTATGCCTTCGTTGTAAGCTTCCTTAATTTCTATTTCAAAATTTTATTTTTGCATACCCATAACCTTTGGAAAAACAAAGTCCATAATGTTTGATGTACTTTTCAATCCGTGGACAGCTTGAAAAGAAGACATTTACCAGACTGTGCGAACAAAATACAGTAATCACTGTCAATGGGCAGCTACCAGGTCCAACGATTCGCGTACATGATGGGGACACTGTTATTGTTAAAGTTTATAACAAAGCCGGATACAATGCCACTATTCACTGGTATGTCTCTGCAACCTTGATATTAATCCTATTTCAGAACATGAGTTTTCAGCTACATAGGCTTGATGATATATAGATTATAAGACTCTTTTGCATGTCAGGCATGGAGTAGAGCAGTTACGGACAGGTTGGGCCGATGGACCTGCATATGTTACACAGTGCCCTATTGCACCAGGTGGACGTTTTACACAGAGATTCAAGATTAGTGGACAAGAAGGAGCCGTGTGGTGGCATGCTCATTACTCATGGCTCCGAGCTTCGGTGCATGGAGCTTTCGTAATCTATCCGAAGATAGGAAAATCATATCCATTTCCTAAACCCACTGCCGAAGTTCCTATGATAATAGGTACCGATGATCTGCTATGAGTTTCAAACGCAAATGTTTATGTTTGTTTGCCTGATGTGTTTTAATGGCTACTTGATTCAAACCCGTTATGTTATTGAACAGGAGAATGGTGGAAGAGTAACCCCATCCCCGTTATAGATGAAGCAGTTCTATCAGGCGGTGCGCCCAATTTATCCAATTCCTTCACCATAAATGGACAGCCAGGAGATCTGTTGCCCTGCTCTGACTCAGGTATTAGGTTTCTACTTTCATACTGGCTTCACTAGTTAACTTGTATAAATTGTTGTGTTGAAAAACGATGTAGAAACTGATCAAAATTATCTTGTTGATGCAGACACATTTCGATTCGCTGTAAAACAAGAAGAAACGTACCTTCTACGGATCGTGAATGCTGCACTCAATACTGGGCTCTTTTTCAAGATAGCAGGCCACGAATTTACAGTTGTAGCTGTGGATGCTTGCTACACCAAGCCATACAAGACAAGACAGATGTAGTCGTCATCTCTGCGGGTCAGACTACAGATGTTCTTGTCACGGCCAACCAGCCTGTGGGCAAATACTATATGGCCGCCCGAGCATATAATAATATGGAAATAGGTGATTTCGATAACACCACAACTACTGCTATTCTAGAGTATATTGGAGCTGGAAATTCTTCGCATCCAAGTTTACCTAGCCTTCCAGCCTTCAACGACACTGCGACTGTCAATACATTTAGTAGAGCACTGCGAAGCCTGGCTTCCCGAGAGAACCCAGTGGATGTTCCGCAGAAGATAGATGAAAGCCTTGTGATTCTGCGCACAACTGCACAGGCCCCGACGGAATGATGTTGAATGCAAGTGTCAACAACGTATCCTTTGTAACGCCCACGATCTCTCTGCTTCAAGCTTATTATTTCTCCATTAATGGTGTCTTTACGCCGGATTTTCCATCAAAACCTCCCCTTAGATTCAACTACACTGGGACGAATATAACGGAAAGTCTTTGGGTTCCTGACCCCGCAACAAAGGTGAAAGTGCTTGAATACAACTCAACAGTGCAGCTAGTTTTTCAGGGGACGAATATAACTGAAAGTCTTTGGGTTCCTGACCCTGCAACAAAGGTGAAAGTGCTTGAATACAACTCAACAGTGCAGCTAGTTTTTCAGGCAACAAACATCTTCGTGGCAGAGAACCATCCAATGCATCTTCATGGCTACAACTTTTACGTGGTGGGACAAGGATCGGGGAACTATAACCCAGTAACAGATCCGCGTAAGTTTAATCTGGTTGATCCCCCACAGCGCAACACAGTAATCGCTCCAATGAGTGGCTGGGTCGCCATAAGATTCAGAGCTGACAATCCAGGTATATATTTTGGCTTTTCATTTGAACTCCATCTTATTTAATTCTTTACTAGCTTAGAGTTTAATATAAGCGCCAATTGTTGTGCAGGAATGTGGTTCCTGCATTGCCATTTAGACGACCATTTCACGTGGGGATTGAATATGGTGTTTCTAGTGAAGAACGGTAAGGGTCCATTGGAAAAATTGGAGCCTCCTCCAAAAGACCTTCCCCAGTGCTAGAGAAGGAAATATCAATAACTGAATGATTTATGAAGGAAATATGTGGAGGTATGCAAGTGGATGCGAAAATGGTGTATGTCTTGAGGGATGTAAGTGGATGTAATATTTCTGCTATAGTAAAAAATTAAGATTCTGTTTTTATTCTGAGTGTAAGCATTTTATTTATAACAATTTGTATGGATTGAAGCATCATGAGCAAAGTTTAAAATTTATATATACTTTTAAAGAAATGAATTGACTAAGCTGAAAAATGGTAGAGATGATACCATTGAGACCATGAAAATTGGTGATATCCTCATAATACTTTACCTTTAATTGTTTTGAATAACTACTAACAAATCAAATACTTGTTAAAGTTGAGTGAATGAACATAAAAAATATAATTTATTTAATTACGGACACTCATCTACTTGCCACTTATATCATATATTGGCTCACTACTAGTGTAATATACCTCTATTTTATAATATCATTGCAACCCTTGGAAGTAGAAGCATAACCATGGCATTTGGATATTCGTTTCTTTCTTGTTTTTCATTCTTACAATTTTCTATTTTCTATAAAATAAATATGAATTCCAGTTTCCTAAGTAATTTTTTTATCCATCTATGTATGCGCAACGAAAGGTGAATCAATTGAACCTGTTCAATTTAACCATGATTATTCAAGGGATTCAATTGAACAATATTTCTTGAAAGAGATCGACCAATCTTTTGGTCAATCTCACATGTGTTATTTTGGAATTGAATTTTAGGTTTCTAATTTTTTGAACCTCGGAATGAAAATTGCTTGCAAATGAAAGTACAATCAAAAGAGAACTGATTTGGTGGAAAAGAATGACAATTTAAAGAAAAAGAGGCAACCATTGAGGGAAAATATAGATAATGGAAGAGATGTGGAGGTGCTTGGAAATGAAGAAGAAATGAGAGATGGTGAGAAAATTGTCGATGACAACACAAATGAAGAAGACAATGTTGATATCGACACCACTAGTGATTCTTGAGAAGTTCTTAAATTTTGAATTTTGAATTTTTTAGATTTTTTTTTAAACTTCCTACCTTTTGCAATTAAACAAATGTCATGTTCAAATTACAAATTTATATATTTGTTATGCAAGGACAACATCTAACATGCATGAAGATCCTAATGCACATACCATTTCACAGAGATTAATCAAAATTTGTAAGAACATTGTCTATGATGACAAATTTCTAGAGAATATGGATTCACCTAAAATTGAAGGAATGGGACCACCATTGCATGAATGGACAATTCGAGATAAAGTAAATTGGGGGATCAAAACAAAAATTGTAGGTAAATCTATCATAGCACAATCTCATATGTTACGTAAATTCTTAAAGCACAAAACTCTAAAAAATGCAATTCAATTATTAGGTATTAAAAGTTACAAAGAGACTTTAGTAAATCAATTGGTATAAAAAAATGTTGTAATGCCCCTCAACCTTTCCATGACTATCAACAATGACGACACTTATTGGCAAGTGAACCAGTTAAAAACAACCAAGAATAAATGAATTCTTATGGGAAGATTTGGAATAAATTTCTTTCCGACTAGAGATATACATGAAAAATCAATATGGTTCTAAGAAATTCTTGATTTAAATGGAAAATATGGATACTTGTGATAATGATGATAATTATTATCAATTAATTAGCACATGTAGATGAATGTCGCATTTATGTTGAAATATGGAAAATGGAATTATGTGCATGAATTACGATATGATGATTTTGAGCAATGATATTTGTTGGTTGTGGATCCTGATCTTCCGGATTCAGAGATGTTATTCAGTCATGTTTGTACCCTAGGCTTACTGTACACTCATTCCCCCACTGTACGGGCCCATGGTTTTGGGTAACCCGTGGTATTTTCCCATTGTATTTCCCCTATAAATGAAAGACATTGTAGCACGGCTAGGGTTGATGTATTAAGTATTGAGATCGTAAAGAGAGACTGTGAGAAAGTGAAGAGGAAGTGCAGCGGATGTGCTACAGGTTGTATCCCTTCATTTGGTGGATGGTATACTAATAAGGACTCGCAATTTCAGTGTGGATGTAGCCCATCTTGGGTGAACCACGATATATTGGTGCCTCTCTTGTTATGTGTTTGTGTAATTTGTATTTGCATCTTGTTTATTGTTATTGCTCTAAGATCCTGTTTTTCTAACTATATTAATGTGTGCTCAGATTATGTGTGCAGTAGCAGGTAAGACATCTTACCGACTGATTCATAATCAAATAACATGCGGGTCATAGAAGAGGGGGAAAACACACACGGGGGCATCGACGCACGATTTGAAAGCTCGTTCAGCTTTACTCGAGTGAGCATGAATCGTATTGATGAGACCATAATGGATTGGTCACATACGAGGTTGAGGGGCACACAGTAAGAGCAGACTTACTCCTCAGTGCCATTAGTCTCAGATAGAGTGTAGCTAGATTATTTATGGTAACGATTCCTGAAATCATTGTATGGAATCCCAGCACGACAATAAAACGAGAAAGTGTTGTCAGAAGGACCCGATGATATGGTACCTAGACAGTAAAATGAGAAAGTGTCATCAGAAGGACCTGATGATTTGGTACCTAGACAGTGAAATAAGAAAGTGTTGTCAGAAGGACCCGACCATGTGGTAACTAGACGAATAAAGGAAATTGATAAATGAACACCTATGTATTTGGAATATATTATTGCATTATATTATCTGTGCATGGAATGTAATTACATAGTTGACAAATAGTATTGCATTAGATTATTTGTGCATGAAATGATCATTTGTACTTAAATAATTCGGAATAATTAAATATGGAGCAAATGATAGACTAGGAGTCATTAACTAGTCAACTCCACCTACACCCACTAAAATAGAGATTGAAATCTTAGCATCAGGGGACATCTAGGAATAAAATGTTGGAAGTATGTGCACTCTCATGAGAGAGTGACACATGGTTGGGTGAATATTTGTATAAAATAATTTTTCATAAAAGAGTATTTTTGCATGAAGCGACATGTGTAACAAGGGATTTTTCTATTTAAGCAAGAGGAAAGGAAGGAAAAAGGGGGATGGCTCCCTAATGTTGGATGAATGCCAGAATGACAAAAAGGAATTATGATTGTTCTTTCTATTGTGATTTTGGCTAAGTATTTTTGTGAGGGGGATCTCACTTGCAAATCCCTGCCAGTGTGCATCCTCTACGACCCAAGGCTCAGGGGTGGCTATGCGACGGATTGCATAGGCCTACGATTGGGTAGTGAGGCTAACAATTGCTTCGCCTATGGTTAAATGATCCTTTACTTGTGGAATCCAACTAAAAACGAGGTTTGAAATGGACAAAATAGATCCGATTGACGACGATGACTCCTCCTTCGGTAGCGGAATCGACCTACGATTGATAGGTTTATTGTTCCATTTTGTATTTTCTAAGTTCAATCTTTAAATGTATTTCATTTTTCTGTCAATGATAAGATCGAATTTGGTTTATAATATGTTACTAAGCTTCCGTGTCAGTCTGTGAAGGGCCCCAAAAATGGGGGTCCCTACATTTGGTATCAGAGCATGGTTCAAAAACTCATACCTAAGGGCTCTCAATGCACACAAATCGTTGTTTGATTATGATCGGTTAGGTGATCTAGTATTCAAAGTACTTCATCACATGCTGGACTATCCTCCAAAAGCAGGTTCTTTCTTTTACGATTTCTGTTAATTAATGCATTATATTATAAGCTTCGTATTTTGGACTGTCCGGATTGAACTTGTTTCCTCCTTTCATACTAATCCAGAGCTACATTTCCACATGGATTATGATCGATCTGAAGGCATAGCAGTTGTATAAAAACATGTTTTTAATAGTTTCCAACCTCATTTTGATATGGCGAGAATGATAAATGTCTATAGAATGGTTATGGGTTTGATATTTTGCTTTAAGTCAGATGAATAATGGTTGCACCATAAAACATGGGGTTTATTCCAACTGAAACCTTACTCCATAGGAACTTGTGTCAGATTGGATGGATGGCGGATTGAACTATAGAAATTGTCCCACGTTCTCATATTCGAACCTGAGTCGGTCTATACTTACTCGAATCATTGGTTAAGTAGAATCGAGATTGATGTGTGAAATAGTTATAAAAGAAGATGTACATGTATGAGAAATTTTGGCTCTCAGAGTTCTATTGTTCAAAGATTTTACTGTATGTGTTATTAGCTCATTGGGTTCTGTTTGGAAAATAGAACTCTTAACAATGTCGATCTGAAGGTTCAGATCCACTCATCATTGGATATTGTATTAATTATCCTTGTTACTAGTTTTTTGTATAACTTGATCTAAGTTGTCATATCTATTATCTTCACAATGCAGCGTATTTGACTGTACAGCTTATGTCTGTGATGATAGATGCACCAATGCTTATTTATTAGTAAAATTTTAATGGAATAGATCAAGCAGCTATGGAACCTCGCTTGCTTATAGTGTAAGAATTAGTTGGGATCACTTTCCGTAAATTGTGCAGTAAATACCCACTCACTGTTACTTACCATTTAATTCGTAGGCACCTCAACTCATGATTATTGGGTAGTGAAACATATAGATTTACTGCTTGTTGGTGCATTGGTAGCGTCTAACATCCTGTTGTTATAAACACAATAAATTAAATGCCTATGACAACAAGCTGAAATCTAATTCGATTCCCTTTCTTACTCTTAATCTCGACATGGAACGAGGCACACCCGGATCTTTATGAGATACTCCCATAAAATTTCAGCCACATAATGTTTCCTTAATCTACAGCTCCCGAATTCAACTACCAATTCAACTTCATGCCAACTCCACCTACCACACCAACTAATCAATCCACCCATCGACATCTCTAAATCGGATTCTGGCAAAGACCTACTTTAGGTGTCGGCTATGCGATACTCTTGTGAACCTTTTTTATTACTTACAGGAATTCAATTACTTTATCTACTCCTTTAAAAGGATTAGAGTGATAAGAAATGATACTTAGTTTAACCTTATTTATTTAAATGAACTATGGGAAAAGATTATTTGATGATCCTAGGATTCAAAACCCTTTTTATTCTAAAACTGTCAATTTACAGAATCATAGTTGTATTATGCTAATGCTGAGTATTGAACAGGTTATTGGGTAGTGAGGCTAACAATTGCTTCGCCTATGGTTAAATGATCCTTTGCTTGTGGAATCCAACTGAAAGCGAGGTTGGAAATGGACAAAATAGATCCGATTGACAACGATGACTCCTCCTTCGGTAGCGGAATCGACCTACGATTGATAGGTTTATTGTTCCATTTTGTATTTTCTAAGTTCAATCTTTAAATGTATTTCATTTTTTTGTCAATGATAAGATCGAATTTGGTTTATAATATATTACTAAGTTTCGGTGTCAGTCTGTGAAGGGCCCCAAAAATGGGGGTCCCTACATTTGGTATCAGAGCATGGTTCAAAAACTCATACCTAAGGGCTCTCACTGCACACAAATCATTGTTTGATTATGATCGGTTAGGCGATCTAGTATTCAAAGTACTTCATCACATGCTGGACTATCCTCCAAAAGAAGGTTCTTTCTTTTACGATTTATGTTAATTAATGCATTGTATTATAAGCTTCATCTTTTGGACTATCCAGATTGAACTTGTTTCCTCCTTTCATACTAATCCAGAGCTACATTTCCACATGGATCATGATCGATCTGAAGGGATATCAGTTGTATAAAAACATGTTTTTAATAGTTTCCAACCTCATTTTGATATGGCGAGAATGATAAATGTCTATAGAATGGTTATGGGTTTGATATTTTGCTTTAAGTCAGATGAATAATGGTTGCACCATAAAACATGGGGTTTATTCCAACTGAAACCTTACTCCATAGGAACTTGTGTCAGATTGGATGGATGGCGGATTGAACTATAGAAATTGTCCCACGTTCTCATATTCGAACCTGAGTCGGTCGATACTTACTCGAATCATTGGTTAAGTAGAATCGAGATTGATGTGTGAAATAGTTATAAAAGAAGATGTACATGTATGAGAAATTTTGGCTCTCAGAGTTCTATTGTTCAAAGATTTTACTGTATGTGTTATTACCTCGTTGGGTTCTGTTTGGAAAATAAAACTCTTAACAATGTCGATCTGAAGGTTCAGATCCACTCATCATTGGATATTGTATTAATTATCCTTGTTACTAGTTTTTTGTATAACTTGATCTAAGTTGTCATATCTATTATCTTCACAATGCAGCGTATTTGACTGTACAGCTTATGTCTGTGATGATAGATGCACCAATGCTCATTTATTAGTAAAATTTTAATGGACTAGATCAAGCAGCTATGGAACCTCGCTTGCTTATAGTGTAAGAATTAGTTGGGATCACTTCCCGTAAATTGTGCAGTAAATACCCACTGACTGTTACTTACCATTTAATTCGTAGGCACCTCAACTCATGATTATTGGGTAGTGAAACATATAGATTCACTGCTTGTTGGTGCATAGGTAGAGTCTAACATCCTGTTGTTATAACCACAATAAATTAAATACCTATGACAACAAGCTGAAATCTAATTCGATTCCCTTTCTTACTCTTAATCCCGACATGGAACGAGGCACACCCGGATCTTTATGAGATACTCCCATAAAATTTCCACGGGGGTTTCACTAGTGAGGCAATATCATATCACGTCCATTCATATTGGGGGTTTGAATACTCTTAAAAACCTCAAAAATATATTGCCCTGTATTAAGGGGTCAAGGGGGTTTTCTAATTTGACATAGTAATATAAATATTGGGGGTTATTTTATTTGGGAGTGTTTAGGAACAACCTACAAATTGTGGGATGGATTCATACGTCCAAATCACGGGCTCAATTCATTCCCACCTAAAACTTAAGGACCTTCCATTTTTGTTTGATATTGCTTATGATCCTAAGTTTTGCATAAATTTGATAATAGTGTACCAATGATAATATTGATGGAAGTCTTTTTGGATTATTGGCCTTGAGAAATCCTCATTTAATAGCTTATTTACGCTTGGTTTCAATTGATGTTATATTTTTTTTCATCTTTAAGTTAAGAGATGTAGTTAAATGGGAGTTCCGGACTTGAACAATTGTATTGTATTTTTTGTAGGCATTTAAGTAAAAGATTTAAATCTTCATTTTTTAGGTTGGGGTTTAGGTGGGCATTGAGATTCAATTAAACCTTAATGCTCCAAGACAACCTAGAAAAGTGAGATCAATGTTTCTTGGCTCACTGGAACCAAGAAAAGTGAGATCAATCTTTCTTGGCTCACTGGAACCAAGAAAAGTTAGATCAATGTTTCTTGACTAATTATTTCTTTCAACTTTTTGTATTCTTCTTTAATATTTTCACATTACCAGTTAGGAATAGTTTTTAGATTGAGTTATATTTGGCACATTCATAATTGTAATTTCAATTCTTATATGCAAGGCATTTGTCTTAATATTGTATTGGAATTAACATGAACATAGGTGAAAATCTAGATCCTTATTTACATGTACCCTATGTGGTATCGTTACCATGAAATGGTATCATATAAGTTTCACTATATGTGTATCTTTATAACTATTGCATGCTTGAAACCTAACAATGGATATTTTCCCCTATCCTTTAAAGATTAAAAAAACTAGATATAACCCAAGAAAAGGTAACTAAATGTTGTCAATTCTTATGATTGCAAGAATAAATGTAGAGGAAGTGGAGGCAATTCATTGGATCTTGTGAATGACCCAAATCCAAGCTATGCACATGATCATATAGTGTTATTGAAAATTAAAAAGATTTTTTCTATGTTCATTTGGGTTCAAACATCAATGATGTTTGTTTTGATAGGAAGGTAGGGGCGTCCATCCAAAAAAGGGTTTCAATTTTGCATTTTTATGGAGTTTAATTTATTAAGCTTATAGAAAACATGAGTTCTCTATGGCTATATTCATATTTACATGATATAGAATTGGTAGATTGGAAGGTTGTGGTGTGAAACATTTGCAGTTCTCTTATTTTCTAAGCATTGCACTAACAATTGGACTATTGGTCTTTTACATTCTTTCTTATGTTGATCTCTTGGCTAGGCTGTGTTTTACACATTTTACCTTCCCCGGTAATATTTATTTGGGTGTTCGACTATCCAATGCTACAAATTAATTAGTCACCCTTGCAATCCTAGTGGGATCATTATTAGCATTATACTATTATTTTATTTAGCATGTTGTTTGCTTATACCAAGATGTGTTAGGTCTCCTGTTTGTTACAACTTGATAATATGATATAAAGGGGGTGTTAAAAACGGGTTGATAAAAATGGATACCTACAATATCTAGTGAAACTAGGGGTTTTCTTAATTGGAAATGCATATTTGGAGGGGGGTTCAACAATACAATTTTAGGATGCATTTTCCAATATTTAGTGGAATTAGGGGTATTCTTTAATATCATGCGAACGATCGTGCTATGTAACAAGTTCACTGAGTGAACCCCCCGTGAAAATTTCAGCCACATAATGTTTCCTTAATCTGCAGCTCCCGAATTCAACTACCAATTCAACTTCATGCCAACTCCACCTACCACACCAACTAATCAATCCACCCATCGACATCTCTAAATCGGATTCTGGCAAAGACCTACTTTAGGTGTCGGCTATGCGATACTCTTGTGAACCTTTTTTTACTTACAGGAATTCAATTACTTTATCTACTCCTTTAAAAGGATTAGAGTGATAAGAAATGATACTTAGATTAACCTTAATTATTTAAATGAACTATGGGAAAAGATTATTTGATGATCCTAGGATTCAAAACCCTTTTTATTCTAAAACTGTCAATTTACAGAATCATAGTTGTATTATGCTAATGCTGAGTATTGAACAGGTTATTGGGTAGTGAGGCTAACAATTGCTTCGCCTATGGTTAAATGATCCTTTACGTGTGGAATCCAACTGAAAGCGAGGTTGGAAATGGACAAAATAGATCCGATTGACGACGATGACTCCTCCTTCGGTAGCGGAATCGACCTACGATTGATAGGTTTATTGTTCCATTTTGTATTTTCTAAGTTCAATCTTTAAATGTATTTCATTTTTCTGTCAATGATAAGATCGAATTTGGTTTATAATATGTTACTAAGTTTCGGTGTCAGTCTATGAAGCGCCCCAAAAATGGGGGTCCCTACATTTGGTATCAGAGCATGGTTCAAAAACTCATACCTAAGGGCTCTCACTGCACACAAATCATTGTTTGATTATGATCGGTTAGGCGATCTAGTATTCAAAGTACTTCATCACATGCTGGACTATCCTTCAAAAGCAGGTTCTTTCTTTTACGATTTATGTTAATTAATGCATTGTATTATAAGCTTCGTCTTTTGGACTATCCGGATTGAACTTGTTTCCTCCTTTCATACTAATCCAGAGCTACATTTCCACATGGATTATGATCGATCTGAAGGGATAGCAGTTGTATAAAAACATGTTTTTAATAGTTTCCAACCTCATTTTGATATCGCGAGAATGATAAATGTCTATAGAATGGTTATGGGTTTGATATTTTGCTTTAAGTCAGATGAATAATGGTTGCACCATAAAACATGGGGTTTATTCCAACTGAAACCTTACTCCATAGGAACTTGTGTCAGATTGGATGGATGGCGGATTGAACTATAGAAATTGTCCCACGTTCTCATATTCGAACCTGAGTCGGTCGATACTTACTCGAATCATTGGTTAAGTAGAATCGAGATTGATGTGTGAAATAGTTATAAAAGAAGATGTACATGTATGAGAAATTTTGGCTCTCAGAGTTCTATTGTTCAAATATTTTACTGTATGTGTTATTACCTCATTGGGTTCTGTTTGGAAAATAAAACTCTTAACAATGTCGATCTGAAGGTTCAGATCCACTCATCATTGGATATTGTATTAATTATCCTTGTTACTAGTTTTTTGTATAACTTGATCTAAGTTGTCATATCTATTATCTTCACAATGCAGCGTATTTGACTGTATAGCTTATGTCTGTGATGATAGATGCACCAATGCTCATTTATTAGTAAAATTTTAATGGAATAGATCAAGCAGCTATGGAACCTCGCTTGCTTATAGTGTAAGAATTAGTTGGGATCACTTCCCGTAAATTATGCAGTAAATACCCACTGACTGTTACTTACCATTTAATTCGTAGGCACCTCAACTCATGATTATTGGGTAGTGAAACATATAGATTCACTGCTTGTTGGTGCATAGGTAGCGTCTAACATCCTGTTGTTATAACCACAATAAATTAAATACCTATGACAACAAGCTGAAATTTAATTCGATTCCCTTTCTTACTCTTAATCCCGACATGGAACGAGGCACACCCGGATCTTTATGAGATACTCCCATAAAATTTCAGCCACATAATGTTTCCTTAATCTGCAGGTCCCGAATTCAACTACCAATTCAACTTCATGCCAACTCCACCTACCACACCAACTAATCAATCCACCCATCGACATCTCTAAATCGGATTCTGGCAAAGACCTACTTTAGGTGTCGGCTATGCGATACTCTTGTGAACCTTTTTTATTACTAAAAGGAATTCAATTACTTTATCTACTCCTTTAAAAGGATTAGAGTGATAAGAAATGATACTTAGATTAACCTTAATTATTTAAATGAACTATGGGAAAAGATTATTTGATGATCCTAGGATTCAAAACCCTTTTTATTCTAAAACTGTCAATTTACAGAATCATAGTTGTATTATGCTAATGCTGAGTATTGAACAGGTTATTGGGTAGTGAGGCTAACAATTGCTTTGCCTATGGTTAAATGATCCTTTACTTGTGGAATCCAACTGAAAGCGAGGTTGGAAATGGACAAAATAGATCCGATTGACGACGATGACTCCTCCTTCGGTAGCGGAATCGACCTACGATTGATAGGTTTATTGTTCCATTTTGTATTTTCTAAGTTCAATCTTTAAATGTATTTCATTTTTCTGTCAATGATAAGATCGAATTTGGTTTATAATATGTTACTAAGTTTCGGTGTCAGTCTGTGAAGGGCCCCAAAAATGGGGGTCCCTACATTTGGTATCAGAGCATGGTTCAAAAACTCATACCTAAGGGCTCTCACTGCACACAAATCATTGTTTGATTATGATCAGTTAGGCGATCTAGTATTCAAAGTACTTCATCACATGCTGGACTATCCTCCAAAAGCAGGTTCTTTCTTTTACGATTTATGTTAATTAATGCATTGTATTATAAGCTTCATCTTTTGGACTATCCAGATTGAACTTGTTTCCTCCTTTCATACTAATCCAGAGCTACATTTCCACATGGATCATGATCGATCTGAAGGGATAGCTGTTGTATAAAAACATGTTTTTAATAGTTTCCAACCTCATTTTGATATGGCGAGAATGATAAATGTCTATAGAATGGTTATGGGTTTGATATTTTGCTTTAAGTCAGATGAATAATGGTTGCACCATAAAACATGGGGTTTATTCCAACTGAAACCTTACTCCATAGGAACTTGTGTCAGATTGGATGGATGGCGGATTGAACTATAGAAATTGTCCCACGTTCTCATATTCGAACCCGAGTCGGTCGATACTTACTCGAATCATTGGTTAAGTAGAATCGAGATTGATGTGTGAAATAGTTATAAAAGAAGATGTACATGTATGAGAAATTTTGGCTCTCAGAGTTCTATTGTTCAAAGATTTTACTATATGTGTTATTACCTCGTTGGGTTCTATTTGGAAAATAAAACTCTTAACAATGTCGATCTGAAGGTTCAGATCCACTCATCATTGGATATTGTATTAATTATCCTTGTTACTAGTTTTTTGTATAACTTGATCTAAGTTGTCATATCTATTATCTTCACAATGCAGCGTATTTGACTGTACAGCTTATGTCTGTGATGATAGATGCACCAATGCTCATTTATTAGTAAAATTTTAATGGAATAGATCAAGCAGCTATGGAACCTCGCTTGCTTATAGTGTAAGAATTAGTTGGGATCACTTCCCGTAAATTGTGCAGTAAATACCCACTGACTGTTACTTACCATTTAATTCGTAGGCACCTCAACTCATGATTATTGGGTAGTGAAACATATAGATTCACTGCTTGTTGGTGCATAGGTAGAGTCTAACATCCTGTTGTTATAACCACAATAAATTAAATACCCATGACAACAAGCTGAAATCTAATTCGATTCCCTTTCTTACTCTTAATCCCGACATGGAACGAGGCACACCCGGATCTTTATGAGATACTCCCATAAAATTTCAGCCACATAATGTTTCCTTAATTTGCAGCTCCCGAATTCAACTACCAATTCAACTTCATGCCAACTCCACCTACCACACCAACTAATCAATCCACCCATCGACATCTCTAAATCGGATTCTGGCAAAGACCTACTTTAGGTGTCGGCTATGCGATACTCTTGTGAACCTTTTTTTACTTACAGGAATTCAATTACTTTATCTACTCCTTTAAAAGGATTAGAGTGATAAGAAATGATACTTAGATTAACCTTAATTATTTAAATGAACTATGGGAAAAGATTATTTGATGATCCTAGGATTCAAAACCCTTTTTATTCTAAAACTGTCAATTTACAGAATCATAGTTGTATTATGCTAATGCTGAGTATTGAACAGGTTATTGGGTAGTGAGGCTAACAATTTCTTCGCCTATGGTTAAATGATCCTTTACGTGTGGAATCCAACTGAAAGCGAGGTTGGAAATGGACAAAATAGATCCGATTGACGACGATGACTCCACCTTAGGTAGCGGAATCGACCTACGATTGATAGGTTTATTGTTCCATTTTGTATTTTCTAAGTTCAATCTTTAAATGTATTTCATTTTTCTGTCAATGATAAGATCGAATTTGGTTTATAATATGTTACTAAGTTTCGGTGTCAGTCTATGAAGGGCCCCAAAAATGGGGGTCCCTACATTTGGTATCAGAGCATGGTTCAAAAACTCATACCTAAGGGCTCTCACTGCACACAAATCATTGTTTGATTATGATCGGTTAGGCGATCTAGTATTCAAAGTACTTCATCACATGCTGGACTATCCTCCAAAAGCAGGTTCTTTCTTTTACGATTTATGTTAATTAATGCATTGTATTATAAGCTTCGTCTTTTGGACTATCTGGATTGAACTTGTTTCCTCCTTTCATACTAATCCAGAGCTACATTTCCACATGGATTATGATCGATCCGAAGGGATAGCAGTTGTATAAAAACATGTTTTTAATAGTTTCCAACCTCATTTTGATATCGCGAGAATGATAAATGTCTATAGAATGGTTATGGGTTTGATATTTTGCTTTAAGTCAGATGAATAATGGTTGCACCATAAAACATGGGGTTTATTCCAACTGAAACCTTACTCCATAGGAACTTGTGTCAGATTGGATGGATGGCGGATTGAACTATAGAAATTGTCCCACGTTCTCATATTCGAACCTGAGTCGGCCGATACTTACTCGAATCATTGGTTAAGTAGAATCGAGATTGATGTGTGAAATAGTTATAAAAGAAGATGTACATGTATGAGAAATTTTGGCTCTCAGAGTTCTATTGTTCAAAGATTTTACTATATGTGTTATTACCTCGTTGGGTTCTGTTTGGAAAATAAAACTCTTAACAATGTCGATCTGAAGGTTCAGATCCACTCATCATTGGATATTGTATTAATTATCCTTGTTACTAGTTTTTTGTATAACTTGATCTAAGTTGTCATATCTATTATCTTCACAATGCAGTGTATTTGACTGTATAGCTTATGTCTGTGATGATAGATGCACCAATGCTCATTTATTAGTAAAATTTTAATGGAATAGATCAAGCAGCTATGGAACCTCGCTTGCTTATTGTAATGTCCCTTGTTAGAAATTTTATTAAAATTGCAATTTTCCACTTTTTTCCTTGGTTCGACCTTGGACTAGTTTCGATCTCTAGGTCCCAAATTTGCCCCAAATGATCCCAAATCTTCTGAGAAGGTATATGAATGATATTAGAACATAAATATGTGTTTCAGGGATGTCTTTGTACCTTTAAAACACTTCTGCAAATACTCTTTCAATTCTGGTCAATGTAGGTAACTTTACTAGTGATTTCCCTTTGACTAGTATTGGTCTCTAGGTCTCAAATTGACTCCAAATGCCTTCAAATCTTCAAGGAAGGTTTATGAATGATATTAGGAATTGAATATGATTTTCAAGTATAACATATGGCCACCAAAAGACCTCTGCAAACTCTCTTAAGATTCTGGACCAAGTATGCAATTTTACTAGTAATTTGGGGTTCAAATCCCCCTGAGGTAAGTACTGAAAATGGCTTCCCAAATGCCTCCAAACCCACTCAAATTTATGAACAGAGGTATGTAATGTGTTAATTATGTTATTAAGGTCTCATATGCACCATTAATGGTTTATTACAACTGTTCTCACCCTCTCCCATTCAACTGCAAAAATCCCCAATTCGACCCTTGGGGAAATGGCACTATTTCACCTCCCAATACAACTAAACTGAGTAAAAATGCTTCAAATGCTCAAGTACAGTACATGAAACTTGTAGAAGACATCCATGGCAGTATATTGATCACAAATATATCATAGAATCATCCATTCATTCGAAATCATCATCAATACATTGGTTCACAACAAGGTAGTGGGGAAATGGCATTGTTCTTCCATTAAAAATGAGATTTATACATTTCTACTTGGAATTTCGACCTGAAACTTTCTGGAGATGAAGAACAGAGTATTTAATTCATATTACAAAAGAAATGGGGCATTAGAAGCTCCTCCAAAGAGTACAATAGGTCACCAAAAACGCCCTCCCTCAAGGATCAAGAATATGCCATCAAAACTGGAAATGGTTGAAGGAGCGAGCTGCAATAGAAGAAACCATGAGCTTCCCTGTAGCTTACACCTGCAAATAAAGACTCCATTAAATCTCCAAATGAAAGGTCTGAATGGCCTTTCCAATTTCCAACTTGGATGGGAATCTTTCACCCTCGAAATTGGCTAAGGCAAGAAACTAGTCATCCACTAGCTCTCCCTCTTCACAAATGCAATTGCAAATTCTACAAATGATCAAAATCCATTCTCATACTTCATTTCTACATTTTATAACCAACATTATCCTTCTAAGGGTCGAAATCCTTTCAATAGATTCAATAGATTTCCATTTAGGAAATATTCCACATTTGCCACTTGTCTCCTAGTTCCAACCTTCCATCTTCTCCCAAATTTGATTTTGGGTCTCTTTGGCTTCTCCAACTCCCAAATTCGACTTCCTTGAGCCTATTTTTGGGGCTGACATGTCATAGTGGTCAGATGTCAGAGGTCAGGTCTGCAATTTGTCATAGTTGTCATAGATGCTCCATCATTGGTGTCATAGGGGCTAGGGAATCTAGCCCAAGTGTCCACAAACTTCCACTTTGACTCTTTATCTTCCATGGAGGTTACCAATCCTTCCCAATTCGACCTAAGATGCTCAATGACATGTGTTATGACTTACCAACTCACCCAAGAGTGTTCACATTCCCATTAATTCGAATTTGCAAAAGAGATATACCATGTATTATGAAAAATCAAGCTAGTGTGGGTCCCACATCCTCCATATGTCTCCAAAACCATTTGTCACCTAGGATTGCTCTTGAATTTATTTATTCAATCTATTTATTAAATACTTGAACCCTTCTAATGTCTAAACATCATTTATTATCCCCCTTATTCCAAATCCCAAAGCTTCCACCCCAAACCTAGGAAACTAGTAATTTTCCTCCTTGGCAATTATTTGACCCTTAACATCAATTTTACAAACTCTAATGAATATGGATAATGTGATTAGGCCATTGTGACCCAATTACAAATTTGGGACATGACAAATCCTCCCTTCCCAATATTGCTTGTCCTCAAGCAATTTCAAACATGGGTGTTGAAGAACTTGCTTTCTGTATAATTCTTTGAAGTTGCCATTGAATTGCCAAACCTTGAGTCTTTGAGTTTCCATGAATATTTTAGAGAGGAAACACCATGCTTGCTGTTGCACTACTCTGATTAAAATCACTTTATTAAGTGGGGAATCCAACTCCCATACTGCTTGCTTCCCCCCCAAAAAATGAAACCAATGAGACAAAAATTATTCCAGGGTCCCATTGCTTATATTGCACCCCAACAATTAAGAGTGCTCTCCAACCTACACAATTAGATAAGAGGATTCCTGGATCCCATTTTCTTGTATGCATTCTTCCACACATCATGAGTACCAAATGTATATCATCAAAGTACATAGCAACATAATGAAAATGTACATCAAGGATATGCTTCATCAAAGAGTCATGAAAGTGCTTATACCTCCAAGCAAGTAGACCACCATTTTCCAAGTGCATACAAGCTTCAAGTGACCAATCAAATTTGCTCCAATGACATAGGTGAGGATCCCATGTCCTATAATGCTCCTCCAAAAGGATGTGATATGCATCAAAATATTCAGCCATGTATTCTTTCATCCAAGAAGTGAATGAAGAATCTCCACTAGAATCTGAACCAAATAATGAGCAGAAAAAACAAGGAGACTTCAAATGACTCAAAGAAGTCTCACCCATACATCCATGAATGTGAGAATCATAAAGATGTAACAAAGTATGTGTCTGCCAACAAAAATGTTCTCCCATCATAAATCTATTCATCCAAGTGTTGGATGAAGTTCCTCTAACATCAAATGAACCCAGTGTTGAGCAAGAAAAACCATGAGTATTCAAGTGACTCAAATCCATATCATAGGTGCATCCATGTAGATGTGAATCATCATAAAGTGACAAATTATGTTGCTGCAAATGTGAATAAGAATGTGCTCCAACCATGTCATCATAATAGTTAAATCTAGGAGTTCCATACTCCTCATGTGGCACCATCAAAAAGAACCCTTTCACCCATACTTCATTGAGACTAATACTGCAAAACATGGAATTGTAGGATGTAGGAGAATGTACTAACTCACCCAAATGATCAAAAAGTTCAGGAGTTTCATCATGGGAAGGATCCATGTGGGTAGTATCATGCAGCTCCTTCAAAAGTGTGAACTCTTTGTCATAGTTTGGTTCCAATGTAGAGGAATCATGCTCTTCTTTAAAAATTGCATAACCTTCATCAAGAGGCAATTCAAATTCCTCTTCCACCACATCAAGTGTTTGGATCTCTTCAAGTTCATCTTCAAACACATCAAGAACATTCAAATTTTCACATTTCTCATGATCCACCATGTCATGAGAATCCTCCAAACAATCTACCATTTGACAATCTGAAACATAGGAGGAATAACAAGTATCTTGCAACTTTTCAAGAAGTTGCTCATTTTGAATTGTGAGCTTATGAATATCCTCATTATTCTTCAAGTATGCATCATGTAACAATTCATTAAGCTCAAACAAATGGTTTCTATCAAAAAGCAAAGACATGAAATTACCTTTGATGTGGCACATTGCTCTTTGAATCTTCTCCATGTCTTCAAGGAAGGATGTTTCCTCCAATGAAGTAGCTCTCCAACAAGAATTTGACACCAATGCTTGAGTGTCATGGAGAATGCTGAGGGACTCTTGGATGTTATTTTCATTCATCTTTAAGGACCCTTCAAGAAAATGAGGCTCTTGCAAATGAACCTCCTCATCTTCTTCAATTTTGCTTGGACCAACTTCATGAAGCTCAAGTGGTGATGGGGAAGTTGATCTTGGTTCTTCTTCAACCGCTACAAGGTATTCATTATCATGCTTAATGAAACTTGTACTTGTAGAAACACTTTCAAAAGTGATCTCTATGTCACCAACATAGAGGTGTGAGCACCCATCAGTAGGTACTCCTTCATAGTTTAAGCATCCATCAGTAGATGCTCTTTGGTTCATGTCTAAGCTAGAAGGTGTCTCGAAATGATCTTCCATATTTTCAATAGAATCTTCTTCATGCTCTTGTGATGTCTCTTCCTTTTGCTCCTTAAAGCAAGCTGATGCATTTTGCCCCTTGTTTTCCTTAGGATCAATATATTTGGAATCTCTTCTTGAATAAATCTCAAAAGCTCTCCTCAAGGAGGACATCATTTCATGCACACATATATGATACTCGCTCCAAGGGTTTTTACAAGAAGGGCATAAACCTTTCTTCACTAACTCCACATCTTCATTTTTGGGCCTATTTTCAAAAACATGTTCAGCATAGTACTCAAAAGACATGGCATTTTGTGTATTTTTGCTAAAAGCAAGATATTCTTGATATTTTTGATATTGTTGGGGCAAGGTTTTATATTTTGCTCTCCATCTTTGGAACTCACTCATAGAATTATCCTTGTTTGGTGTGACACACTCATATTCATCAGATTTAAATTCATAAGAATAATCTTCATTTCTCTTGAAATTGTAAGAAGTGTTTCATGATGGCACCTCTTCCTCATACCATTCACATTCTGCTTCATATTGCTCATAAGCATCTGCATATTCCTCATAAGAATTGTACTCATAGGATTCATCATAATAGTAAGACATGGCTGCCAATTATTCTTGAATGTATGTACCTAATACACAGGTGCAAGGACCATGCTCTGATACCACTGTAATGTTCCTTGTTAGAAATTTTATTAAAATTGCAATTTTCCACTTTTTTCCTTGGTTCGACCTTGGACTAGTTTCGATCTCTAGGTCCCAAATTTGCCCCAAATGATCCCAAATCTTCTGAGAAGGTATATGAATGATATTAGAACATAAATATGTGTTTCAGGGATGCCTTTGTACCTTTAAAACACTTCTGCAAATACTCTTTCAATTCTGGTCAATGTAGGTAACTTTACTAGTGATTTCCCTTTGACTAGTATTGGTCTCTAGGTCTCAAATTGACTCCAAATGCCTTCAAATATTCAAGGAAGGTTTATGAATGATATTAGGAATTGAATATGATGTTCAAGGATAACATATGGCCACCAAAATACCTCTGCAAACTCTCTTAAGATTCTGGACCAAGTATGCAATTTTACTAGTAATTTGGGGTTCAAATCCCCCTGAGGTAAGTACTGAAAATGGCTTCCCAAATGCCTCCAAACCCACTCAAATTTATGAACAGAGGTATGTAATGTGTTAATTATGTTATTAAGGTCTCATATGCACCATTAATGGTTTATTACAACTGTTCTCACCCTCTCCCATTCAACTGCAAAAATCCCCAATTCGACCCTTGGGGAAATGGCACTATTTCACCTCCCAATACAACTAAACTGAGTAAAAATGCTTCAAATGCTCAAGTACAGTACATGAAACTTGTAGAAGACATCCATGGCAGTATATTGATCACAAATATATCATAGAACCATCCATTCATTCGAAATCATCATCAATACATTGGTTCACAACAAGGTAGTGGGGAAATGGCATTGTTCTTCCATTAAAAATGAGATTTATACATTTCTACTTGGAATTTCGACCTGAAACTTTCTGGAGATGAAGAAAAGAGTATTTACTTCATATTACAAAAGAAATGGGGCATTAGAAGCTCCTCCAAAGAGTACAATAGCTCACCAAAAACGCCCTCCCTCAAGGATCAAGAATATGCCATCAAAACTGGAAATGGTTGAAGGAGCAAGCTGCAATAGAAGAAACCATGAGCTTCCCTGTAGCTTACACCTGCAAATAAAGACTCCATTAAAGCTCCAAATGAAAGGTCTGAATGGCCTTTCCAATTGCCAACTTGGATGGGAATCTTTCACCCTCGAAATTGGCTAAGGCAAGAAACTAGTCATCCACTAGCTCTCCCTCTTCACAAATGCAATTGCAAATTCTACAAATGATCAAAAGCCATTCTCATACTTCATTTCTACATTTTATAACCAACATTATCCTTCTAAGGGTCGAAATCCTCTCAATAGATTCAATAGATTTCCATTTAGGAAATATTCCACATTTGCCACTTGTCTCCTAGTTCCAACCTTCCATCTTCTCCCAAATTCGATTTTGGGTCTCTTTGGCTTCTCCAACTCCCAAATTCGACTTCCTTGAGCCTATTTTTGGGGATGACATGTCATAGTGGTCAGATGTCAGAGGTCAGGTCTGCAATTTGTCATATTTGTCATAGATGCTCCATCATTGGTGTCATAGGGGCTAGGGAATCTAGCCCAAGTGTCCACAAACTTCCACTTTGACTCTTTATCTTCCATGGAGGTTACCAATCCTTCCCAATTCGACCTAAGATGCTCAATGACATGTGTTATGAATTACCAACTCACCCAAGAGTGTTCACATTCCCATTAATTCGAATTTGCAAAAGAGATATACCATGTATTATGAAAAATCAAGCTAGTGTGGGTCCCACATCCTCCATATGTCTCCAAAACCATTTGTCACCTAGGATTGCTCTTGAATTTCTTTATTCAATCTATTTATTAAATACTTGAACCCTTCTAATGTCTAAACATCATTTATTATCCCCCTTATTCCTAATCCCAAAGCTTCCACCCCAAACCTAGGAAACTAGTAATTTTCCTCCTTGGCAATTATTTGACCCTTAACATCAATTTTACAAACTCTAATGAATATGGATAATGTGATTAGGCCATTGTGACCCAATTACAAATTTGGGACATGACACTTATAGTGTAAGAATTAGTTGGGATCACTTCCCGTAAATTATGCAGTAAATACCCACTGACTGTTACTTACCATTTAATTCGTAGGCACCTCAACTCATGATTATTGGGTAGTGAAACATATAGATTCACTGCTTGTTGGTGCATAGGTAGCGTCTAACATCCTGTTGTTATAACCACAATAAATTAAATACCTATGACAACAAGCTGAAATTTAATTCGATTCCCTTTCTTACTCTTAATCCCGACATGGAACGAGGCACACCCGGATCTTTATGAGATACTCCCATAAAATTTCAGCCACATAATGTTTCCTTAATCTGCAGCTCCCGAATTCAACTACCAATTCAACTTCATGCCAACTCCACCTACCACACCAACTAATCAATCCACCCATCGACATCTCTAAATCGTATTCTGGCAAAGACCTACTTTAGGTGTCGGCTATGCGATACTCTTGTGAACCTTTTTTATTACTTAAAGGAATTCAATTACTTTATCTACTCCTTTAAAAGGATTAGAGTGATAAGAAATGATACTTAGATTAACCTTAATTATTTAAATGAACTATGGGAAAAGATTATTTGATGATCCTAGGATTCAAAACCCTTTTTATTCTAAAACTGTCAATTTACAGAATCATAGTTGTATTATGCTAATGCTGAGTATTGAACAGGTTATTGGGTAGTGAGGCTAACAATTGCTTTGCCTATGGTTAAATGATCCTTTACTTGTGGAATCCAACTGAAAGCGAGGTTGGAAATGGACAAAATAGATCCTATTGACGACGATGACTCCTCCTTCGGTAGCGGAATCGACCTACGATTGATAGGTTTATTGTTCCATTTTGTATTTTCTAAGTTCAATTTTTAAATGTATTTCATTTTTCTGTCAATGATAAGATCGAATTTGGTTTATAATATGTTACTAAGTTTCGGTGTCAGTCTGTGAAGGGCCCCAAAAATGGGGGTCCCTACATTTGGTATCAGAGCATGGTTCAAAAACTCATACCTAAGGGCTCTCACTGCACACAAATCATTGTTTGATTATGATCGGTTAGGCGATCTAGTATTCAAAGTACTTCATCACATGCTGGACTATCCTCCAAAAGCAGGTTCTTTCTTTTACGATTTATGTTAATTAATGCATTGTATTATAAGCTTCGTCTTTTGGACTATCCGGATTGAACTTGTTTCTTCTTTTCATACTAATCCAGAGCTACATTTCCACATGGATTATGATCGATCTGAAGGGATAGCAGTTGTATAAAAACATGTTTTTAATAGTTTCCAACCTCATTTTGATATGGCGAGAATGATAAATGTCTATAGAATGGTTATGGGTTTGATATTTTCCTTTAAGTCAGATGAATAATGGTTGCACCATAAAACATGGGGTTTATTCCAACTGAAACCTTACTCCATAGGAACTTGTGTCAGATTGGATGGATGGCGGATTGAACTATAGAAATTGTCCCATGTTCTCATATTCGAACCCGAGTCGGTCGATACTTACTCGAATCATTGGTTAAGTAGAATCGAGATTGATGTGTGAAATAGTTATAAAAGAAGATGTACATGTATGAGAAATTTTGGCTCTCAGAGTTCTATTGTTCAAAGATTTTACTGTATGTGTTATTACCTCATTGGGTTCTGTTTGGAAAATAAAACTCTTAACAATGTCGATCTGAAGGTTCAGATCCACTCATCATTGGATATTGTATTAATTATCCTTGTTACTAGTTTTTTGTATAACTTGATCTAAGTTGTCATATCTATTATCTTCACAATGCAGCATATTTGACTGTACAGCTTATGTCTGTGATGATAGATGCACCAATGCTCATTTATTAGTAAAATTTTAATGGAATAGATCAAGCAGCTATGGAACCTCGCTTTCTTATAGTGTAAGAATTAGTTGGGATCACTTCCCGTAAATTGTGCAGTAAATACCCACTCACTGTTACTTACCATTTAATTCGTAGGCACCTCAACTCATGATTATTGGGTAGTGAAACATATAGATTCACTGCTTGTTGGTGCATAGGTAGCGTCTAACATCCTGTTGTTATAACCACAATAAATTAAATACCTATGACAACAAGCTGAAATCTAATTCGATTCCCTTTCTTACTCTTAATCCCGACATGGAACGAGGCACACCCGGATCTTTATGAGATACTCCCATAAAATTTCAGCCACATAATGTTTCCTTAATCTGCAACTCCCGAATTCAAATACCAATTCAACTTCATGCCAACTCCACCTACCACACCAACTAATCAATCCACCCATCGACATCTCTAAATCGGATTCTGGCAAAGACCTACTTTAGGTGTCGGCTATGCGATACTCTTGTGAACCTTTTTTATTACTTACAGGAATTCAATTACTTTATCTACTCCTTTAAAAGGATTAGAGTGATAAGAAATGATACTTAGATTAACCTTAATTATTTAAATGAACTATGGGAAAAGATTATTTGATGATCCTAGGATTCAAAACCCTTTTTATTGTAAAACTGTGAATTTACAGAATCATAGTTGTATTATGCTAATGCTGAGTATTGAACAAGTTATTGGGTAGTGAGGCTAACAATTGCTTCGCCTATGGTTAAATGATCCTTTACTTGTGGAATCCAATTGAAAGCGAGGTTGGAAATGGACAAAATAGATCCGATTGGCGACGATGACTCCTCCTTCGATAGCGGAATCGACCTACGATTGATAGGTTTATTGTTCCATTTTGTATTTTCTAAGTTCAATCTTTAAATGTATTTCATTTTTCTGTCAATGATAGATCGAATTTGGTTTATAATATGTTACTAAGTTTCGGTGTCAGTCTGTGAAGGGCCCCAAAAATGGGGGTCCCTACATTTGGTATCAGAGCATGGTTCAAAAACTCATACCTAAGGGCTCTCACTGCACACAAATCATTGTTTGATTATGATCGGTTAGGCGATCTAGTATTCAAAGTACTTCATCACATGCTGGACTATCCTCCAAAAGTAGGTTCTTTCTTTTACGATTTATGTTAATTAATGCATTGTATTATAAGCTTCGTATTTTGGACTATCTGGATTGAACTTTTTTCCTCCTTTCATACTAATCCAGAGCTACATTTCCACATGGATTATGATCGATCTGAAGGGATAGCAGTTGTATAAAAACATGTTTTTAATAGTTTCCAACCTCATTTTGATATCGCGAGAATGATAAATGTCTATAGAATGGTTATGGGTTTGATATTTTGCTTTAAGTCAGATGAATAATGGTTGCACCATAAAACATGGGGTTTATTCCAACTGAAACCTTACTCCATAGGAACTTATGTCAGATTGGATGGATGGTGGATTGAACTATAGAAATTGTCCCACGTTCTCATATTCGAACTTGAGTCGGTCGATACTTACTCGAATCATTGGTTAAGTAGAATCGAGATTGATGTGTGAAATAGTTATAAAAGAAGATGTACATGTATGAGAAATTTTGGCTCTCAGAGTTCTATTGTTCAAAGATTTTACTGTATGTGTTATTACCTCGTTGGGTTCTGTTTGGAAAATAAAACTCTTAACAATGTCGATCTGAAGGTTCAGATCCACTCATCATTGGATATTGTATTAATTATCCTTGTTACTAGTTTTTTGTATAATTTGATCTAAGTTGTCATATCTATTATCTTTACAATGCAGCGTATTTGACTGTACAGCTTATGTCTGTGATGATAGATGCACCAATGCTCATTTATTAGTAAAATTTTAATGGAATAGATCAAGCAGCTATGGAACCTCGCTTGCTTATAGTGTAAGAATTAGTTGGGATCACTTCCCGTAAATTGTGCAGTAAATACCCACTCACTGTTACTTACCATTTAATTCGTAGGCACCTCAACTCATGATTATTGGGTAGTGAAACATATAGATTCACTGCTTGTTGGTGCATAGGTAGCGTCTAACATCCTGTTGTTATAACCACAATAAATTAAATACCTATGACAACAAGCTGAAATCTAATTCGATTCCCTTTCTTACTCTTAATCCCGACATGGAACGAGGCACACCCGGATCTTTATGAGATACTCCCATAAAATTTCAGCCACATAATGTTTCCTTAATCTGTAGCTCCCAAATTCAACTACCAATTCAACTTCATGCCAACTCCACCTACCACACCAACTAATCAATCCACCCATCGACATCTCTAAATCGGATTCTGGCAAAGACCTACTTTAGGTGTCGGCTATGCGATACTCTTGTGAACCTTTTTTATTACTTACAGGAATTCAATTACTTTATCTACTCCTTTAAAAGGATTAGAGTGATAAGAAATGATACTTAGATTAACCTTAATTATTTAAATGAACTATGGGAAAAGATTATTTCATGATCCTAGGATTCAAAACCCGTTTTATTCTGAGTGAGGGAAGTGTGTGTATAATGAGGAACACACCTCCTCTATTTATACACATCTCCGACTCGTACTTTATATTAACTAGGTCGGCCCCAACTTTACCACTGGGTTAAACACCCCACTATAACTGACAGGGCCGAACTCACTAGGGTGGTCTAACAACCCTTTGACCCACATAACACATACAAGGCCGAGCCCCACTAGGGAAGTCTAATAACCCACATTCTGACAGAGGAATAAACATCTCCGAATATACAATAAGATCCTCACGGAGGAATGAAACATCTCCAGAATAATAAAGTACGAATATAATATTCTTATAAGTTACAATATCTCAACACTCCCCCCTTAACGAGAAGAATATTATAACAATGTCTGCAGGAGCAAGGAGTCATCAACATCATACATGATACATCTATAAATCATTGGAAGCTTTCTCAACATCATCAGTAACTCAACCAGTTACTGGAATATCTTCAAGATCTTCAATACTGAAACATCAACATCTTCAGTACCGAATCTTCATCTTCTGCAGTACCCAAATAGCTACAGCATCATCAACATCATCATCTGGATCCTCACAATCATTAGCATTGTCATCATACGATCATCACATCGTCATCACACGATCATCAGCATCGTCATCATACGATTAGTATCTGGATCATCTCGATCTAGAGCATCTGGATCATCTCGATCTACAACATCTGGATCATCTCTATCTACACATGATCTAATTACGGGATGATCAATCCCTCTCACTTTAAGACACCTCTCATGTCTATGGACGATGCAATCCAAATCTACTTACAGGATGATCAATCCTGATCCTTTTAAGACAAATCCATGTCTAGGGATGATGCAATCCCGACCACAGTGCCAGTCCTTTTTTCATACTAGATGTGACCTAGATCAGATCTAGGATTTATTATCATAGAGCCAGTCCTTTTTCATACTGGATGTAGGCCTACTACCTACAGGTCTTCAACATCTACAGAGCCAGCTCTTTTTCATGCTGGATGTATCACATCTACAGAGCCAACCCTTTTTCATGCTGGGTGTATCACATCTACAAAGCCAACCCTTTTTCATGCTGGATGTAACCTAGATCAATTCTAGGATTTATCACGTACATTTTGAACTAAATGCTCAGGGACGATGAAGTCCTATCATAAATTTTTCGGAGACAGATGTCTACAGATCACTTTAGGGGACTGAAGTCCAGGAATGATGCAATCCCTCTCGTCCACTAGGGACTTCATTCTCGGAGACATTTGTCTATGGCTCAATTCAAGGGACCAAAGTCTGGGGACGATCCAATCCCCTTCTTGGAGACATCATGTCTATGACTCAATTCAAGGGACCGAATTTCGGGGACGATCCAATCCCCTTCTCGGAGACATCATGTCTACAGCTCAATTCAAGGATCGAAGTTTGGGGACGATCCAATCCCCACCATACATTTAGGACTATGTCCAAGGATGACTTAATCATCAACCATACATTTAGGACCATGTCCAAGGATGACTTAATCCTCAACCGTACATTTAGGACCATGTCCAAGGATGACTTAATCCTCAACCGTACATTTAGGACCATGTCCAAGGATGACTTAATCCTCAACCGTTCATTTAGGACCATGTCCAAGTATGACTTAATCCTCTCATGTCCACTAAGGACTTCATTCTCAAAGACATCTGTCTACGGATCAATTTAGAACATGTGTTCAAGGATGATGCAATCCCTCTTCTTTCTCAAAGACATATGTCTACGGATCCTTTTAGAACATGGGTTCAAGGATGATGCAATCCCCTCGTCAACTTAGACTCCGTCTAAGGACCATCCACCAAACTCTCTGCCGGCATCACCAATATAGGTATCCACATCATCGACCTCACTGTCGATGCAGGCAATCTCATCATAAGTGATCACATCACTCCCCCTTTCGAGGAGGGTCCTTAAGTTTGTCTCAAAAACCTTTACTTGAGTTAGAGGTTTGGTTTAGTATATTGGTAACTTGTTCACTTGAGGTAGAGGTTTGGTTAGTACATCGGCAACTTGTTCACTTGAGGTAGAGGTTTGGTTAGTACATCGACAACTTGTTACAAATTTGAACTTTATAGTTCCTTTCTGCACCATATCTTGTCAAATCTCTATGTGCTTTGACTTATCATGGAACAATGGATCCTCTGTCATCTTGATACAACTCTGTTTGTCACATAGGATCACAGTTGGGTCTATCTCTAAGTCAAACAATCCTGAAGCCATACTTCTTCACAACTAGTAGAGCAAGCAGCCATATATTCCGCTTGTACTGAGATCCACACTAGACTGCTTCTTGCTAAACCACAAGGTCATCACTGATCCCAGACAATAAAATCCTCTCGATGTGCTCTTCCTGTCCGATACACTTTCTGCTCAATCAACATATGTGTAGCCATCTGAAGTCATGATCTTCAAAATAGCATAGATCAAGGTCTATCGTATCCTTTAGGTACCTCATCACATGCTTTGTAACATCAGGTGAACACATCTAGTTTACACTAGATACTGACTCAAGGTGTTCACAGCAAAGCATATATATGACCTAGTATTCGTTAGATACATTAATGACCCAATAATTTGTCTGTACAGAGTTATATCCACTAACTCTGATGAGTCATCCACTAACAGCTTCAAGTTGGAATTCATGAGAGTGGCCATTCCAACACATCAAGTCCTTTTAATATTTCTCGGCATACATTCCCTGGTTGAGAAAGATTCCTTCTAAGCCTTGCCATACTTCCAGACCTAGAAAGTAATGCATAAATCTGAGATCTTTCATTTTCATTTCTACAGCCATCTATCAGTGCCATCTCTCGTCAGATGGGTCTACTGATATGAGCCTCAATATCATTTGAACTCTGTGGTGAGTTCCTTCTTGCATCCATGTCATCTGTGTATAGAAACCATATTCAACCTTCTAGCAAGGGTTGAGATCCACATCACCCATGGTGATCATTAAGCTCATCAATTGACTATCGATCCTGGGCACCCATACAGAACTTGATTCACACTTCTTCTTTAATTACACCATTTAAGAGAATGGTCTTATCTAGCCACTTGGAGAAAACATCTCGTCATGATTTTTCTTCCTCTTTATAAGATAATCTTCTAGCCATGATCCTTCTATATTTTGTTTGATTTGTAAATCTTCTTGTTGAACATCCATCACTTGTTCGGTGTTCAACATTCTTCATGATCTTTCCTACAAATCAAAATTAAGTACATGATTAGTAATATTTCATAATCATGAAATCATGTTGACATGATAACCTATTATGCATACAGATATCATTTACATAGTTATGCAACTATCTTGACCAATACTTTGGCACAACACTTTTCCATATCCTGTATGCATACAGTGGCTATCTAGATGCCTTCCATCTCTACCAGAACATACTATCGAGAGTGTGCACAGCTCTCAGCATGCAGCAAAGAGGTTTCATTCTAGAAAAGCAACAATGGAATGTTTGTCCAACTTACCAATCATATGCATATTAGTAGTATACTGTTCAATGCTCTATGAATGTTTACACTCAACATGATATATTCTAGGAATACAAATATGCATACAACCTATTACAAGCAATAACAACTCAAATACTTATCTTTTAGGTTTGTGTGGTTGCCTCCCGCTTGATCTTCTATATGTCTTTTGAACTTCTATTCATTCTGTACCACTGTGCATGCTCAAGTGTCATCCTCATGATCTCATACACAAATATACATTCATTAGTATATTCTCAATATTATCAAAACATTATAGTTCTAAATAATCTTGAATATGTATAGTCATGATTATAGATAATATTCAAGGTTTCAAGGAAGTCTTCTTTTACTCATCTATATTCTTGTTTGATCTGGTTAGTTAAATCATCAATCAGAATATGAGACATAATAATCATAAACCCTTGATTACTAACTTTATGAATAAGCATAACCAATCATACCAAGTATACTTATATAAGGGATCCTAACACAAGGTAAGATTCTAACTTGACATAGGAAAACATACCTGGATTAGTATACCTGCTTAGTTATGTCTAACATACCTAAACAATATCTTCTTTGTTCTCTTCAATGGTTTAGAGATCCTGTGCTAGAACCTGCATATCTCATAGGTTAAGCTTAATATAACAAAGTCATACATACCTCGTAAGTAGAACAAAGATTATGGATGAGTCTTTGTCTTCATGTTGTCATGGTCATGGAACTTGATTTGTCTTCCGTGATGTACCTGTATCTTGTTAGTAGACAACATCAACCTCATACAACACCACAGTGCATTAGTACAATCATATAGACCTAATCAATGAATGTCTTCTATCATTCACATGCATTCATACTGTTACAAGGGTGATAAGACAATTCTAACATTAAACAAGATTGTACTAATAAATAATATGAAGACAAACATATTATGAACTTAATCAGGAATTAGATTTCAAGACATACCCGAACCTCCTTAAGTCATACATGTCGAGACTTCTTGTAGGCTTCTTATGAAAGGCCTTAGCCTCAACTCCCCGTGAAACTTGATCTAGAGCTTGATTAGGTTTTGTTAGAGAAACCCTAAAAATTCAATCTTTGACTTTCACACTTCTGAATGGATGGAAGGATGTGTCTTGCTGAGCTCATCAAACTTGCATACTTCAATTTTGAAATCTCCAAAATTTGACCCCTCGAAATTGCCTTCAAAACTTTTGGATCTTCTAGATAGGATCCCAAACTAGGGTTTTTGATGAAGCACACCCTTCTGCCCAATCAAAAGGTTTGATCCAAGGCTCTAAACTCTTATTTTTCTGAGGATCTTCCAGCCGTGGTCACGGACTTAAAAAATTCCAACTTTTAATGAAGCCCTAATTTTCCATCTTTCCGATCAAAATCCCAAACTGGGGTTTGATCAAGCCCGGTCTTCTACCCAACCAAAAAGTTCAATCTTGGTCTCTAAATTTCGATTTTCCTAAGTAGCATTCAGCCGTGGACTCTGATTCCAAAAATTCTAACTTTCTCTGAAACCCTAAATTCCGGAAGCCATGAATGGAGGTGCTCCAAAAATAATTATGTTTTGACATAAATATGTACCTGATTGTTTCTATTGTAACTCCAAATTTTTCGATCCACATGGTCTGAAAACTTTTTTTGTGGTATCCTGACCTGTCATCTTTCCATCCCGATAGGTTTGACCTCAATTGGATTTTCTGAGAGATATTTATGCCAAGTGTCGCAACGTGACTTGTTTATCGGATAAAACAGGAGAGCAAACTTGTACGGCATGCCACATGTCAGTGGTTCAACTTCATCCTCTGAAAACGTTTTTTGAGATATTAAAGTTTGTGTACTACCTATCACTTTTTATGAAATTTCATTTGGAGCTTCCTAGCCCAAGTTATGGCCTTTCTTCCAAGGTCACCTGATTATGATTGAGATTTGGAAGAGGCAGAAACCCTAACTTGTACTGATCATAACTCACAAAGTACAATGATTTTGAGGGTGCCCTTTGGAAACATGATACATGGGGATGTTATCTACGACTTCTAAATGTTTCATATCCTGAACCTTCGCCAAAATGGATTTATAGTGAAAGTTCCACGATGACTGGTTTTTGCTATATAAAACCCTAACCTTCAAATTGTCGCAAGAGAAGTAAGTGTCATAAGTGCCATACATTGCCTTCCTTCAGGTTAGCTCTGATACCATGTTAAGATTTAATATGCTAAGACAGAAAATAGCATCATTACATTCCATTTCACAATAATAGCATATACAGGATCACTGATGAAACAACAAGCACAACATAAACACACGAGACACTGATTTATCCTGGCAAACCCTCATGGGGTAGAAAACCCAACAAAGCTTCCTCACTATAGATGATCAGAAATATACAAATATGCAAACCAAAGACATGATCTACTCCTCCACCATAGTAGACCTCTCCTCCACAAGTGCGCTATATTCTGAGTGACGGAAGTGTGTGTATAATGAGGAACACACCTCCTCTATTTATACACATCTCCGACTCGTACTTTAGATTAACTAGGTCGGCCCCAACTTTACCACTAGGTTAAACACCCCACTATAACTGATTGGGCCGACCCCACTAGGGTGGTCTAACAAACTTTTGACCCACATAACATATACAAGGCCGACCCCCACTAGGGAAGTCTAATAACCCACATTCCGACGGAGAAATAAACATCTCCGGATATACAATAAGATCTTCACGGAGGAATGAAACATCTCTGGAATAATAAAGTACGAATATAATAATCTTAGAAGTTACAATATATCAACAGAATTATGGTGTACATATCCAATTTAGTTAAATGGTATTCTTGTTAATAACGAACATTATATGGATGGATATGAAATATCAAAATGAAGCATATATGATATTAATTATACAATTAACCTTTAATTGACACCAAATCACCCAAATTGACTATAATAACCTCAAATTACCATTAATTAAACCTTAGTTACATTTAATTTGCTCCTACATGTCAAGCACCCTATATGCAGATAAATTGTTACCAATACACACAGAGCATATGAGATTTATTGTCAACCCGAGAAAGTCTTTTTATTTCAAAGGATAAGTGCACAATCTATGCTTAAACACCAAACCATTAGAATTGAATACTTTTATCTTCTATCATCCATGTTCATCCCAAAAATCTATGCAATCCCAACTGCCTTCTAACTGCTACACTTCAATTCCTCTCTATCACACATCAATAAGAAATGGTATCAAATCTAATCAACAATTGCAGGAAAGAAATCTCATTCATATTCTAGAACAATCACCTGTCTGATCTAATCACTCTGGAAAATCATAAGGCATAAACTGAACATTAATCTAGAAATCCAATTGCGAAAGATTGAGTCAACTATTCTATGAAATTGAATTGCAGAATGGAAATCAACAACACACAACAAGAAAGATAAATTGCAAGGTTCATGGGATCACAACTTAGCTGCAAGATGAACAAGGCTGTGTATAATTTTCACAGTAATTGCATAAAGTCTCTACTCAGTCGACTGTCACTCTGTATTACTTGCCAAATTCAAGGGACTCTAATATTAATTGTACTGAAAATCCACACCATAAATATTGCTGCTGCGTACAAAAGGAAAGAACAAAGCATCACACAACAATGAATTCGAAATCCTATTTTAACTCAGCAATCTCTGTGGAAGACGGGCCCAGTCTTCACACAGAGATGCTGGCTGAACAACACGAATTCCTTTAACTCAGAAGTAACTCCTTATATTAACAGAAGAATGATTACACAGTTTTGCTCGGCTGCTAATACAATGAATTAATTATCTGTTGTTCAACCCCTGGGTCGAGGCAACTTCCCATATTTATACATACAAATCATAACATCAAACCCTATAATCGGGCAGCCATGTAGATCTCTGATCTTCAGGCACCCTAAATAACTAGCTGTTACAATACGTGGCAGAGCAGAGACATCAAAATATGAGAAAGTTATCAATTGACCCAAGAGTGGCGGTCCTTCCAAATCATAGCTAGACTCGAGCAGCAACACACTCAAGATAGCGCATTCTGTTACAGCTGCCCTGTCACAGCTGTGCCTTAATTGATGATTCGAGCCCCAAAGATCCCTTTACAAGCAACGAACATCCCTTCTTTCATGACTTGTTTAGCCCCGATCTTCCTGCAGTCCATTTATCTCAACTACCTTCATAAATCGTAACATGTTAGCACAATTGAGAGATGCACAGCTTTAATTATCACAATCATAAGCATTAATAAGATAAAACAATGATTAGTCATACCTTGGTAATTTGGGGAAATAAAGTGAGGAAAACATGTCTAAGCAGCATGATAAATGGTGTAAGATAGGGGTAGGAAAGATGATTGAAGATGATTAAAAAGGGCCAATTCTGGGCTCAACATCTCCCCCCAACTACCCTGTTGCATGTCCTCATGCAACAACCTGCATTATTCAGAATCTGAGTCCTGTACTGAGCTCTATCCACGGAGAGAGGAAGAATTGTAGGAAACCCAGGCACTTTATCTATCTTTTGAACAACCTCTGTGAGTAACCCAACATCTTCCTTCATCACTGTTCCCCCTTCCACTGCTAATTGCTGGTATCTGGAAATACAGTTAGCATAGGGGGAATCTTCCTGCAGTCTCATTATGCTGTGCCTGGGGGCTCAGAAGGCAATCCTTAATCTGAATCTAAATCAATAACATTCCTAGGAGGTAGAAGCACTGGTTCTTGTGGGACAGTGTCTTCTAGCACTTCTAAGTTTAATAAGAGAGTTGCTGGTTCTTGTGTGACAGCAACATCCTTTAGGCTCTCTTCAGCTGCTACCATCATTGCTTTTAGAGACACTGGTTCTTGTGTAGCAGTGTCTTCCTTGTCCTTCTGCTGCTGAGATTGGATATCTTTCTCATTGTGCAGCTCCTCCTCCAATATTTCGGTGTCACCTGAGCATGGTGTTTGTACCTATTCATCTTCACCCCACTGTGTATCGGGAATGAAATCCACTCTAGGTTTATCTATTAAATGAAATTCAGGAGTTGTTGTTGTAGCTTCCAAGGATGTTGGTTCTTATGTAGCAAGATCCTGGCTTGCCTCTTCATCCTCCTGTTGTTGCAACTCTTCTCCTATGAGCTCTGTGTCATGGGAGTCCTCTGGGGTTACAGTATATAATTCTTCATTGGCCTCCAGAGTGACCTCCATTCCAGGTTCTTCTCCCATCTGCTCTATAATCTCTGTATCATGGGAACATTCTGGAGTTGCAGTATATTCTTTATTAGGCTCCAGAGTGTCCTCCATCCCATGTTCTTCTCCTCTCTGTTCTCTAATCTCTGTGTCATGAGAGGTGACAGCTTCAGCAAGGATATTCAAAGGTGCTGGTTCTTGTGTGGCAGCACCTTCTTTTTCTGCTGCTTCCTTTATTATGGCTGCGGGATGTTGTGCTGAGTAAGTATTAAGTATAATTTTGTGGCCTGCTTCCTTGAAGATTTCTCCACAGGTGGGACAGAGTATTCGTTCATCCTCCTGCCCAGCTTCAGCATAATCTGATCCCTCCAGTTGTTCTGCAGCCTCTATCAATGTGTACATTTTTCTTTCACCCTGCTTTCTGCAGGTTTCCTTCCAGATTTCCAACTCCCTTCTAAGTATTTGGAGGTCCTCTTTCAGCATTGCGTTCTCAGCCAGAAGTCCTTCAGTTCCAGGTTCTTCCTCCACTGGCCTTTGTGGAGCATCCATCGGTCTTGGTACAAGGATTGGGGGCTCAACCTGTGCCTCTAGGGTTGCCCATCTTTTCCTGGCTGCCTCTGCTGCTGTAGCTGATCGAGTTCTTTTCTTTCTGATTGGTGATATTAGGTTAAATTCATTGGTGGCTCTCTTTCTTTTCTTTTGTGGTGTTTTCCTTTGTGGTGTTGTCTTTTGTGGAGTTGGGACATAGGGAACCATAGCTGAGGTCGAAGGAATGTTTCCTTGCTCCTCATGCTGTTCTTCTTCAATTACAGCTCCTCCTCCTACCCACTCAGGTGAAGACTCAATTGTTACCAGCTCAATATCTTCTTCCATTGCCCTGGCTCTGTCATCTTCAGGTTCCATTGTCACAGCATTTGATGCTGCTCCAATTTCACCTTCTGCTGTCGGAGCTGCCCTATTATCTGGGTTTTCCACAAAGGTTTTCTCTACACCATCGCCTAATGGCTTTGTTTGTGCCTCCAATTGTTCTCCTTCAAATGCAGTTTCATCCCCCAATGGTTCTGCTTGTGGCAGAGGTTCATCCCCCCTGAATGGCTCTGACTGTGCCCCTGGTTGTTCTTCCTCTAATATAGTTTCATCCCCCCATGATGGCCCAGCTTGTGCCCCGGTTGCTGTTCTTCTACTGTGGTTTCACCCACCCCAGATGGTCCTGCTTGTGCCCCCGATTGCTGTTCTTCTCCCATTTCATCTCTCCCCCCAACTTCAATGGAGGAACTCTGGTCCTCCTGTTGTGGTGGAACCTGTATTTACTGTAATGGGACAACCCACAAGGGAATGGGTTGTTGAGGTCGGGTTATGAATTGTTCCCAAGTTATATGATGTTGGGAAGGGTTCTTACAATGATTAATTTGATAAGGCCATGGTGGGTGAGAGAGGAAAGTGGGTGCTTAGCAGACTGAACAAATGTGGCCATATGACGCAAGTCGTGCAATAAATAGTATGGAATGTTCAATAAAATTCCATGGCAGAGATGAGAAAGCAAAGGAAGTTCATAGTTATACACAGTTTGATATCTACCTTCACAAGTAATGTACTTCTTGAGAAAGACAGCAACCTGGTCCCATGGCTGCGGTAGTGAGTTCAGTGCAATCCCTCTTCTGGATGCTTCAACTTGCTCCCCTGCGAGTAAAAATTCTTCTCGTGCAACCGTTGCAGGGACTCATCGGTTAAACCATGGTTTTCCCACCATCGGGATGGCTGTAACCTCAGATATAATGATCTTGGAGACTTCTATGCGTAGCCCCCACACCGTGGAGTGAGTTTTGGTAAGATTCAAACCAAATTGCAGGGTTGCGTCCCGATCGAATCCGTCCAATCGCTCAAAGAATTTGAGCCAGCCGACAGCTTGAAAAATGGCAAGAACTTGAATATTTCGCCTAGGTTCCCATGTATTGAAAGGTTCATGGCGAACTGGAATCCCCATGGTCCAGGCTGCAAGCTGAAGTTGCTATTCCACAGATTACAGGATCCCAGAATGGAATTTGCAGCACAGAAGATGCATGAATCGCTGAGCGGAGACGTTGAGAGAATGGGAAAATTTGGAAAGTTGAGCACAGAACATCGTTTGAAATTTCCATGCCGAATTGGGGAAGGTGGCAGTTATTAGCGTTTACGTCGTACGAGGGAAAGTTTTAATCAGGTATAATGGTGGTACGAGTGAAGGTACGACCAATATCATTTAAATGATATCAATGCTTAATCACGTGATAAATGAAAGCCATACCTCATAAGACTGTGCGTCAGAATGCTATAGAAAATGGTGGAGCATGCAGTTGGTGACGTCACAGAGCCGAAATCGTGCACAGTAAGATGTGTAATCATGATGACTCGGATAAGGCAATAATTTCTTTCGCCGGTGAAACACAAACCATCGCATCCTCGAGGTCGGAATGATGAGTTCGTTAGCACGACTGAGGTGAATCAACACCATGATTTAGCAGGTTTGGAACAATTCTATGCAGATAAATTGTTACCAATACACAACGGCGCCAAAATGTCAAGCACCCTATATGCAGAAAAATTGTTACCAATAAACACAGAGCATATGAGATTTATTGTCAACCCGAGAAAGTCTTTTTATTTCAAAGGATAAGTGCACAATCTATGCTTAAACACCAAACCATTAGAATTGAATACTTTTATCTTCTATCATCCATGTTCATCCCAAAAATCTATGCAATCCCAACTGCCTTCTAACTGCTACACTTCAATTCCTCTCTATCACGCATCAATAAGAAATGGTATCAAATCTAATCAACAATTGCAGGAAAGAAATCTCATTCATATTCTAGAACAATCACCTGTCTGATCTAATCACTCTGGAAAATCATAAGGCATAAGCTGAACATTAATATAGAAATCCAATTGCGAAAGATTGAGTCAACTGTTCTAAGAAATTGAATTGCAGAATGGAAATCAACAACACACAACAGGAAAGATAAATTGCAAGGCTCATGGGATCACAACTTAGCTGGAAGATGAACAAGGCTATGTATAATTGTCACACTAATTGCATAAAATCTCTACTCAGTCGACTGTCACTCTGTATTACTTGCCAAATTCAAGGGACTCTAATATTAATTGTACTGAAAATCCACACCATAAATATTGCTGCTGCGTACAAAAGGAAAGAACAAAGCATCACACAACAATGAATTTGAAATCCTATTTTAACTCAGCAATCTCTGTGGAAGACGGGCCCAGTCTTCACACAGAGATGCTGGCTGAACAACACGAATTCCTTTAAATCAGAAGTAACTCCTTATATTAACAGAAGAATGATTACACAGTTTTGCTCGGCTGCTAATACAATGAATTAATTATCTGCTGTTCAACCCCTGGGTCGAGGCAACTTCCCATATTTATACATACGAATCATAACATCAAACCCTATAATCGAGAAGCCATGAAGATCTCTGATCTTCAGGCGCCCTAAATAACTAGTTGTTACAATACGTGGCAGAGCAGAGACATCAAAATATGAGAAAGTTATCAATTGACCCAAGAGTGGCAGTCCTTCCAAATCATAGCTAGACTCGAGCAGCAACATACTCAAGATAGCGCATTCTGTTATAGCTGCCCTGTCACAGCTCTGCCTTAATTGATGATTCGAACCCCAAAGATCCCTTTACAAGCAACGAACATCCCTTCTTTCACGACTTGTTCAGCCCCGATCTTCCTGCAGTCCATTTATCTCAACTACCTTCATAAATCGTAACATGTTAGCACAATTGAGAGATGCACAGCTTTAATTATCACAATCATAAGCATTAATAAGATAAAACAATGATTAGTCATACCTTGGTAATTTGGGGAAATAAAGTGAGGACAACAGGTCTAAGTAGCATGATAAATGGTGTAAGACAGGGGCAGGAAAGATGATTGAAGATGATTAAAAAGGGCCAATTCTGGGCTCAACACTACATAACTCTAGTTAACCCTAAATGACTACTAATTACCATCTATTAACTTCTAGTTACCCACAAAGACCCTAAATTAACACTAATTAACTCCTTAACTAAAAATTAATTAGTAGGGGGGAATTTTTAAGTATCCATACTTATTTAAAGTGTAGGAAATTTGGGGAAGCTTAAGATGTTTGGTGATATTTTTGTAACAATATTCAAATGTTAAGGTTTCTATCTAGTTCCTATCCAATTTTAGCGATTTTTAAAGTGAAATATATTTATTCTAGAGAATTTGGTCAAATCATTTAAAAAAATGGATATTTATTAATTTCTTTTTGGGGGAAGGGGGGGGGAGGGCATGGAAAATTACCCTCCGGGTACATATTATATAATTCCTGAGTGGTAATGCATCCATGTTCTCAATACAACCATTACACCCTATACACTACAAAAAATTAAAACTTAATACTTGGAATCTTTAACAAAAATAAGTTATATTAAACTTATAAACCTTAAATCCTAGCTTCTAATGCCTAAACAATATCACTGAATAAGAAGTCTATGATAAATTATTAGAATTTGATTACAACTATGGGAACCATTACTAGGATTTCCACACAAATATTTGGTATTGGTCTCTTTAGTGTGGTAGGAAAGGATAACACAGATCTTTGGCCTCTAATTGTGAATATGTGAATATGGGCACCATTACTAGGTCTTATATACCAATAATGGCCAGGGGAGGAACAATGATCTACATTCCTTAAAAAATATTCTTAAGCGTAATGGTCATGAAGAAGCCCTTGAACCACCATGCAAACTCTCTCTAAGGAAACCATGGGTATGAAGATTGATATGGATTCCATTTAGAGGTTTTGTGCAACACATATAGCACTTAGGGTCTTAACCGTTGTCATGGATGTAATGCCCCTCAACCCCACTATGACTATCAATATTGATGACACTTATTTGTAAGTGACCCAGTTAAAGAAACCAAGAAAAATGATTGCTTATATGTTGATTTAGAATAAACAGTTGACTTATTAGCGATATATGTGATAAATTAATATGTTTCTAATGAATGATTGATTTAATGACGATTATAGATACTTGTGATTTTAATATGAAATATTGTTGATTGATTAGCACATGTGAAATCTTATGATGAATGTCATATTTATGCTGGAATATGGAAATGGAATTATGCCGGCGATTATGATGTGAATCCAATAGACAATTATCTATGTTAGTTGAACAATAAGCGAATTCAAATGAAATGAATTATGACATAACAATTTTTTAGCAGTACTATTGATGTGTGCTTTGAGTATGTGTACAGTAACAAGTAAGGTGGTTTACCCACTGACTCATGATAGAACAAAACGTGGGACATAGAGGATGGGAAAAACACACATGAGATACGACGACGGTGTCGGCTCTCGATAGCATCCACACATGAGTTGAAAGACCGTTCATCTTTACTAGGGTGGGATTGAAGTCATATGGGTGAGGCCATAACAGTTTGGTCACATACGAGGTTGAGGGGCGTGTAGTAAGAACAAACTTACTCCTCAGCACCATTAGTGTCACATAGAGTGTAGCCGGATTATTTATGGTAATGGTTCCTAAAATCACTACACGGAATCCCAGCACAACAATAAAATGAGAAATTATTGTCGGAAGGACCCGACGATGTGGTACCTAGTGTCGAGTAAAATGATAAATTATTGTCAGAATGACCCAAAAAGGTGGTACCTAGACAATTAAGGAAAGAAAGTGTTGTCAGAAGGACCCAACGATGTGGTACCTAGACGAATAAAGGAAATTGATAAATGAACACCTATGTATTTGGCCTATAGTATTGCATTAGATTATTTGTGCATGAAATGACTATTTATAATTATGTATTTGGCATATAGTATTGCATTAGATTATTTGTGCATGAAAGGAATATTTATAATTATATACTTGGCATATAGTATTGCATTAGATTATTTGTGCATGAAAGGACTATTTATACTTATGTACTTAGAATATAGTATTGCATTAGATTATTTTTGCATGAAATGATTATTTGTAATTAAATAATTGGTAATAATTAAATATGGAGCATAAGATAGACTATGAGTCATTAACTAGTCAACTCCACCTGCACCCACTAAAATATGGATTGGAATCCTAGCATCAGGGGACATCTAGGAATAAAATGTGGGAAGTATGTGCACTCTCATGAGAGAGTTACACATGGTTGGGTGAATGTTTGTATTAAATAATTTTGCATAAAAGAGTATTTTTGCATGAGGCCACATGTGTCGCAAAGAATTTTACTATTTAAGCAAGAGATAAGGAAGGGAAAGAGGGCGCCCTAATGCTGGATGACTGTCGGAATGGAAGGGAAATTATGATTGTGCTTTCTATTGTGATTTTGGCTAAGGATTTTGGTGAGGGGGATCTCACGTTTGAATCCTTGTGAGTGTGTATCCTCTATGACCCCGACACTTGGGTGTGGCTATGCGACTGATTGCATAAGCCTATGGTTTGGTGGAGAAGCTAACGATTAGCTCTCCTATGGTTAAATGAGCCTTTACTTGTGGAATCCAACAGAAGACGAAGTTGGAAATGGACAAGATGGATTGGATTGATGACGATGAATCCTCCTTGTGCAGCAGAATCGACCTACGGTTGATAGGTTTATTGTTCCATTTTGTATTTGGTAAGATCAATCTTTAAATTTATTTTATTTTTTAATTCATGAGAAGATCGAATATGGTTTAAATTATGTTACTCAGTTTCATATTCATTCTATGAAGGGACCTGGATATGGGGTCCTTACATCTGGCATCATAGCATGGTTCAAATGCTCAGACTTAGGGGCTCATAGATTTTTTTTCCTCATTTTGGGTAAAAGAGGATTATTGAAAACATTTTTAGATCTACTGTCAAACTTCTACTTTTTTTAGACTCCCTCATTAGACTTATAAAATGACACATTTGTTCTAGTTTTTCTTGGAATTATAGATCTTAATTAAATTACGTTTGAAAAGGGCTTATAGCGCCGTATAAATCTGATATATGGATATGTAGTGAAACTATGTTATTTAAATATGTTCTTTTATTATTCTGAATTCACTGTAGTGTCACTATGTAAATCTCAAATATAGAGTGGTTCTTCTATTACTTGGATATCACAATAGTGGTATTATGTAGATCTAGAGTATAATTATGTCTTTATATCATTCTGGAAATTGGGGCAAGTTACTAAGTCAATCTGCTATATGAATCTGTACCAACCTAGTTTCTAAAGGCCACAAGGTGTTAGGTGATTGATATGATATATGAATATATATTCACATTGTTATTAAGTAGGTCTAGTTTAGAAATTGTTTTTGAAAACAATAATTTAAAAAAAAAATCGTACATACGTTGTTTTAAATATAGAAAAAGGAGGTATATACATATATGGATATTTTATTCAATTCCATTATGTCCCAACCCCGAGTCTCTGAATCCCAAGTCCCCTTAAACCGTTGAATAAAATTTTGAGACTATACATAGCTTTGGGGCTTATTGATCAGAATCTTGGAGGCACGCCAGTTCGAATCGAAGTGTTGAGTGCTTTTGAAAAGAAACTTGAGTATTCAAACTGTGGAGTTTCCCTTGTTTATCATTGATGAGTTTTACTTGGTAAAACAATGTTGAGTTCTAAACTCAAGGGATTTAGAATGTTGAGTTAATTTGTACTTACTTAACTATTCAAGTTTTATGAATGTAACCTTACCCTGTTGATTTTTAGTGCAGTTTCGAGACCCATTCTCAGAGAGAATGGTACCCTAGTCATTTGACTAGGGTTCTTGGTCAAGTTAACTAGGCAGAGTATGAGTAAGACCCTAGAAGGTACCCTAGGGCCCCCAGCTGTCTCCCGGGGTTCTTGGTATAGGACCAAGCAGATTGATGCCATGGCAAAGTCCCTAGCATGTGGCTAGGGCCCCTATTTGTCTCTAGGGTATTCTGGTCTAGAACCAGACGGTTGCTTGGTCATGATGACCAAGCAGATCCTGCAGGTTGAGACAGAGACTTCCTAGGTCCTGCAGATGGTTGATCAACATTCAGCCTAGGACTGAATGCTCAACTTAAGGCTAAGGACCATTCTCTGGGAGAATGGAGATCCTGGTCATAGACCAGATGGTTGATCAACATGTCCTAGTCTAGGACTGAGGTTCAGCCTTGAGCTGAAAGCCATTCATTGAGAATGGAAGATATTGTTGTCCCCTCTCCTAATCGGTTATTGCTAGGTTGCTTCTCAAGGGACTGGCCACCCCTTAACGATGTCCCTAGTATCTAACTCTTAGGAGCAACGTTAAGGACAAAAGGTTTGCACCATCTGTTAGGATCTTCTCCCTTATACAGCGATGACAAAATATATAAACCATGTATCTTGAGAGAGAGAAAAGTCTTTGGTCTTTATTGGTCCTATGTGATTGTTTGTCCACCTTGGTCTTGTGGTTGTTGACTCATGGTCCTTTTCTTACTTGGTCCTAGCACTCTCACTTATGTGCACATTTGACCCTGATGACTCCTACTTTATGGAGTGTATTTATCTATTTGATTTATTAAAGACCATTGGATATAGGACCCTTGACCCACTTATGATTTTGGTCTTTTTACCTTTTGTTGGACCTTTGGACTTTTACTTTATGATAAATTCATTAATTATTTATTTTTAGTCTTATTAATAAAATCTTTATTAATAAAGACTTTATGAGTTTATTAATAAAGTTTTTATTTTAAAGTCTTACCTTTTTTTTTTTTTTTTTTAAACCCTTGGACCATTGGTACCCTACTTTTATTTTATTTATTATTTATTTATTTCTTATTATTCTTTTTTTTTAATCCTAGGTTTTTTTTATTATTTTTAATCCTAAGTTTTTTTTTACTATTTTTAATCCTAAGTTTTTATTATTATTTTAATCCTAAGTTTTTCTAAATCTAAAACTATATATAAACGTGAGCTCTAATTCAACAATTTGTGAAAAAAAACTTGCCATGAGCATGTGGGTGACATTCGGGCTGTCTGACCGATTCCTTCTTTTATCTCAGCATTCAGCATTCGACATTTGGCATTCAGGTGACATTTTCTGCCTCATGGTTTCCTGTTTTTTTTATCTCAGCATTCGGGTGACATTCTCTGCCTCACGGCTTCCTTCTTTTATCTCAGCATTCGGGTGACATCTGGGTTGTCTCATAGTTTCTTTCTTTTATCTCAGATTTTGTTATTTCTGGGTTGTCTCACGGTTTCTTTCTTCCACAACCCATCTCACGAGTTAACTCAGTAATTGTTATTTCGAGCAGTCTCACGGTTTTATCTCTATATCTGGCTCACGATTTTATTTCTCTTAGTCTCACGATTTTATCTGTCTCACTGATGTAGCAGTCTCACGTATCTCTCTCCACGGCTGTCTCTCTATTCCTTCACGGGTTTCCTTCACGGCTGTCTCACTGTTTGCCTCAATCTCTCCTCGGATTGCTTCACGGGTTATGCTTTCTCAGCTTGTCCTTCATGATTGATCTCTACTCAGATTTATTTCTGCATAATTCATTTTATCTTATTCAAGACTGATTGATCTCTGCAATTTACTTCAGCTGTGATTGACTTGTCTCTGTCTGTGTGAGTTCTTATGTGTGGGAATTATTTACGTGCTTGACTGCTGCACCTATGTGTTTCTTGTATCCCTGTCATTTGCTTATTGATTGAAGAACTCGAGATCTATTTTATTCTACCTGAACCTTCTCTCTCTTAAGATACGTATATGGTTTATCTAGTTTGACTTGTCCTTTCAGTGACAAGATCAAAACTATCTGAGTATAAGTTGAATCCAAATGGTTGTTTTAATTCTTTAATGCAGTTCATGTTTATTTTACTATAGTTCATTTATTTTATTTTTCTGAACTTAGTATTTGATGATTCTCGAGGACCAACATTAATGCAGTGACTAAATGGAGCATTAAGTTGAAAGAGATGAAAATTATGTTATTTATGTTTTAAATCAGTTTAAATTTAAATTATGCAGTACAATTGTTTACATGTTCTTGCATCAAGGTTTTTATATGCGATAAACTTGCATAACCTGTAATTTTAACATGGTATCAGAGCTTTAGGGTGTAGCTAAATCTGTTTTGCAGCCAACAGAAACTACATCGATCCGAAGACAAGATCTCTATTTCACAGAAGCTTACTTGGCAGGTTGACTATAAGGGTTTGAAATGGCCTCTAACTCTGTAAAGGCAGAAGATAGGCTTGAAGGAGCCTCAAACTTTAATGCATGGAAGGCCAGGGTCTTAAATATTTTGGAGGAAAATGATTTGGGTGAATTGGTCACTAATGTTGTGGAAGAACCCACAACAGCTCAAGGAAGAGCAGCATTTAAGAAGAAGCAAGCTAAAACAAAGAGGGTGATTTTTGACTCAGTCAAAGATAATTTGATGCCTATAATAGCTCCTCTAAGGATAGCCAAGGAATGTTTTGATTCCCTATCTAATCTCTATGAGAAGAAGGCACCTACTCAAAAGAGGACCTTGAAAAAGCAACTTCGTTCATTAAAGATGGAGGATAAAGAAACAGTTGCCTCCTTCTTCTCAAAGATTGCTCAGTTAAAAGATCAACTCATGGCAATTGGAGTTGAAGTAGATGATGATGATCTTGTGCAAACAGTTGTAGATGGCCTCCCTACATCTTGGGAGACATTCCTTTTAGCAGTGAATGGAAGAGAAACTCAACCAAGATTTGATAGATTATGGCATGATTGCCTAGAAGAAGAAGGTAGAATCCAGAGTAGATCTGGACCTCAAACTGAAAAGAACCTTGCTCTTACTGCCAAGACAAGGAGAGAAAGAAGTTTCCCTCAGCACCAGAACAAAGGTAAGAGACCTCAAGGTAATCACTCTCATAAGTCAAAAGTAAGATGTTTTAAATGTAACAAGCTCGGTCATTATGCCAACGTTTGTAGAAATCCTCCTAACAAGAATTGGCATAAAGGGAAGCATCATGCTTCAACTGCTATAGAAGAAGAAGAGCCCCAACAAAAGAAATCTAAAGTTGAGACCAAAGAAAAAGATAAAAAAGAGTACTACCTTATTTCAGCGCTCTCAGGTTCCATCTCCAACTCATCAAACTCATGGTGGATTGAAAGTGGGGCCACCAAGCATATGATTGGATACAAACAGGCACTTGTAGGTTACAAGGCCAGGAAGTTTAATACAAAAGTGGAGATGGGAAATAGAAGTACCCTTGAAATAAAAGGAGTTGGTTCAACAGCCTTAAAACTCGATTCATGTACGTTAATTCATGTTGAAGAAATTTTATATGTTACTGGTTTAAAGAGGAATGTTCTTTCAATGGCAATTTTAGAAGACAAGGGGTTCTCTATAGCCTTCTCAGAAGGAAAAGCTTTAGTATGGACTAAAGGTGGAAATATGAGCTCAGCTTTTGAAATTGGTGTCTGTGAAGGAGACCTTTACAAGGTTTCAGGACATGTTGTTAAAGCTCTATTGAATAACCCTTGTCAAGTTTCAGAGATCAAGAGGGAGTCTTACAATGACTCAGACATAGAAGTCCATGAGACTTCTCATTCAAAGAAATAGAGGGAGAAGGCCAAGAAGCCTTCAGCTGATCTCACTAAGGAACCTTTTGTGGGGTTTCAAGGTTGCTCCAGTGAGAGCCATGTCACTGATTCAAGTTCAACCACGAATGTGGAGTTAGCCAAACTTCAAGTTTGGAACAATGTTTTTCAGTTGAAATTGGATAATGATATATGGAAAGTGATTCTCAGACAACAAGGGAAGTCAAGTGTAGCTTCCATTTGGATCTTTAATATGTGTTTGCTGACATTCAGAGTTCTTTGAAGCTCTCAGAAATTCCTGTATTCTATGACAGGATGTTTCACCATGACAAGGACATGGTGCAGTTGTCAGTTATGTGGACTAAGCCTCTGTCCTTGATAAGCTTAGCATTGCTGAGAATGCCTCTCTTGCTGAGAGGGAGTGTTGATTTTTAGTGCAGCTGCGAGACCCATTCTCAGAGAGAATGGTACCCTAGTCATTTGACTAGGGTTCCTGGTCAATTTAACCAGGAAGAGTATGAGTAAGACCCTAGAAGGTACCCTAGGGCCCCCAGCTGTCTCCTGGGGTTCTTGGTCTAGGACTAAGCAGATTGATGCCATGGAAAAGTCCCTAGCATGTGGCTAGGGCCCCTATTTGTCTCTAGGGTATTCTGGTCTAGAACCAGACGGTTTCTTGGTCATGATGACCAAGCAGATCCTGCAGGTTGAGACAGAGACTTCCTAGGTCCTGCAGATGGTTGATCAACATTCAGCCTAGGACTGAATGCTCAGCTTGAGGCAGAGGACCATTCTTTGGGAGAATGGAGATCCTGGTCATAGACCAGATGGTTGATCAACATGTCCCAGTCTAGGACTGAGTTTCAGCCTTGAGCTGAAAGCCATTCATTGAGAATGGAAGATATTGTTGTCCCCTCTCCTAATCAGTTATTGCTAGGTTGCTTCTCAAGGGACTAGCCACCCCTTGACGATGCCCCTAGTATTTAACTCTTAGGAGCAGCGTTAAGGACAAAAGGTTTGCACCATCCGTTTGGATCTTCTCCCTTATACAGTGATGACAAAATATATAAACTTTGTATCTTGAGAGAGAGAAAAGTCTTTGGTCTTTATTGGTCCTATGTGATTGTTTGTCCACCTTGGTCTTGTGGTTGTTGACTCATGGTCCTTTTCTTACTTGGTCCTAGCACTCTCACTTATGTGTACATTTGACCCTGATGACTCCTACTTTGTGGAGTGTATTTATCTATTTGATTTATTAAAGACCATTGGATATAGGACCCTTGACCCACTTATGATTTTGGTCTTTTTACCTTTTGTTGGACCTTTGGACTTTTGCTTGATGATAAATTCATTAATTATTTATTTTTAGTCTTATTAATAAAATCTTTATTAATAAAGACTTTATGAGTTTAATAATAAAGTTTTTATTTTAAAGTCTTACCTTTTTTTATTTAAAAACCCTTGGACCATTGGTACCCTACTTTTATTTTATTTATTATTTATTTATTTCTTATTATTCTTTTTTTTTAATCCTAAGTTTTTTTTAATTATTTTTAATCCTAAGTTTTTATTATTATTTTTAATCCTAAGTTTTTGTTATTATTTTAATCCTAAGTTTTTCTAAATCTAAAACTTTATATAAACGTGAGCTCTAATTCAACAATTCGTGAAAAAAAACTTGCCGTGAGCATTTGGGTGACATTCGGGCTGTCTGACCGATTCCTTCTTTTATCTCAGCATTCAGCATTCGGCATTCGGCATTCGGGTGACATTTTCTGCCTCACGGTTTCCTGTTTTTTTATCTCAGCATTCGGGTGACATTCTCTGCCTCATGGCTTCCTTCTTTTATCTCAGCATTCGGGTGACATCTGGGTTGTCTCACGGTTTCTTTCTTTTATCTCAGATTTTGTTATTTCTGGGTTGTCTCAAGGTTTCTTTCTTCCACAACCCATCTCACGAGTTAACTCAGTAATTGTTATTTCGAGCAGTCTCATGGTTTTATCTCTGTATCTGGCTCACGATTTTATTTCTCTCAGTCTCACGATTTTATCTGTCTCACTGATGTAGCAGTCTCACGTATCTCTCTCCACGGTTGTCTCTCTATTCCTTCATGGGTTGCCTTCATGGCTGTCTCACTGTTTGCCTCAATCTCTCCTAGGATTGCTTCATGGGTTATGCTTTCTCAGCTTGTCCTTGATGATTGATCTCTACTCAGATTTATTTCTGCATAATTCATTTTATCTTATTCAGGACTGATTGATCTTTGCAATTTACTTCAGCTGTGATTGACTTGTCTCTGTTTGTGTGAGTTCTTATGTGTGGGAATTATTTACGTGCTTGACTGCTGCACCTATGTGTTTCTTGTATCCCTGTCATTTGCTTATTGATTGAAGAACTCGAGATCTGTTTTATTCTACCTGAACCTTCTCTCTCTTAAGATACGTATATGGTTTATCTAGTTTGACTTGTCCTTTCAGTGACAAGATCAAAACTATCTGAGTATAAGTTGAATCCAAATGGTTGTTTTAATTCTTTAATGCAGTTCATGTTTATTTTACTATAGTTCATTTATTTTATTTTTCTGAACTTAGTATTTGATGATTCTCGAGGACCAACATTAATGCAGTGACTAAATGGAGCATTAAGTTGAAAGAGATGAAAATTATGTTATTTATGTTTTAAATCAGTTTAAATTTAAATTATGCAGTACAATTGTTTACATGTTCTTGCATCAAGGTTTTTATATGCGATAAACTTGCATAACCTGTAATTTTGACATACCCTTGACATAGACCCATCGATAGAATAAAACTCCAAATGTTTCGCCTTTTGTTTAGCCCCGCCAAGCTGCATGCATTCTAATGGTGGTAAAGAAACGCCATCGAACTATTCACCATTGCGGAAATCTAGGATTAGATTTATTTGGATGTGTAACGCTTGTCCTACGATCTTGTAACTAACTGTATGCATGAGCGCTTGTGTTAGAGAACTGCCCCTCCGAGTAACAGTATGGTGTCTAATAATACTGAACTTGTCAGGTCCCAAAGTTGGAATTGGGTCACAATGACCTAATCACATTAGCCATATTCATTAGAGTTTCTAAAATTGATGTTAAGGGTCAAATAATTGCCAAGGAGGAAAATTACTAGTTTCCTAGGTTTGGGGTGGAAGCTTTGGGATTTGGAATAAGGGGGATAATAAATGATGTTTAGACATTAGAAGGGTTCAAGTATTTAATAAATAGAGTGAATAAAGAAATTCAAGAGAAATCCTAGGTGACAAATGGTTTTGGAGGCATATGGAGGATGTGGGACCCACACTAGCTTGATTTTTCATAATACATGGTATCTCTCTTTTGCAAATTCGAATTAATGGGAATGTGAACACTCTTGGGTGAGTTGGTAAGTCATAAAACATGTCATTGAGCATCTTAGGTCGAATTGGGAAGGATTGGTAACCTCCATGGAAGATAAAGAGTCAAAGTGGAAGTTTGTGGACACTTGGGCTAGATTTCCTAGCCCCTATGACACCAATGATGGAGCATCTATGACAACTATGACAAATTGGAGACCTGAACTTTGACATCTGACCACTAAGACATGTCAGCCCCAAAAATAGGCTCAAGGAAGGCGAATTTGGGAGTTGGAGAAGCCAAAGAGACTCAAAATCGAATTTGGGAGAAGATGGAAGGTTGGAGCTAGGAGACAAGTGACAAATGTGGAATAATTCCTAAATGGAAATCTATTGAATCTATTGAGAGGATTTCGACCCTTAGAAGGCTAATGTTGGTTATAAAATGTAGAAATGAAGTATGAGAATAGATTTTGATCATTTGTAGAATTTGCAATTGCATTTGTGAAGAGGGAGAGCTAGTGGATGACTAGTTTCTTGCCTTAGCCAATTTCAAGGGTGAAAGATTCCCATCCAAGTTGGTAATTGGAAAGGCCATTCAGACCTTTCATTTGGAGCTTTAATGGAGTCTTTATTTGTAGGTGTAAGCTACAAGGCAGTTCATGGTTTCTTTTATTTCAGCTCACTCCTTCAACCATTTCCAGTTTTGATGGCATATTCTTGATCCTTGAGGGAGGGCATTTTTGGTGAGCTATTGTACTCTTTGGGGAAGCTTTTAATGCCCCATTTCTTTTGTAATATGAAGTAAATACTCTGTTCTTCATCTCCAAAAAGTTTCAGGTCGAAATTCCAAGTAGAAATGTATAAATCTCATTTTTAATGGAAGAACAATGCCATTTCCCCACTACCTTGTTGTGAACCAATGTATTGATGATGATTTCGAATGAATGGATGATTCTATGATATATTTGTGATCAATATACTGCCATGTATGTCTTCTACAATTTTCATGTACTGTACTTGAGTATTTGAAGCATTTTTACTCAGTTTAGTTGTATTGGGAGGTGAAATAGTGCCATTTCCCCAAGGGTTGAATTGAGGATTTTTGCAGTTGAATGGGAGAGGGTGAGAACAGTTGTAATAATCCATTAATGGTGCATATGAGACTTTAATAAAATAATTAACACATTAAATACCTTTTTTCATAAATTTGAGTGGGTTTGGAGGCATTTGGGAAGCCATTTTCAGTACTTACCCTAGGGGGATTTGAACCCCAAATCACTAGTAAAATTGCATAATTGGTCCAGAATATTAAGAGAGTTTGCAGAGGTCTTTTCGTGGACATATTTCATCCATAAACATCATATTCAAGTTCTAATATCATTCATACACCTTCCTTGAATATTTGAAGGCATTTGGAGTCAATTTGAGACCTAGAGGCCAATACTAGTCAAAGGAAAATCACTAGTAAAGTTACCTACATTGATCAGAATTGAAAGAGGATTTCCAGAAGTATTTTAAAGGTCCAAAGGCATCCCTGAAACACATATTTATGTTATAATATCACTCATATACCTTCTCAGAAGATTTGGGATCATTTGGGGCAAATTTGGGACCTAGAGATCAAAACTAGTCAAAGGTCGAACTAGGGAAAAAAAGTGGAAAATTGCAATTTTAATAAAATTCCTAATAAGGGACATTACAGAACTGTAATTTAGTTGAGAAATCTGCCAAGTTTCCTTAACTATCTAATTCTCCTCTGACTATGACAGGGCGGTGAGACTTTGTAACAAAGACCATATCTTTATATTCTTGATAAGAAATGAGAGCGTAGACTCCAGGAAAAAGAAATCCTTTTAGTTTTGCATGTAAAGTTTTGCTTTTGCGTGTTTGTGGAGGATATCACTTAGGTTTTGGAATAATTGTCCCTGCAATTTTTCCCTGTTGTTTTTAAGTTATAAATTCAATAATTGAAGTTGGATGTGTTGCATGTATATCAATGAATTAATTTTGTTTTGGATTGAGTATACCTATTGTCCCTTTGTAAAATTCGAAGTTGTAATAGCTACAGTGGATTGTGGTCTGGTCCAAGTGTTGAAGGGCCCAAACCTATTCTTAGCACTTAAACAAAGGGTCATCTTTTGGGTTTCATTTATTTACCATATTTGAGTTATATTCAAGGTAAATCTTTAGAAAGAGATTAGATGAAGTTCAAGAATTAGTATTGTTTAATTGTTGAAATTACAAACTGGCATTTCTGTCACCAAAGAATGGAAAGTCCAATTTTGCTATTGGATTGAATATTACGAAAAAGAGTGTGTAGACCATTAGCTGTGGTGGAAAATCAAATTCTCTCTTTGTTGTCTCATATGTCCAAATTTTAGCTGCATTATCAAGTTGATTAGCTTCACTTGTACCAAGATTTAGACTCTATCTTGTGTTCCCGGGCAGCAAGACCTTGATGTTTTTACTTTTCATCAACGTTTAATGTGTCTTGTGGTTTCCTGAGTTATAAACTCATTTTTAGATACCCTTGTACCAGGATTCGGATGGTCTATGTATTGGCCTTACCTTCTTACTAAGGATCACTCTTAGATTGAAAAACCTGAGCCAATATGCAATGTTGATAATGCCAACCTTTGAACAAAATTACGTGAATAAGAGAATTTATGTGCACCTGAATACTCTATCCTGCCTATAGAATACAATTTTCTTGCATGAATAGCAGACACTAGCACATATCAAGCATCCATTAGTGATTCCCTTAACAACCTGAAAGCAATAAAAAAAGGAATTGAATTGAACTTCAAGATAAAATGAGTAACAAGCTAGTAATTAATATATTGCTGAACTATTAGACAATATTTTATTCTTCAGGCACTTACTAGGTTGTATTGCATGTTTATCTACAAAAATATAATAGGCCTACAGAGAATACACCAATGTACGGTGCTAAACTAGTTCATATTTTAAACCCCTTACATTTATTTAAAATCATTTTGGGGCAGGAAGAATGCAAGCTAGTTTTCTATTGGGGGAAGAGGTGCCTTGGGCATTTATTAAATTAGTAGGGAGCGAGATGAGTTAATTATCATAGATTGTGAGCCTTTTTCCAAATAAAATAAACCTTTGCTCCCTGCATATTGGATGAGAGAGGGGACAAAGCTTCTACCTCGCATATGCATAATATGACTGACCCTGAATACCAATATTCCATACTTGACATCTCTTTACCTACTCTGAGATAGCAACCTTATTGTGTGACTAATGAAGTTAGAGGATGCTAAAGTTGCGGTAGATCCACCCAATATCACCGATTTTAGCCATGCGATAGTGGTAGGTAATATTCAAATTCCTCCCATACAGTTGCTTACCCCTTAAAATTGCTCTGCGTGTTAAGTCACGTGGTAACTCCACTTGGACAGTGCATTAATTTCGCTAGATAATCTCCATGTTCTGCGCAGGCTACGCGTTGTACAAGAGAACAATGTGTTAATTCTCTGCATGATAAAGATCTTGTTAAACTCTTTATTAGTTTGCATGGACTACGCATAATTAAATGATTTGTGTGCTAGAGTTAAATTATTGTCAAGCCTTTACCCCTCCTTCTTCCCGTAACTGTTAGTCATCATAACGATCATGGCTGCTTTATTAAAACAAGGATCAGTGTTTTCCTTTATGAGTGATGAATTATAAATATTTCATGCTCGTCGTAAGAACCAACTCTAATGAGGATACTCATAGCCTTCAAATTAAAAAAAATGTTTTTCCTTTATATATATATATATATTAAATTGTAAATTTAGGTTTGAACGATATACATATATCGTTGTATAGATATGGTTTACGAAGGAAAATATATTTTTCACTGAAAGGATCTTTACACATGTGGTGTAATTTGTATATTAAATAATGCAAAATATTTTAAGAATAGTATGCTTTGGAGATCCCTTTAAAAAAAAAGATGTGATGAGTTTATGAAATGTTTGCCTTAATCATTGTAAAGGAATATGTGACCTCGAAATGAATTTTGGAGATCTAAGTCTTATACCGCCATAGAAAGTTATTCTTTATGATGGTCATTAATATATATATATATATATATATATGGGAATGTGGAAGTATTATGTCATTAACAAATAAGTTCAAGGTATGAATAAAAGGTTAAAAGACATTAGAATTTCATTATATTCATTAGGTGGATAAATGGTACATTGTAATCTCCATTTTTAGAAATTTATTATAATGGTGAAAATTTCAATTTTTCCACTAGTTCGACCCTTAACTAGTATTGGTTTCTTGGTCTCCAAATGACTCCAAATGCTCCCAAATTGTTACAAAATGTGTATGTATGATATTAGGACATGATTATGAGGTTCATGGATGCTTTAGAGTCTTCAAAAGGCTTCTGCAACTCTCCTTTGAATTATGGTCAAGGTAGGGGATTAGACTAGCAATTTGGGGTTCAATTCCCCCGTGGGTAGATGCTGGAAATGGCTCTCCAAATGCTATGAAATTGAACAATATGACTCCAAAAGATTATACATTGAACATGAAACTTGTATAGCACATTATTAACAGTCTTTGATTCCATGAAGATGGATAACTCTTTTTGGCCAAATATGGTGATGAAAACAAAAATTTTACCCATGTATTAAATGGAAGCCCTTGAAAGTCATATTTGCCACATGAATTTCGACATGAGGTTAAAAAACAAAATGTAGAGAATTATGTTGGATTTCCAATGATATTTGTTTCGAATATACCAATGTCATTTATCGTGTCAAATTTTCATTTAATGAAACGTGTGTATTTAAAAATTTGAAGAGCAATTAACAAGTGGTTTGTGTGTGTGTACAATAATTTAATGTTAAACCAATAATTTTAAAAAATGAAATATGTGAACATGACCTAGATAGAATGCAATAGTGCTTAGATATTTTTCTTTTAATTTTTCTCGAAAAATTATATTTATTATTATTTTTCTAAACTAACGAATGAATAGTTCAGTCGCATTTTCCACACATGTGTGTGTGTGCACCAAATATTTTGATTGTTTAAATAATTTGCAAAACTAAAAATACCCTTTTGAAGATGATGCATTTATCTAGTGCTTGTGTATTTTTTCGAATTTTTTGGATTTATATTTTGAATGTTGTTGATTTATCTTTGAGCTCAATCGAAGTTCTCGGCAGGGTTTTTTAGGACAAGTTTTAGTAGAAATTTAAAAACAAAAGACATATGAAGATAAAAATTCTTAAATTTTATGTATATGGATAGAGGATTCATTTCCAAATCCAATGGTATCAAGTCCTCCCATTAATGTGCATTTAATGACATAGTTTAAGCCTATAAAAGGTAGACAAAAATTTATTTTTGTAGTGAAAGGGGCTATCAGCCTATTTTTAGGCCCTCGATCGAGGTATTTGAAATACCTCACTCGAGGGTTCTACATAGACCTCGATCAAGGTATTTTAAAACCCTTGATCGAGCAAACTGCTCGATTGAGGGCCTAAAAAATAGGTTGCGGGCATTTTTTATTTTTTAAAAAGCTAGATCGAGCTTTCAGAAGCTAGATTGAGATTTTAAAAGCTAGATCGAGTTCTTGTTTCAATCCTCGATTGAGGTATTTAAAAACCCTGGATTGAGGTATTGTTAAGCCCTCGATCGAGGTATTTTAAAACCCTCGATTGAGGGCTTGAAAATACCTTGATCGAGGGCTTAACAATACCTCAATCCAGGGTTTTTAAAGGGTATGAAAAACAAATTTTTTGGGTTCTACTTGCCAAAAATCGTGAAACACCTTCATGGATTCACCCCCATACATCATTAATTCATCATTGGTTCACTTTTCCATTCAAATATAAGCACATCATTGGCATACATAAACATAGTGGGGAAAATGGCACCATTTACTCGTTAATGATCAGATTTACATAGTTCCACTTGGAATCTCGACTTGAACCTATTATGAATATGAAGAATAGAGAATTTACATCATATGATAAAAGAATGGGGTACTAGAATCTCCCCCAAAGATAATATAATCTCACCAAGTACGCCCCACCTCAAGGATCATGAATATGTTGAGAAAAATGGAAATGGTTGGAGAAACAAGTTGAACTAGAAGTGACCACGAGCTGCCCCGTAGCTTGCACCTGCAAGATAAGACTCCATTGAAGCTCCAAATGAAGTTTCTGAATGGCCTTTCCAAGTACCAAATAAGATGGGAATCTTTCACCCTCGAAATTGGTGCTAAGGCAAGTAGAGTAGCACTCAACTAGCTCTCCTCTCAAATGCAAATTCTGAAAATGATCAAAAGCCATCATCCTTATTTTTTATTGTCTTTTATAAACTTCCTAGTTCTTCGATGGTTCTAATTACTTCCAAGAGCTTCATGCCAACTCAAGTTGGGAAGAGATTCCATTGTGTGCCACTTGTCCCTCCAATTCTAGCCTCCTCCTCCACCAAATTCAAATAGGTCTCTTTGGATTACCTAGCTCCCTTGAGCGCCCTCTTGGAGGCTATTTTTATCCCTAACATGTCATATATGTCAGATGTCAGCATTCAGGTCTGATTTGTGTCATAGGTGTCATAGCATCTGCATCATTGTTGTCATAAAACTAGGGAATCTAGTCCAAGTGTCCCACTAGCTCCAAAATTCTCTTCCTCTTCCATGGGAGTTACTCTTCCACTCCAATTCGACCTTCATTGAGTCATGACAAGTATATTGACCTTCCAACTCCCCAATATCATTAGACTCCACCTTGGATTCGAATGGGTGAGAATCATGCCAAGTGTAGTGGAGAATCTTGCAACAAATGGGTCCCACAACCTCTTATGTGTCCTCATGGTCCAATTCCACATTATTTGCTTTGTATTATTATTTAATTGAACCATTTAGTGTGAATTTCTAAATCTAAGTTCACGTTGGTTCTTTTAGCTCCCTTATTCCTACTTTTAATGCTTCCACCCCCAACCTAGGGAACTAGTAATTTCCTTCGATGACAGTTCATTTGGATGGGTATATTACAAAATTTGAATTGGTAATTTCTCTTAATGTGACCCACCTTGTCCATTTGGATCTAATTTCACATTATTACTAACTTGGACATCATTCTTGGCAATTATTTGACCCTTAGCATCAAGTTGACAAACTATCATGAGTATGGCCAAGGGGCTTAGGCCATTGTGACCCAACACAAAATTTTGGGACATGACAAAGCCTCCCTTCACAATATTGCTTGTCCTCAAGCAATTTCACCACATGTATGTTGAAGAACCTACTTTCTTTCCAAAATTTTGCTTCCCAAAATTTCTCTTCTGAAACCTTGAGTAGAGCCACCCATGCACTACAATTTTGTGTTTCCCAAAGCAAGGAGATGTGAATTTTCTTTTCATTTTGATATCCCCTTTAACATAACCACTAAACACCAAAATGTTAATTAAATCCATCAAAACCATGTTTGCACAATTATGCTTTACTTCTTTCATATTTTGGAAACACTTTATGATACCACTGCATAATTCTTTGAAGTTGCCACTGAGTTGCCCAACTTTGATTCTTCGAGATTCCATGAAGATTTTAGAGAGGAACCACCATGCTTGCTGCTTCACTACTTTGATCAAAATCACTTTTCTTAAGTGGGGACTCAATCTCCCCTACTACTTGTTTCCCAAAAAATTTGAAATCAATGGGACTAAAACTTATCCCAGGGTCCCATTGCTTGTAATTCACTCCATCAATTAAGAGTGCTCTCCAACCCATACCATCAAGAAAGAGAATTCCTGGATCCGATTTTCTTGTATGCATTCTTCCAAACATAAGGAGTACAAAAGATATATCATAAAAGTACATAGCAACATAATAAAAATGTACGTCAAGGAGGTGCCTCATCAAAGAATCATGAAAGTGCTTATACCTCCAAGTAAGTAGACCACCATTTTCCAAGTGCATATAAGCTTCAAGTGACCAATCAAATCTGATCCATTGACATAGGTGAGGATCCCATGTCCTATAATTCTGCTCCAAAAGGATGTAAGATGCATCAAAATAATCAGCCATGTGTTCTTTTATCCAAGAAGTGAATGAAGAACCTCCACTAAAATATGAACTAAGTAGGGAGCAAAGGAAACAATAAGCCTTCCAGGGACTCACATAAGTAGAATTTGTGCATCCATGAACATGTGTATCATCAAGGAATGACAAAGGATGTTGCTTCCAATAAGAATTTTCTCCAATCATATATCTCTTCATCCAAGTAGTGGATGAAGTTCATCCAATATCAATTGAACTAAGCAAGGAGCAAGGGAAATCATGAGTTTTCAAGTGACTAGAGTGAACATCATAAGTGCATCCATGTAGATGTGTTTCATCGTAAGGTAACAAGGAATGTTTCTGCAAATGTAAATAAGAAATGGCTATAATAATGTCATAATATAAAGGAGATATAGGAGTTTCATACTCCTCATGTGGAACCATAAAAAATAAACGTTTCACCCATACTTCATTAGGATGAATGTTGCAAAATATGGAAGTGTAGGTTGTATGATAATGAACCAACTCACCCAAATGATCAGAAAGTGCATAAGTATCCTCATGTGAATTCTCCATAAGGGTAGGACCATGCACGTCCCTCAAAAGTGCAAAACGTTCCTCATAGGTTGGCTCCAAGATAGTGGAATCAACTTCTTCAAAAAATGTGTAACCATTTCCAAGAGGAAACTCAAGTTCCTCTTCCACCACATCAAGTGCTTGGATCTCATCAATCTCATCTTAAAACACATTAATCACATGCAAATTTCCATGTTTCTCATGATATACCATTTCATGAGAATCCTCCATGCAATCTACCATATGACAATTTGAAACATAGGAGGAAGAACAATTATATTGCAACCTTTCAAGAAGTTGCTCATTTTGAATTTTGATTTTATGAATATCCTCATTATTATTCAAGTATGCATCATGTAATAATTCATTAAACTCAACTAAATTGTTTCTATCAAAAAACAAAGACATGAAATTACCTTTGATGTTGCACATTGCTCTTTGAATCTTCTCCATGTCTTCAAGGAAGGATGGATCCTTCAATGTAGAAACTTTCCAACAACACTTTGACCTTAATTCTTGAGTGTCATGGAGCATTCTAATGGTCTCTTGGATCTTCTTTTCATTCATCTTTAATGACCCTTCAATAAAAAGAGGCTCTTGCAAATGAACCTCCTCATCTTCTTCCTTCTTACTTGGACCAACTTCATGAAGCCCAAGTAGTGATGGGGGAGTTGATCTTGTTTCTTCTTCAATTTCTACAAGGTCTTCATTTTCATGCTTAATGTAAGTTTGGCTTGCAGCAACACTTTCAAAAGTGATCTCTATGTCACCAACATAGAGGTGTGAGCACCCATCCGTAGGTACTCCTTCATAGTTAAAGCATCCATCAGTAGATGCTCTTTGAGTCATGTCCAAAGTAGAATGTGTTTCAAAATGATCTTCAATATTTTCAATAGAGTCTTCTTCATGTTCATGTGATGTCTCTTCATATTTGGAATCTCTTTTAAGGAAAACTCCAAAACTCTCTTCAAGTAGGAAATACATGCATTCCCAGAAGCTTCAGATATTTCATTGCTCTTTTCACTCACATGCATATGATTTTCTCTCCAAGGTCTTTTACAAGAATGGCATAAACCTTTATTCACTAACTCCACATCTTCATTTTTGGGCCTATTTGAAAACAACCAATCATCAAAGTATTCGAAAGGAGGGCCCTTTTTTGTATTTCCCTTACACAAGTCAAGATATGCCTGATATTATTGGGGCAAGGTTTTATATGTTGCTCTCCATCTTTTTAACTCATTCATAGAATTATCCTTTGGTAGTGTGACACACTCATATTTATCATACATATGGTCATGATAATAATATTCATTCCTCATTAAATTGTAAGAAGTTTTGCATGATGGCACCTCTTCCTTTAACCATTCACATTCTGCTTCATATTGCTCACAATCATCTGCATACTGCTCATAAGCACTATACTCATAGGAGTAATCATAATAGTAAGACATGGCTGCAAATTATTCTTCAATGTTTGATATTAATTCACAGGTGCAAGGAACATGCTCTGATACCACTGTAATGTCCCCTTTTAGAAATTTATTATAATGGTGACAATTTCAATTTTTCCACTAGTTCGACCCTTAACTAGTATTGGTTTCTTGGTCTCCAAATGACTCCAAATGCTCCCAAATTGTTACAGAAGGTGTATGGATGATATTAGGATATGATTATGAGGATCATGGATTCTTTATAGTCTTCAAAGGATTCTGCAAATCTCCTTTGAATTCTGGTCAAGGTAGGGGATTAGACTAGCAATTTGGGGTTCAATTCCCCCCTGGGTAGATGCTGGAAATGGCTCTCCAAATGCTATGAAATTGAACAATATGACTCCAACATATTATACAATGAACATGAAACTTGTATAACATATTATTAATAGTCCATACATCATTAATTCATCAATGGTTCACTTGTCCATTCAAATATATCAGCATATCATTGGCATACATCAACATAGTGGCACTAGTACAAAATGAGAAATTAATGACTAAAAAAATGACTAAAATTCGACTATAAACGACTATTTTTGAGTCGGTTACTAATAGGATCCGATTTCCACTATCTTATATCTAGTCATATTTCACTAGTCATTAATTGGTTGACTTATTAGTCATTGATTTAGTCATTGATAGTCACTGATTAAGTCATTGATTTAGTCATTGATACTCACTGATTTAGTCACTGATTTAGTCATTGATTTAGTCATTGATACTCACTGATTTAGTCACTGATTTAGTCATTTATTTTGTCATTGATTGTCACAATTAATGACCAAATATATGACTAAATAAACTACTAAATGATAACATATTAATGACTAAGCTAAATACAACTAAATGTTAGTCGCGCTATAAGATACTAGAAATTAGCTACTAATAGTTGTATATATGCGAATTTAGTTGTTTTCTTAGTCACTAATTTATGATAGGGTATAGGGGAATCGAACTACCAATCTCTTGCCTATAATTAGGCAGGTGCTCTACCATTTAGCTAGCACCCTTTAAGAAGTTGTTATTTCTTGACAATGATGATATTCAAACAAATTTTGCATGGGAACAATATCTGAGTCGCTCGAACAGGGACAAATCATATGGTAATGCTGCCACAAGTAAAGAGGAAAACAATAATAGAATATGATTGAAGGTTCAATCCATATGCAACAAAAATTTCAAATAAATAAATGATGGGCATGGGTATTTATAATTTTATATGCTTGCAACATGCAAACTTCTGGATACAATTCACTTGGGCATGAATATCTTGAGCATATTGATAGATATGCTCAATATGCTTGCAAGATTTTATAGCCTGGAAGCCTGGAGCCTGACCAAAATTGTTATGAAGAAGGGTTAGTGATGTGAATGCATGCAACCCAGAAATTGAAATGTCCAGGTTCAAGAACTAAAAATGGCATAATCATTGGCACTGTTGCTCTATGGAGACAAGACATACAAGAAATTGTTTAGGAATAACAAGTAGAGTGTGGAATGTAGTTCTTTAATGCCCATTTTCAAAGGCAATCAATGAGGTTTATCAAATTTGATGTTAAAATATCTGAGTCACTGGAATAGAGACAAGTCATGCGGTAATGCCCATACAAGTACACAAGCAAACAATAATAGAATATAGATGAAGTTTCGATACATATCCAACAAAATTTTCAAATAAATACATGATAGGCATGAGTATTTATATGCTTGCAAAATACAAACTTCTATATACAATTCACTTGGCCATAAAAATTTGCGAGTTCATCTATAATGTTGATTTCAAAGTAATGAATGGACAAGGTATGTAGTTACAACACTCTATCACGACCTGAAAAAACCAGTATTTTCCCAATGTTATATCAGCTATGCCCAATAAAATAGACAATAGGAACGTGTCTCAAACCAACAAGCTTACCCATAGTCGCAACATGTAATTTGAATTATGTATCACCACTTAACTTTATCATAAAACAACAGGATCATAGAAAAAGTAGAATCTCAATCAGATTCATTAGGATTTGTCGGCACAGGTTTACACCATTACACACAATTAAAATTAGGGAGTCAAACAAACATATAACATCACAATTGTATAATATAAGTGCTTGTTAAAGGTTGGAAAACATCATAACAAAAAAGTGCACATGTTCTTTATCTCAGCAGCCATGGTCATGAAAGCTTCCTCCACATTTGTTGCATTCTTCGCACTTGTATCCAAAAATGGAATGCCAATCTCATCAGCAAATGCTTTGAGGAACAAAATACACAAAGCATGTCAAGAAAAATGTAGACTGAAAAGTGACAAAAAAACCTAACCCTTGAGATTAATAAAAAAAGAATCTACAAGCCAAGTCAACAAACTTAAGACCACAAACTCCCATAGTGTTGCAATTAACAAAAAACAGAGCACCAACAACTTCAAGGCACACTCATATTTAAATCCTCATCAAGTCAAAGACGATGATGCATAGTGAAACACATATCTATTATTCTAAATAATATCTATTAATTTGTTGTGGCCACTATAAAAGATAAAAGAAAAGTGCATAATAAATTGTCTTGGGATAGAGAAGATGCAAATATACAAGAGATCAAATGCAAACAAATCAGGAGATGCATAAAACAGGTAAGGTTGTCTGTGGGAGAAAAATCATTCCTTAGCATGAGAAGATAAATCAATACAATATCGAGGAAAATTTTCTTGTTCACAAGTAAGTGACAAATAAAATACATTCCAGATTTGATTCTGAATCTAAGAATCATCATAAACAAAAGTTTGAAAGAAAAGTAATTTGATTTCAAATAGTGTCCTGTAATCATATTAATTTTATATAACTAATGCATGTTGGTCACATCTGGTCTAGGGCAATAAAATCCACATGGAACTTCTGCAACTTTGACCAAGGGAAATTAATCTTCATTTGAAGACACAACATGCCATACCAGCTTGTGTTTGGATGTCCAAAACATCAGGTATTTGTTTGCTGAGCTATATCATGAAAGAATCATGTTCAAATCTATTAGAATCTGTTGAGTAGAGCTTCATCTAAAGCTCAGAATAGATTATAACTCACAACATTAATCTATTATAGTGAAAAAAGGACATTTACCTGAAGCAATGTGATGACATTAACACAAGGAAAGTTGTACGATGAAAGATCCACTTTGTTAAACATCACCAGCAGTACTGCAAAATCCCAAGAATGGGGTGAGCTTCTTCTAACGAACATAAAAATATTTTTTTAAATGGAACATCCAAAGAAGTATGGATACTACCAAAAAATAATTTAATTCATCTATTTCTATGCACAAAACCATTTCTTTATTAATGGTGAGAAAGTCGTATTGTCAGCATAATACCAGTCAGACCTAGAATGCATTGAATTAGGATAAGAACTGAACGATAATTGACCAAATCTGCGACAAAATTCGGCTCTAGTAGCTATGGCAAGGCTAGCATTAATCTAGCATAGGGAAGAATGTTATGCAGAATCCAGGAAGAAGCATCTATCCTAGACACTGGCTCTGCACTCTATAAGAAACCTGATTAGGGTAAATAATCATCAAGTGTAGACCGGATCATGCCATTAAACAGTCAATTCATAGTCTGATTATATGAAAATATTGAAGATTATTTGGTCACCACAATATGCTGTCTGGACACTGAAGAGCCAATACAATTAAAAGCGCCACACAATGTAGCCTGAATGAAAATAAAATAATCAAAGAAGAAATTCCCATAACCAAACTACAAATTCAGAAGGAAAATGTTCAAAAATATTGGGAAAATACCCAGGAAAAAGAGCATGGGCATTACCTTGATCTGTTCAACCTAATTTTTCATTTGTAGTGAATATATGCATATATAATGCTTATAGGAGTTGACATACAATTATTTTCTAGTGGGATCAGGCCCTTTTGTACGTATATAGTAAAATTAGAGATTCTAACCAATATTAGAAAAAACATGCTGGATTACAATATGGGAACTTTACAGTATCCAGGGAAAGATTCTTCATTGTTGGCAGCGGATTGGATTGTTGGAGGGAATTTTAACATGGTAGAGTGGGAGGTTGATTAAGGAAGAGGTGTACAAAATGTTATTAGCGGTCTGGAGAAGTTGGCTTGGCCTCAATGCAAACCTAATTACAAGCAAGATCGTTATAGGGTACAAGATAGATTGGGTTGAGCATATAGCCTCGAGGACATCTCTTTTTTAGGGAATCTTTGCCTAATGCATGTTTGATGGATGTTACAAATCAGGATCACTTTCGTAATCATGTGGTTATCTCAATGGGTAACACAATTAACTCAAAAACTGCAACTTTGTTTAAGTTGAGTGTGTCTCATTAGGAGTTGACAGATTTCCAAGCCCTTGCATTCGGGGTTTGGAATCTTTCCCCTTGGACAATGTGAATAAAGGGTTGGCTTCTTTGGTGGGAGGATGTTGTATGTCGCATGTTCAATTTCATGATGGGGTGGGGGGCCATGATGGTCCACAAAAGGAGAAAGGAGTTACGGGATGCCAATGGTTAGAAAAATGAAACATTTGAAATTTTGAACTACCTTAACTCTTTTTGTATAAATTAGATGAAAGCAAAAGAGAAGAGGCTTTTTGCTCGACATTGCAAACTGATTTCAAGTTAATTGAGAAGCCAAATTGGCCAACTTTTGGAAGATTAATTTTTGTATTCACGTTTTCCTCTAGGACAATATCCACAATGTGGTCCTTTAGGAGAATGTCGCATGGTTGGAGAGGGTACTTCGAAGGCGGTGGAGTGGCACAATGCCTAGAGGGAACTTCTCCAAGCGGGAGGTGTGATGCCTAGAGGGGATTTCTCCTTCACGGTTTTCAATTCAACATTGATTGAAGACATTTTAACATGTTGGCCTTTTGAATTGTGTGAAATTATCTCTTTGCCCCAAATGTTCCAAGTCCTTTGCTCAATTATCTTCAAGAGTATTTGGATAGCATGGAAAATTGTCTCAAGCAAGTTAAGGTGGAATTCGAAAGGTAGCACGAAAAGTTGTTATTTGGAAAGATGCCCTATTTGGAGTTGGAGGTGCCAGGGTACTTGTATTGTAGAGTTGCCTCACTACTAGGCCCGTCATTTGAGAAAGAAGGGCATTTCTTTTGGCTGAATTTATGGGATACAACATTCAATAACATGTTCTTGGAAAGATTAGCATTCCCTAGCACATGAGTATAGCTTACCTTCCCCAAAGAGACCACGGATCATGGAGCTTGTCAAACTAATCCCTGAGGACATGTAAAAAATGACTAATGCAATGCCAAGATCGTATTGGAGGGATTGGGGGTGGACTTTTAGTCAATCTATGCAGCAGTATGATTCACGGAAGATCTATTCAATGTTTCATTATTGGCATGGTTTAACTCATGTTCTCAATGCAAGGTGGGTTTCAAGTGATCCAAAAAATAGGTGGGTGCACAAGTTGCACACTGTCTGGTCTACTCAACTTTCCTATACGTTGTGAGTCTTTGCATCATAAAGGGAGGTCATATAAGAGAACATGGACCACAAGTCTAAATCCGAGGGAGCAATATGCCAAGGGAAAAGAATGTACCAAATTTTTTTTGGGTGGTAATGAAAGGCTTCAAAAAGCTTTTGCTTCCACATGAAGGAATAGCCTTCTTTTTACAACCAAGAAGTGGCGGTAGGAATTTCAAAGGTAAAGGAAAGAGAGAGGTTCATGAATAAAAGTGAAACAAAGATGCTTGTGATGGGATTTACATTCCTTGTTGAATTAGCTATTCATGGGACAAAGGTCGATGTGGGGATAGGTGGAGTGCAAGATGGAATGGGGATATGATTCGAGAGCAACCTTCCAAATAGTCGTGGAAAGAAGCTCATATTTGACTGAGGTTGTCTCAAGGGACAAGAGATGGGGAAGGGGAGAATTTAATTGTTGGTCTGCGTACTTCCTATCAAAGAAGATAGTCATGCACACAAAACTCTAGGGTGCGGGGGGGCGCAGATAGGGGAGGGGTGGAGAGGTAGAGAGGGAGATGGATAGGATGGCATGGTCTACAAGAGGAAGGATGGATATGGAAAAATGTTGCATGTAAGGGAGCAGCTCCTGGTTAGCCAAGACATAATCAACCATACTTGTTCCATCATTGTGAGGGAAGCATGTGAAACCCCCAAAGTAGGATAGCACTAAAGACCATTCAATAGCAATAAATCATGCTACCCCCAAATTATAGAAGGTAACTCACATAGGTTTTAAGGTGCCCAAGACCATCATTTAAAGTCCTGTGAAGGCCTACAATGCCCAAATCAATCTCCTGCAGGGAAAGGGTCTCCTCAGATATGTCATGAAGTAGTACCTATAAATCTATGGTATGGCCATTGAAGGGCCCCAAAAGGTTGACCTAGCCAAGAGTAGTTGCTAGTGTATAGGTGAAGTAAAGGGTCCCCATAAAACTCACTGTGAAGTGAGAAATGTTAAGTCGGGGGGCAATGGCAAACAAATTTGAAAAAATGCCAAGACAACCAAGACACAAACTTGAATTTACAGTCAAGATAGCAAGCCTATCTTTGTACTTATTTGGAGAGGAGATCCGCCTTGAAGGATGTGGAAATGCATCTCCATTTAGAGCTACAAAAAATTGCAAAAGATCCCTATAGCTCTTGAGTCTTAACCAAATCACATCCTTGGATAACTGAAATTATTACTTATTGGGAGCTCTATAGCATTTTGCTAAATTTTCTATTTCACATGCATAATATTTTCAATTTTCACTTTTGCCCGTAGATTATGTACTCGTGGACTTAGCTCATCAAAGTCACATACACTCCCTTAAATGTATTCTGTAGAATCCATTATGCAATCCCATTGGTCCCTTTTTGTTGATTTGCATGTTGATATACTTTCTTCCTTTGTTTTTGTGCGTATAACAAATTCATTCACTTTGCAAGATCAACAAATTGAAATGCCTAAACTTCCTTCACTTACAATATTATGATTCTGTATGCATCGAGACAACAATTAAATTAAGCTTGATTCCCTTCCTAGTTGCAGCTTGAGTCCTTCAGGGACAGTCTCCTTGAAGAAAGAGCATACTATTTAATTTCAATATTTAATCTCAGCTCCCTCATTATGAGTCTCTAACGACGGAAATTTTCCAAGTCTTTGTGTCTTTCTACCTTCAAGTATAACTTTGAAAGTTGGCCAGTTTCTCTAGTATGATCAGTTGATTTCCTACTTTGGAGTTTGCACTGCCCCACAAGTAGAAGTGGAAAAACTATTTTTGTTAACATCGACAACTTGAAGATCTATTATTGAATTTTATGCTCGTTGAAAGATCATCAAAGTCTGATAATTGCTATATTTTTATTCTCCTCTCTTTTTCAAGGATAAGAGCATCCTACCAAGCAGCAACAGCTGGTATTTCCAATCTTGATTGTTTTTTCCAGAAATAGATACCCATGGCATCATTCATTACACAGGTAAGCAGTAGTTCAATGGATAATCACTAATAGCTCTTGGTCATGTTAAGAGCCTCAAGTCACAATTTCTGTTTTTTACAGAAGCAGTATTTGTTTCAGATGCCTTTTAAATGACTGAAATAGAAATTTTCCTGAATCCAAATAACTAAATCTTTTGTCAAAGGAGGGTGAAAAGAGAAACCAGAATGGAGATACCTCTTAGACCAGGATCTTGAGGTGTAGAAATTTCCTTCTGTGCTGGTGAAATAATAGCATTGTCGCTTACTAATGTTAAGGACTTTAAATCAATAACCCTGCATAAGCACACAAATCAATAAGTTTACAAGCCCAGTGGCAGTGTATAACCTATGGAATTTGAAACAAATCTGGTCTAACAATAGAAGTTGCAAAACATTTACCAGAAATAGAATAATGTGCAAGTTTACTTCTGGTTTAGTAGATAAGATAAGATAGATAAGATAATTTTATTAACGTCCAACTAATGACCACTAACGTAGGTCAAAGGGACTGTTACGTACTATATGTCATTTTTAGTGGACATATATTACATTTGTTACTAATTACGTCTTCTTCTAGACCCTAGACATTTTCCAACTATGAAATGAATATAATGACTATTTGAAGGAAATTACTAATTGATGCCACATTGGACTCTGAACCAATAGTGGAGTTTCTAATTCTGAGGAATGTAGCCTAGCATAAGGAAGCAGTAGTAGTCACCCAAGAAGATAGGTACACAAGGAAAGGTTTGGATGAAAGAATTTTCTTACGGTGTTCCAACTCCAAATTTGCTAAACAAAGATGCTTGGAATATTACATTTTTCCCACCTAGTAGTCCTTAGTCCTTTCCTAGTCTTAGCTATTTGACATAGTAAAATAGTTTATTTTGTTATAACTTATAATTAGATTCCATTATTACCATACAAGACAGATTTGCTGTGACATGTGCAACAATTAACTACTATTTTTCAAAAATCAAATTGCTGCCGTTGTACCTTGTTCTTATCTAGATTTAAGATAGCCTACAAGAAGCCAAACTAGAGGCACTGGCACCAACGAAACCCAAATTTTTGAACACAAAGTAGGTACCTTGAGGTTATTCCCAAAGCTTATTATGACAAATGTAACAAATATATGCAGTTGAAAAAGCATTATGAACAATTAATCAATCTCATAACAGATCTCTTTGAAGTAAGGTTGTAGGAAAATCTTCTAGATTTTTTAGGTAATTGTGTATACAATTGAACTGCAAGATCTTTCCTATTATTCAGCTCATTAAAGGGGCTAACATTCACTATAGTTTAACAACTACAGAAAACTCGGCCAATAACTTAGCAGACAATAATCAGAGCTATGGCCGCAAATTGCTGGCAACTAATCAGTAAACTTACAGCCGGCGAAGAACAAAGAATGGAAAAATGTAAAGGCTATATTTCATTCAGTTGTCAAACGAGCATTGTTTCTTCAATATATTCATTTTGAAGTTAACTGCTAAATTTTACAATATACTGCACTATAACAGGAAGACCAGAATCCAGTGATAAGGAGGGTTTACAGTATCCAGATTCCAGTGATATGGAGGGTTTACAAAACCTCCCTAAGAATATGGCCAAGCCATTTACATCAGGTAACTGGGCTAGGAGAGGGAATTGTAAGATAAAAGGCTATATAAGTAATAAAGTCATTTAAGTGACTTAGGATAAATAATTAGGGCTTTAATATTAGGGTTTTAGTTTGTTAGGGTCTTGGTTTCTCAAGCTATTTATAAGAGCGAGGACCCTCAACGTAATGGTGTATTGTCTCATAATAATATCATTCATTATATGTTATTGAGCAGCTGGAATACAACTATTAATGAGAAAGTTTTACAAAAAGTGCGTTGGTTGAGAGGAATTTTCCCCACCGAGTGCCCCCACTATCACAATCTCTACACTCCATTAGACAAATGATATAGTATATATGTACTCTATTAATGAAGATCAATTGAACAGTTCATATGGAATATCTTGTCGATGCCCTGTTGTTATTTATGAGCGTGTTTGTTATTTGACATTGTAAAAAGTTACAAAGCCATGCGCTTAGAGGTTGCGTGAATTGATATCACATAATCTTGTTGACTTAGCTTCCACAAAATAACCAGGAATCCTTCCAAAATTCCTGGTTGTCCTCCAAACCAATACTTAGTGCACAGATCAGTGATAGCCAGTGGGCCAAACGAACTTTAAAATTGGACAAAAGGTGATGGAATCGAAAATCAATAAAGCCAAAATCCCCATGACAAGCAATAGAAAAAACTACACAACAACAGAAAAATAAAATATAAACGATTAGATAATCTAATTGCATTACCATGAGAAGAAATTGTCACTTTAAACTAAATTTCAGGCACAAAGCTGCAAGGGAAGTTATGCATCACATAAAATCAATCCACTCATTAGACCACACTAGTAAGGGTAAAGGTTGCCATTGATTTTTTTAAACTAAAATGAATAATATTTTGCAGCAGAAGCTGAATTTGGCAAAATAAGTCATATCTTCAATAAAGTCATTCCAGGCAGCTTCCAACGACATTACATAAACCAAATTTCATGAAAATTGTAACATAAACCTAATAATTCAATCTACACCATAGATTGAAAAACATGGGTTTATAAGAGTTTCCAGCATTTATAAGCAGTAAAAAAGGAATTCAAAATATTTAATATAATGCCATTTGAAATGGCGTTGCTTGTGAATCTTAGTCTGTGAATTGATTAAAATCAAAGGGTGATGATCAGCGTGAAGAATGGTTTCCTTACGAATCACGTAGTGATTCCACTACTTTAATGCTTACATAAGAGCATAAATCTCTTCGTTATACACATTGTACTTGGTGTTAGTCTTACATAATGTTTCTGAGTGATAGGATACTTGGTGGCCTCCCTTTCTAGCACATCACCCACGGTAGGGTGAGAAGCATCTATCTCTATATCAAATTAGTATCAGGGATTAGGAAGGTGTAGAACTGTATAACACTACAAGCTATCGTTTAAATTCTAAAGTGAAGGTAGTCTGATTAGAAAATTGATGTAGAGGTTGTGCTATGTGCAAGAGAAGGTATGGTATAGCAGGGTACTACAACCTAGACTCGAAGATTATAGCTCTAAGGATAGAAGTAGGTGTCATTTTTATTTTTTTAGCACAGTATTGATTATGGTGATAAACATGATAGTTTCAATTGGAAAATATGTGCCAGAGATGCATCAATTAGAGGAAAATATGAAATGATTAAAAAGTTGAGTTCTTGTTTCGATGTTCAAACATGTGGATTGGTAAAAAATTCAAACATCCAGGTTCCCTACATCCAGTTGGAATAGGATCCTTCAACAAGGCTAAATGTCCACCATGTATATCAGTATGAATCTTGTGTAATGATTTCTTTATACTAATGGAAAATATTTAGTTGCCATCATTCATTATAATAAAAACAACTAAGTTTTAAACAACACTTAATTTCAATGGGAAACCTACAATAGAAATATATTCTCTAAAATTTATTGCAGTTATAATAATGAATATTTATTTCCTAAAGTTTTGGAATATGATCCTCCAACAAGGCTAACTTTCCACCATGTATATTAGTCAGAATCCTGTGTAATGCCACCTTTATACTAATGGAAAATCTTTATTTTCGATCATCCATTATATAAAAAAACAACTAAACTGAAAATAGCACTTAATTTCAATGGGAAAACTACAATAGAAATATGATCTCTGAAATTTATTACAGTTACAATAATGAATATTTATTCCCTAAAGTTTGAATCTTTTGTTGATGTTTTGGATCTGCATCTCATTTTGGATACTTTGACCTCAATGAATCATATTTTTTTCAAGCACTAAGAAACTAGGAGTTCTGTGAGTTTTACAAGCATAGGTGGTGCAAAACATTCACTTACACATCTAAGGTTATGGCAAGGTTAACACCTTTCTCCATTGAATTAAAACCATAATAAACGACAAAGAGAGATAGTCTTGAGCAACAACCAAAATTGCACTATCACAGTGAAGAAAAGATTAAAAGTATATGCAAAGAGAAGAATGAGGTCTTAAAAGTCATTGCTAACAAAATGAAAAGCAATTACTGTATACATGTCAACAAATGGGATTTCTCATTTACCTTCCATAGCGTGCCAAGATATTTGTATGATGGTATGCCAACATCACATTATATTGAAGAAAAGTAAAGCCTTTATCAATCCATACAGGATGCCACTTTTTCAAATTATCGGATGCTTGTCTGAGAGTACATACCAGTGAAACAAACAAGTTTTAATTCAAGGAATCCCCGACATATCTTGCACTGTCAATGACATAAAAAAATTGACACATGGAAATTCATGGAAGCCGGAACACAATATAGGATGGCCCGTGAAAGTATGTGCCTACTTATAATTGAAATAGGTAAACTTATGAACAATGGTACACTAGAATGTAAACTAAATGCAATTGAAATTAGTGTTATAAGCACCACCAACAAGACATTACACTAAACTAAAAAAAGATGAAGGTGGCTCAAATTATCCCAAAATTACTGGAAAATAACTGAGTGTGCAAACTCCAGTCTTGTTTAGACATTTCGCTCAATCAAATGTATTGACACATAAGGAAGGAAATAATGGCCCTTTCGACCGATAATCATATCATTCCAAGTTATTGGGTACATACATTTTGGGAAACTAACAGAACCAAATAGAAGTTGAACAAGTTAACAATACACAAGAAAAAGTGCTGAAATCAATAGAGCAATTTGCCTCGTGATAATTTTAATGAGCTCCCACCTTAAATATATCAAAATTAAACTTTATGACATTCGATAATGACCGTAAAATGTTTCCATGGATCCCAGGTTATCATCAACAAACAGTGAAATAGAATTTCATCATAGGTAAGAATGCACATCTCTTTTAAACACTAGACAAGATTAGACAAGATTCATAAATGCTGCAAGGCGATGCTAGCAGGGTACCATATAGAAAGTGGTAAAACATTTTGGTGGCACCTCATCCAAGTTCCTTAAAGTTACTAGATGTATATATATGCCCATTCTCTCCTTATTCCATTGTTGTTATGTACTTGTAATTTTGAGCAAGAGCATTTAGCACTCTCCATTTATGACACTGGAATACAACTATTAATGAGAAAAATTTACAAAAAGTGCGTTGGTTGAGAAGAATTTTCCCCACCGAGTGCCCCCACTATCACAGTCTCTACACTCCCTTCGACAAATGATATATTATATGTATTCTATTAATGAAGATCAATTGAACAGTTCAGATGGAATATCTTGTGGATGCCCTGTTGTTATTTATGAGCTTGTTTGTTATTTGACAATGTAAAAAGTTACAAATCCATGCGCTTAGAGGTTGCATGAATTGATATCACATAATCTTGTTGACTTAGTTTCCACAAAATAACTAGGAATTCTTCCAAAATTACTGGTTTTCCCTCAAACCACTACTCAGTGCACAGATCAATGATAGCCAGTGGGCCAAACGAACTTTAAAATTTGACAAAAGGTGATGGAATCGAAAATCAATAAAGACAAAATCCCCATGACAAGCAATAGAAAAAACTACACAACAACAGAAAAATAAAATATAAATGATTCGATAATCTAATTGCATTAACATGGGAAGAAATTGTCACTTTAAACTAAATTTCGGGCAGAGTTTCCAGGGCAGTTATGCATCACAGAAAAGCAATCCACTCATTAGGCCACACTAGTAAGGGTAAAGTTTGCCATTGATTGTTCTAAACTAAAATGAATAATATTTTGCAGTAGAAGCTGAATTTGGCAAAATAAGTCATCTCTTCAATAAATTCATTCCAGGCAGCTTCCAACGCCATTACATAAACCAAATTTCATGAAAATTGTAACCTAAATCTAATAATTCAATCTACACCATAGATTGAAAAACATGGGATTATATCAATCTAATTTTATCACCTACCACGCTTCTCATACCCTTTCCAGGGCTAACATAGTGCACACACACATGAATTGTTTTAAGCACGCACACAATCTCAAACAACATTATATGCCACATGGCTCTAGGATATGCATGGTATATATAGATAGGGAAGAGCATAAGAACAAATGGAACTCACATATGTCCATGGCCTATGTAGATAGGGAAGCGTATATGAAACTCACAGATCTAAATTCCCTTGTGTGTCCAAGCTAATATTCTTCGGGTCTTCTCCTCTTTGGGGTTGTGTGCCTAGGGTTTCTCCGAGTCTCCAGTGGCTGGGTCTTCTCTTCTCCTGCACGAAATGAGACGAGGGTTTGCAGTGGTTGTATTCACCTATTGTATGCTTGTTTAAAGAGTCTGGAGTATGCATACACGCGGGCCTTTTGGCTGGGACTAGTTATAATATGGGAATGGGGATTTTAGAACGAGTTTCAATATATGGTATGAGCAAGGGGATTTTAGAATTGGTTTCATTATATTATATTATATTAATATATTACATGGTATTATATTATTATATTATAATATATTATTATTAATTATATTATTATATTATTATTACACTATAAATTATTAATATAATATAATATATATAATAAATATTTAATATAATATAATAAAATGATGAGATTTTGTTAATGTAGATGGCAATGACATTGATGGGGTTAGGGGTTAGTGATGTAGAAGTTATTCAAACCCTTATAGTTGACATCACTGCCATCATCATCAACATAACTCCATTGTCATCATCACCACTTCCATTGTCTTGCTCATTGTCGTCATCTTCATCATGCCCATATATGAGCTCTTGTAATGTTTAGAATATGGAATGAAGGGAAACATGGAGTCACTATTGCATGAAAGGAGACTAGACACTAGACGCATCATCAATTTTGTGTCTCGCTAGGACGTCATGATCCATAATGGCTTACCTTGTACTAGTCCTTCAAGTCTTTCAACTATGAAACAATAAGTTTTATCATCACCGTATAAGGAAGGTCCAAACTATGAAACACTTCGAGTGACTGCAATACAACATATATAACATAATTTTCATTTCTTTCAACTTAACACTCCCAAAGGTCCCTATGTTAAAGTTCAAGCATCCAAGGACAATAAATAACAGCAATAGTAATAAATTAATGAACAAGTTAAACTAGCATTCGTAAAATAGAAAACAATGTGGTAACATATATAACATAATTTTAATTTCTTTCAACTTAACACTCCCAAAGGTCCCTGTGTTAAAGTTCAAGCATCCAGGGACAATAAATAACAGCAATAGTAATAAATTAATTGTCATCTTCAAAAGGCATGGCTAGTGCTTCAAATGGAAGAATCATTCCTCGCTTATATCTCATCCATACAAACATAGAAAGAGACACAAGAAATAAACTCGTGTAGATATAATACTATATCACCAATATCATTAGGAAGAGATGTTGGGAAATATTTTTTATTGGTCAATGTGATGCAACCTAGCTTTGTTCATTTGCTTGACAAATTCACAATCATAATAATCGAAGTTATAAAACATCATTAACTCTATTCTATATCAAATTCTAGGACTTGTTCATCTCCCATGTTGCCATCAAATTCATTCATGAGACCAGTTTCTAGTACATCAAGTCCTAGATTTTGAAATGTGTGTCTACCAATGTTAGTAGCATTTCCCACAATTTCTAAACTATAACAATGAAGTGCAAAGAGGCTATACCAATAATCTCAAAATATTGAAGTCTAGCAACTCTCTACATTATTTGAAGGGATCCAATGCAGATCTAGATGGCAGCTAAGGGGTCTTCAAAGCAATCAAGGTTCAACAGATCTCGTGCAGCCCTCACCATGCCCAATACCGTGTTTTGGCCGGGAGGACAAGATGAATGTTGTTGTTGTGATGAAGAGAAAGGAAATACAAGTGTGTAACCAGCATGATTGTACTCCTCGTCTTCAAATGAATTGAAGAGGGAAGCAGCATGTGAGTGGGCTCTAGCTTAGGAAATTGTTAGGAAATAAAATACAGTAAATATGAATACCTAATTAAGAAGAATATTTTCACGATGAAGAGAGAGGACATGGGACAAAAACTTGAGAGGTGGTTTCTTATTTTTATGGTAAAAGTAAAACTAAAAAATGATATATATTATACTAGTAGCTGGTAACTAATTTCAATTTTCTCGTGACTAGCTAGTCGTATTTATATTCCAGTGACTAAATTAGTCATTAATGTTAGTCATTAATGTTAGTCATTTTTATCTTAGTCACTTGTTATCTAGTCATATATTTTATCCCGTGACTAAATTAGTCGTTTATCTTAGTCATTTTTTGTTGGATTATTTGAAATTGCTCAATTTTAGTCGTTTATCCCTTGGAAAAATAGTGGTGACTAAATTTTTTAGTCGCCTAGTCACTTATCTCTCATTTTGTACTAGTGTGGGGAAAATGGTACCATTTGTTCATTAATGATCAGATTTAGATAGTTCCACTTGGAATATCGACTTGAAGATATTTTGAATATGAAGAAAATATAATTTACATCAGATTATAAAAGAATGGGTCATTAGAATCTCACCCAGAGAGAACAACAGCTCACCAAGTGCGCCCCACCTGAAGGATCATGAATATGTTGAGAAAACTGGAAATGGTTGGAGAAACAAGCTGAACTAGAAGTGATCACGAGTTGAATTGTAGCTTGAACCTGCAGCATAAGACTCCATTGAATCTACAAATGAAAGGTTTGAATGGCCTTTCCAATTACCAAATAGGATGTGAATATTTCACCCTCGAAACTGGTGCTAAGGCAAGTAGAGTAGCACTCCACTAGCTCTCCTCTCAAATCCAAATTCTGAAAATGATCAAAAGCCACCATCCTTCTTTGCTATTGTATTTTATAAACTTCTAAGGTCCTACATGGGTCGAATTCCTTCCAATAGCTTCATTCCAACTCAAGTTGGGAAGAGATTCCAATGTGTGCCACTTGTACCTCCAATTCTAGACTCCTCTGCCACCAAATTCAAATAGGTGTCTCTTTGGATTCCCTAACTCCCTTGAGTGCCCTCTTGGATGTTGTTTTTATCCCTGACATGTCATATATGTTAGGTGTCAGCATTCAGGTCTGATTTGTGTCATAGGTGTCAACGCATCTTCATCATTGTTGTCATAGAGCTAGGGAATCTAGTCCAAGTGTCCCACTAGCTCCAAAATGCCTCTTCCTCTTCCATGGGAGTTACTCTTCCACTCCAATTCAACCTTCATTGAGTCATTGCAACAATATTTACCTTACAACTCCCCAATATCATTAGACTCCACCTTGGATTCAAATGGGTGAGAATCATGCCAAGTGTAGTGGGGAATCTTGCCACAAATGGGTCCCACAACCTCTTATGTATCCTCATGGTCCAATGCCACATTATTTTCTTTGTATTATTATTTAATTGAACCATTTAATGTGAATTTGTAAGTCTAAGGTCACTTTGGGTCTTGTATCTCCCTTATTCCAATGTTTAATGCTTCCACCCCCAACCTAGGGAAATAGTAATTTCCCTCCATGACAGTTCATTTGGATGGGTATATTACAAACGTTGAATTGGGAATTTCTCTTAATGTGGCCCACCTTGTCTATTTGGCTCTAATTTCACATTATTACTGACATGGACATCATTCTTGGAAATTATTTAACCTTTAGCATCAATTTGACAAACTATCATGAGTATGGCCAAGGGGCTTAGTCCATTGTGACCCAATGCAAAATTTTGGGACATGGCATACATGTAAATTCAAAGGGAAACAATGTATTAATACTATGGAAGAATTAGTTTTATATATGTTTTATATTCAATTTATTTATATGAAAGTCTAAAAGTTATCATATAGATAATATCAAGAATGTTTGTATCTAGTATATGATGTTATCATAACACTACTCAATAAGCGAGCAAATAAAATTCTTTGGATGTGAATAGAACTATCGGGACATAAACAAGTAGAACCTTAATGATGCAAACCAATAAATTATGGTTATTCTCTCAGTCCTAGAGTTAACTTATGAATTACATGGAAGAATACCGACTACTTCTCAGTGCTGAAGTTAATTTAAGTAATCATGTGTTTTGCAATGTTACGAAGACCCTTAATATTTTTATTTTTTTAGGGTGTATATATACCCCAATTATCAGCATTTAAAGGTGAAAGTACTATAGAAATGTTTGTTAAACCGGGGGGGATTAAAATCCTTAAATAAATATTTTGGACGTCTTTCTTACAAACTTGATTTTGGGTCAATCATGAAGGAAGAAAGTGACTAGGAAACATTGCTTCTTTAGATAAAATGCAATCATGACACTAACTAAGATCAACTAATGTTGGTGGGGTTACATGAAGAAATATGGGTGATCTTTGTCATTGTTGTTGAATATCCTATACAAAAAAGGAAATAGTAAGAATATAAAGATCCTAGAATATGCCAACTAAGAAAGGAAATTGTTGAATAGAAATTGTATCGATAACATAAATTTGAATTTCAAGGAAGATGTCTCCGGAGAAAGGAGCAAAGACCAGAGATATTTACAAATTTCCTACATAGCCATGATGAGAATACAAGTAGATAGATATATATGTGGTGAATTTACTAAATGACGGAAAATCGATAAGTTTTAAATGGAAAGACACCAAGATGCTCACATTTACGAAACTTTGAATGATTATAGAGGAAGTGAAATGGACTTGAAATTTGAAAATCGAGGTATCAATGTTACTAACATGAGGAGCTGAGCCCAATGATGCTAATTTTTCCAACATGAAAATGTTGTTAAAAAGAATGAAAAGTACAAACTCGACGTAACCATGACAATGGTAAATGAATAATTATTAATTGGGAAAGTCCACCGAAAGGTCCAAATGAAGACAATTTTAGTAAAACGAAGCATGAAGATGATCAACACAATGAACTGAATGCAATGATGCTAACAATAGGACATGGTCAAACCTTCATGAAAAGATGACTAGCCCTCGAGATGGAACTCAATGAGGTTAAGAAAACCCACAGTCTGCGACTTGATGAGTATGTTGAAGTGGTCCCATGACAACATAAATGATGAATTGAGGTAAGGACGTGATAAGGTCATTGACATGGACATGATGTTACTGACAAAGTGACTAGAAGTTAAAGTTTAATATGATTGACTAAATTGCTAAGTTTTTATGCTTGGAATCCTGTCAAATTTAGAAAAGTAGTCTTTTGGGAATTGGATTTTGGAATATTTGGTAGTCTCTCTTGATTTGTTAATCCATAACTATAACTTACCCATCTGTATTTTAAGGAAGATTGTATGATGTTTACCTCCTCGCCTTGGAGGAGAGGATAACCAAATGGATTTGAATTCTTAAATTGATTATGTTGTGCTAAAATCCTATTGGATACCTGTCGTGTGGCTAATGATGAGATCTAGATTAAGTGAATATCGTGGATCCTTGTGGATGAATAGGAGATGTTGGAAAAACTAAGATAGCATTGATGAATATTGAAAATATTACTGGACTAAAATTACGTGAAATCATCGTTGGATTATTGAGAACCTATTGGAACCGGTGGATGAAACATAAAATTAGTGTTGATAGAAAAGCTAGGTTTATGGTCATGGTTATTTGATGAAAATAGAAGAGGATGGAATGAAATTGATTATAAAGAGAGGGTGAAAACGCGAAGTTGGGAAACACTTTTATGACAATAGAGAGAAAAAAAACTAGTTCGCATGGATGATCACGCGAAAAAAAGTCAACCTCAAACTCTAAGCTGAGAGTTTGTGAGAGTTCAAACTCTTAGCCAAGAGTTTAATAAAACTCTAGGCCGAGAGTTTGAACCAATTACCGTGTTGTATTTTTAAAAAAAGTATTGCATGAGAGTTTGAACTAAACTCTCGGCTGAGAGTTTGGAATATATTTTTTCGGCCGAGAGTTCATGGTCAACAAAAACTGCGAAAATATCTGGCATCTCTCTGGAACCTACAACTTTAGCAAGCCCAAACCCTTGCAAATTTTAAATATTATTTTTTGGACTTGGTTGCAATGGATTCATCTATGAATCTAGTTTCCAATGATGTAATAATTGTTTCATTTCAATTTGAATTTCTATTTATTAATAAATTTTTTCAAAACCTTATCCCTTAAGAATTTTATTACTCTGAAAATCACTCGAAATGAAAATTCAATATCATAACAAAGACAAAACAAAAAAATTTGAAATCTTCATAGAGATCTTCCTTGCCCCATCCTATTCAAAAGTGTACTTTTATTTTTTTCAATAAGAGTCACACTAAAAATAAAATTGAAGCTTACCAACATGTGTCGATAAGGAACCACTTTCTAAACATATGATATTTTGATAAATAGTAAAAAATAGTTCTCAAGTCCGGAAAACCTCAAACTATAGTCCATGCACAAGTGCAATGTGTATAGATTATGATCATACATTGTTTTATCTAAAATGAATAACTATATCTCAAACAAATAGTGCTCATGCTGGTCACTCATTATCCATAGCTAAACTTTTCAAGTATATGTCGTTGGTGAGCACCAAATTTGTCCCACGATATGTCCATAAAAAAAAATTAAGAAAAATACGAGTAGAAAGCGAATTCAATTATCTAAAACATTTGAAATTTCTAAGGGAGATATGGGTTTGAAGAGGTCAAAGTTGAAAAACATAAAATTTAACAGTTTTGTTTGTCAAAAACAAGCCAAAATTGTTACTCAACTTTGCGTTTTCACCCGAGAAAGTGAAACTGTATGTGAATGTATAATAAAACTTATCTTCGGGACGAATTTTAAATAAGGAGGGGTGTATGTAATGCCTCTCAACACCGCTATGACTATCGATATTGAGGATACTTATTTGTAAGTGACCCAGTTAAAGAAACCAAGATAAATGATTGCTTATATGTTGATTTAGAATAAATTGTTGACTGATTAGCGATATATGTGATAAATGAATATGTTTCTAGTGAATGATTGATTTAATGTTGATTATAGATACTTGTGATTTTAATATGAAATATTGTTGATTGATTAGCACATGTGAAATCTTCTGATGAATGTCGTATTTATGCTGGAATATGGAAATGGAGTTATGCGGGTGATTATGATGTGAATCCAATGGACAATTATCTATGTTTTCTTAACGATTAGCGAATGAATGAATGAATTATGATATGACGATTTTTGAGCAGTACTATTGATGTGTGTTCTGAGTATGTGTAGAGTGATAGGTAAGGTGGTTTACCGACTGGATCACGATAGAACAAAAAAGGGGACATAGAGGACAGTGTTGGCTCTCGATAGCATCCACACATGAGTTCAAATCCCATTCAAATTTACTCGGGTGGGCGTGAAGTCGTATGCGTGAGACCATAATGGTTTGGTCACATACGAGGTTGAGGGGTGCGCAGTAAGAACGAACTTACTCCTCAGCGCCATTAGTGTCACATAGAGTGCAGCTGGATGATTTATGGTAATGGTTCCTAAAATCACTACACGGAATCCCAACACAACAATAAAATGAGAAATTATTGTCGGAAGGACCTGACAATGTGGTACCTAGACAATAAAATGAGAAATTATTATTGGAAGGACCCAACGAGGTGGTACTTAGACAATTACTGCAAAGAAAGTGTTGTCAGAAGGACTTGGCGATGTGGTACCTAGAAGAATAAAGGGAAATTGGTAAGTGAACACCTATGTATTTGACATATAGTATTGCATTAGATTTTTTGTGCATGAAAGGACTATTTATAATTATATATTTGGAATATAGTATTGCATTAGATTATTTGTGCATGAAAGGACTATTTATAATTATGTACTTGGCATATAGTACTGCATTAGATTATTTGTGCGTGAAATGATTATTTGTAATTAAATAATGGGGAATAATTAAATATGGAGCAAAAGATAGACTAGGATTCATTAACTAGTCAACTCCAACAACACCCACTAAAATAGGGATTGCAATCCTAGCGTTAGGGGACATCTATCGTTAAACGAGCCTTTACTTGTGGAATCCACCGGAAGAAGAAGTTGGAAATGGACAAGATGGATCGGATTGACGACAACGACTCCTCCTTGCACAGTGGAATCGACCTACGGTTGACAAGTTTATTGTTCCATTTTGTATTCGCTAAGTTCAATCTTTAAATTTATTTTATTTTTCTATTCATGAGAAGATCGAATCTGGTTTAAATTATGTTACTCAGTTTCAGATTCAGACTGTGAAGGGCCCCAGAAGTGGGGTCCTTACAGAATGGTTTATATTATCTTCTTAAGCCTTAGTAAGTAGTTTTAAGTAGGACCCCGGAAATAGGGTTGCTATAATGGAATTAAAATAAGATGCTTAGGCTGTATTTGAATCTTAGTAGGATTAGGCTTCAAAATTTTGTCTGTAAACAAGAACACAAGACTTCTATAGGGGATGTTTGACCTTTGTGGGAGATCTTTATTGCCATTAGTATGTTTTTTACAATAAAAATGGGTGTAAGGGTTTATACCATGGCTAGGGAAAAAATAAGGATTGTAGGCCTAAAAGGAAGCATATCAAGATCATGGTTCATGAACTAGGCCTCAAAAAACCAGAGATATCCTTGATGATGTATCTCTGGCCTCTGATGGGATATGGGTACCCATAAGGGCTCTACCATGCCTATGGGGAAAATAAGGTCCTTAGGCCATTAATAAATCATTATTGTTCTTTCCCGCAGGGGTGTAGCTCAACCGACAATTAGCTTGATATGAAGGAATTGTTGTAAATGGAGGTCACGAGTTCAAATCACCCCGGCTTACCCGTGCCCCATGCTTGCGGGATGTGTGGGTGCACCTAGGGGTATAGTGGTAGTGAACGGGATTGGATCCCTGGACCTCATGTCACGCGAGTACCAACCCCATCTCAGTTGCCGATTCCCCTAGTTACAAAAAAAAATAAACTTTATCGTGCTTATTGTCCATGAGAAAGGCTTTTGACTGAAAATATGGACAACATGAGTATGTTGTGTAATAACAAGATTATCTCTTGCAACCTATATCGTAGCTAGGGGGATAAAAAAGGGACCTAGTCCCTAAGCAAATTCTCTTGGGGTCTTCAACATCGTCAAGGAAAGAACACATAGTGCTTAGACCCTATTTGAATATTCTTATATCAAGAACCATGATGTATCCCTCAAACAACTGCACGAGACATGTGCAGGAGATATTTGTCCTCTTGGGGAGAATGTTTGGCACCATTGGTATGCTTTGCATAGTAAAAATGGGTGTCAGTACCTATACCATATCCATGAGAGGTAAATAAGGAACTCGGGTCTAAAAGAAAGGTTATTGAGATCAAGGACCATGAGCTAGTCGATGAATAACCACCTAGATCCTTTCTAAGGGATTTTTGGCCTCTAGGTGGGATATGGCCATTGGTAGGATATTTTCACACCATATATGGGAGTCAAGGCTTGTACGGTGGCTAGTGAGGAAAACAAAGATTTAGGTCCTAAACAAAATTTTATCACGCTTAATGAAAATGAACAAGATCTTTAATTGGGAATATGGGCACCATTAGTATGTTTTAAACAGTAAGAATGTGACTTAGGACCACTACCATGCCCATGAGAGGAAAAAAGGGAATTTATACCCTAAATAAATATTCTTTATCTCAATATCCATGAAGAGGGAGACCCCTCAAATCGCCATACATATTATCTCTAAAGGATGCATGGCCTCTAGGTGGACTATAGTAGTCATTAGTAGGTTTTGTGTGTCAGATACGATAATTGGGGTCTTGAGAATTTTAGGGAAAGAATATAATGTTCTTAGGTCCTATTTCAATATTTGAAGGATTGGAATTCATGATCTATTACTCAAATAATCACACAATGGTTTTCAAGGCTTGTACCATAGTCAAGGGAGGAAATAGCATTATTTGTTTTTAAGGCTTGTACCAATTTGGTGTATGAGAACCCCTTGTTTGTGAGACAAGGATCCCCCTCCGCGCAACCATTTGACTACTAAATCCTACAAAGGTGTACATACCCCATCCCCTCCTAATTTGAAGTATGACCTCTTAGGAGGAAATACATATTCTAAATGCCTTTCAATATCTCTATTTTTCATGTTATTAAACACTAAAATTCACAAAAACATATTAATAACATTATATCTCAAATACACCTTAATAATAACACAACCTTTTTTTTTTCACAAGTAATAATAACACATGAGGGTTCTCCTTAGTGGAGGGATTTGATTTCACATAATCCCTAAGTCCTATTTATAAATAGCATTATTTGTTTTTAAATGTGGTAACAAAATCATCATCGAGGAAGCTACACAATCAGATTACATAATCGTCAAACATGATTAGAGTATTGTTGAGTGTGAGGTTTTATATTTATGACTAGATAAATAATGCAAAGTAGTGACTAGATAATAAATGCAGCCGACTAGATGTGATATTATATATATAAAACCAATCAGATTATAGATGTGATATTTAAAAGAAATCACATCACATAATCGTCAAATAGATGGATATGGGTGTGCTTTTATATTTATTACGCCGTAGGTGTTCAAACAACGAGAGATGTTTCATGTCACTGTATCTGGATTCCTCGCTCATTTAGCGAATGGAATCCCGCCACGTCGCACCTCTTCTGTATTTTCCAGATCGAGTTTTAATTTCATGCCACATTTGCCTGCCCTTCTTTCCGTGCGTCTTGTCTCTATGGGCCCTGAGTCCCGACCTCCTTCTCCATTCATTTCATTTTGATCTCCCACTCCGCCATCCATTAGTAGAAATTTAAGGACTCAGTGCAAGAATCAATCCAGCAAGGAAGACATGAATGTCCTGGCATCTGACGGCCCCGGGTCCATGGATCAAATTGCAGAGTGAAGATCGATGTCGGAGGAAAAATATTCGAAACCACAATTTCGATCCTCCAATCCGTAGGGCAAGCGTCCCTTGCCCCTTCGGCTTTGTCCACAGACTCCGTTGAAATCTTCGAGAGAGAGACCCGCATCTGTTCGCACTCCTCCTTTCCGTTCTCCGCTCAGGAAAGCTCTCGACATCGACATGGGAAAAATTCAACAGTGATTCCCTCATAGATGAAGCCTCTTATAAGGAATCCTGGAGCCTGTGAAGAAAGCCATGGCCCCGGTGTCCTTAGACGGAATCAGTGTCGAAAGAGTCTCAATGGTTGTTTCCAATGACGGGGATTATCCTTCAACCATCTTCTCTTCACACGACAGCTCCGTCTGGGTAGGTCATGGCAGCAAAATCACGGCATACGACTCAGTGCTCAGGAAGCAGACCACGACATTGTTGGATCTTCACAATGTCGACACCATGAACAGGATCTCAGAAACCCTAGTGGCCATCAGTGCAGAGGATTTTCCGGGATTGCACATATACGACAACAAGAATGGGGTGCATGTTAAGAGCTTGACTTGGTCAGACAAATCCGACACGCATGTCTACCTCCCCTGTGGTCAAGCCCTCACCTCATTGGATTCTTCCATCTTCGAGAGATTTGAGAATGGGCAGAGGACCAAGAACACGATCCTCGTTGTCGATAAAGAGAGGCTCGAGGTTTCTCAAGAGATCGACAAACAAAGCGGTAACTCTGCGCACTCGAAGGTTTCGATGATTTTGCAGTTTGTGAATTCTAAAAACCTTTTAATGGTCGGAGGTGTTCACGGTGGCACCTTCGGATTCAGTGGTTACATTCATCTTTTTGACGCGTGGGCTGACAAGATTGTGTGGGATTGGTCTGAGCCGAATGAAAACGCGGATCCGAGGATGATAGAACGAGATAGCTTCGCAGATGTGGTGGTGAGTGAGGAACTTGGTGGTATCGTCAAGGTGAACATTATGAGAGGTAATCTTGCCATGGCCGACCTCAGGTGATTATCGGAGTCGCGGAATCCATGGATTCCTCTCACTGAGATGAACCCTGCCTTGGCTGTCAAAGGGGGAACGCCTGATGCCAAGATCGTGACTTATGGTAGACAGGTTTTCTGCAGTAGGGGAGAGGATTTGGAGGTCTGGTCTGAGGTTCCTATAATGTCAAAATCATCGGTGGAGGAGAAGAAATTCAGAAGGAATTTTATTGAGCACAGCAGCAGAGGCCATCAAATTACCTCGCTATCTGTCGGAGGAGACCGATTGTTTGTAGCGAGGTGGGAGATGCAAGGAGTTGAGGTCTGGGAAACCAAGGGCTAATTGAGGTCCATTCCTCAAACCAGGTATGCGATAGATCCATCACTTGTAAATGTGGGTGGGATTGATACCTTAAAAAAGTTTGATAGTTTAGGGGAATAACAGAACAGATTCTGGGTTAAGATTTAACTGGCGCTAAATTTACGTCATCTTCTGCTATGTCCTCCTTCTGCAGTTCATGGTGGTCATGCTATAGGCCCTCGAGTGATCACTGTTTCAGATTCCTTGTCGTTCGAGCAAATCCAAGACGTGCCATGCAAGTTTTGTGCACAAGGTAGCATGTTCAGGAAGTTTCTTCAAACTTGGATGTTGAACGAAAACTGCCCATTCACATACTAGGTGCCTCCTTGATTATTTTAGCGGAATATTCAACCTTTCTTGATGGAATTATTATATTAGCGCCAAGCTATTTCAGTGCGGTTATTTTCATATGTCGAATTGAGCAGTGGGTCAATCAAGCAACAAAGACTCACTAAGTATGTGCAGGATTTATCCACCTACCCCTTAGTTATGAGGATATATACCCACCTGGGGCTTGGTCATATATTCCTCGGACAGAAAGGACCCCCCTGAGCAGATGTAACACCGGTAGGGTGAAGAAACCAATAGTTCATTTGCAGCCCATGGTCGTTGAAGAACCATTGAAGCAAATGGGGTCTGAACGTTATCGGTGAGATCAAGAATGGAATGGAGACTCTCAGACTCGATATTCCGTCGAATTGCAGTCTGTAATTTTTCAAGGATGCCATCACAGACAAAATTCGCTCAATTCATCTCTCTCGACCTTCAAGGTTTCCCCCAACAACCTCTGCAAATCCTCAGTATAACAGGTGGCGATTTGATCTTTTACACACTCAGTGCATATGTCTTCTAGCTTAGGGATAACATAGAGACACCCAAACGAGGTCGAGAGGAAGAGAAAAATGTAAACCCTAAGAGATAATTATGCGCTTCAACCGCCGTTAAGCAGGCTTCTAAATGCAAAGGTGCTTAATTTTGTTGATAGCCCTACCTATGTCAAGTTGCAGAAATATGATAGACGATGCCTTGGATGTGTTGTTAAACTGCAAGTATCTCAAAGAATTGGAATTAAAGAGAGATTTATGTTTATGCCCTCGGGGTTCACTAGATTCAATGAAAATTGTTCAGGTTTGGTTACTGTAGAAGTTTGGGGGAATTGTCAGTGTTGTTCTCCAGTTCGATTGCATATCGAGGTAGTTAATACAAATAATGTCGATGTTCCAATAATGATAATGATTTTTGTTGCAACCAACAAAAAATTGAAAGAATTTAGTTACGCTAACCATTCAACAGCCCTGGGGGATTTACTGCTTTAGTAGTTTTGTATAATTGTCCAGACCTGCTTCGAATTGAGCGAATCTGCTGTATTATATTTGTATCATAGCAAGTCTTTAATTTCCATAACCTTGAATCATTTTCATAACGGTGGCTGATGTATTATATATGTATCATAGTAAGTCTTTAATTTCCATAACCCTGAATCATTTTCATAGCGGTGGCTGATAACTGAGTTTGATGGGCCAATCTAGGGTTCCTTAAATCATCGGCAGATTTCCAGAGTCCATATCCGCTCAGTCATTCCTTCTACAACACAAGGTCCATCTGATACTCTTCAGAAAGCATGTCGTACTTGGGTAGGTTTGGACCCCCCCACATCAGGGATACATACTTCCTCCTTGTTCTTAATATCACATTCCATAAGTATTTTATTTCTTCCTCAAAATCTCTCACATCGAATTTCACATTGGTTTTCCTTGAGGTTTTGTAAGATTTATTTTGGCCAATTTCAGCTATATTGTGCTCTATGAGTTTTGCTTTTGAATGCCGTTGCATATCAGAAATTAGAATTTTCTGTGTTCTGGATTCATTTAGGGTGCTGATTTTTGTTTGGGAATTTATGGAACACTTTAAGTATTATTTTTTCTTTCTGAGGGTTGTGATTTAGTTTAGGGTTCTGGTTTTTGTGGGAATTTATTGAACACTCCACTTTTTTGTTAATGTTATTGTGAATTTTTTAATATGGAAAACGGGTTGTATGCAACACCGTGTGGAAGCAATCCACCGGAAGAAGAAGAGCATTTTTTTAATATGGAAAATGGTTTGTATGAAGCACCGTGTGGAAGCAATCCACACAGAAGAAGAAGAGCAATTTTTTAATATGGAAAATGGTCTGTATGCAACACAGGCATGTGTTGGGTGTCTGCTACAGGCAGTCTCCCATGATCGACGCCTCATAAGCATTAGATAGCCTCAACCACATATAAGCTATTAGGTCATGGACATTAGTATTTATTAAACGTAAAGGAGTGATAATTGGGTCAGCTCCATTTCCCCCCCAAAAAAAAAACTATTATCAAAAGGAAAAAGAAGTAGAGAGACCACTCCTCGTTTGCAATCTGCACCTTTTTTCTGTATGCAATTATTTTAACAAACTGAACTATACTAGTTGGAAACTTTTCAATGTGCTTAATTATTGTGCAATTTCATTGGTGCATTGTGTATTTATATTTTTGAGTCTGGTTACTGTAATTTACTTAATTGCTTATCTATTTATTTTGAAAAAGAGAGATTTATTAAAAATGTAATAGTCGCTTAAGGCATGTGAACATGTTCTCACGGGATAACCGCATCTTAGTTATGGTCGTTCTATGGATATAGTCTATGAGTACCTATATATACAAAAATATTTTGAAAATTATATATAATAAAATATCTGTCTATATTTATAATATATATAGGTAGATAGATAAAATGCCTATAAATAAATATAAACTAATATAAATGATTAATGAATTTATATAAACTAATATAAACTATTAACGAGTTTAGAAGAGATGAAAATAGGGCCAAATCTTAAAATTTTGAAGGCTTTTGGAAATTTGAAAATGGAGAGTTCATCTACAAACAGAACCATAGACACTTTATCAAAGAACACTATGAACGATAGTACCTCTCTTGAGGAGAAAAATAGGCCATTTTATCCTTCCAGAGGGGGTTTTGAATTTGGTGGTGGACCCAATATGCCTACAGCCCCATGGATGCAAGAATGGGGCAAAACGCTTGCCAAGGACTTTGAGAAGAATGCTAGAAAAAATATCATAGAGTTAGACAACAAGGATGAGTATTTCTTAATTCCATCACTATAATATCAATATATTTATTAATATAATTGTGTTTCCATTTATCTTAAAACCTTTTATTCTTTTTAAATCCCAAATCAAAAAGAGTTTGTACAAATATGTCCATTGGTTCTGTATTGTAAAAAAATATTATAGTTTTACTGAGTTTCTCTTTGTTTATACAACATCACTATGGCAAACAATATTTATCATTGTAATTCCAATATTTTATTATATACCTACTTTGTTATTCCATCATTCTTATATAAATTTATTGACTATTTTAATGGTGTTGGAGAAATGTACTTACGAGTTGAATGCGCATCTAGTTCGCGCCGGCTCTGTCAGTCACCCTATCAGATGTTTTGTTAGTCTGCTATATCGCAGAGATGTCAGACAGTCTGTCAATCTGACAGAAGGCATCGTGCACACTTCCTAGTATTTAATCAGCCGTGTTTGTATTCCGCAAGTTGAATTTCTTAGGTAGAAAGTTATTACAGTCTTTAATGAAGTTCAATAGCTTCCAGGCGAAGCGTTCCTAAGTTTATGTATAAATGTAAATCACTCACTTTAGATTAAGTAGAGATGAGAGATGAAAAGAGAAGTAGAAGATAGGAGAAGAAGAAGTTGATTGTGAAATGTATGAAGAGCCCAAGCTCTGCGTAAAATGGTGAAAGATTGAAGTATTTACCATCTCTCTGTATTGCGGCATTGTTACCTGCTTTACCGCAGTAATATATAAGTCAATAGTTATTTTGTGTTCATTCTCAAGAATGGTGGTTAATGCATGTCGCACATCTCCTTCTTATTCATCTAAGTAAATGTTGTTTACATTTACTGTCAGTAAAAGAATTCCAAGTATTTCACGGCGGTAAAGTTTCATTTTAGCGCGAAGTAACTTCAGCATAATCTTCATTCTTCCATTCATATGTTTTAAAAAGAAATATCTCTTTATATAGTTTGCTTAAGAGTGTATTTATCAAAGTCAAGTTGTCGGCGAAGTTACGAAGTTACCTGAGTAAATATCTTCAAATTTATAATTTCCACAAGTATTGCATATCGCATATCGCAAGGTTATTGCATATCACATGATGTGCGAAGTTAATTTACTGTGAAGTAAATCTGGTGTAATATCAAATGTTGCGGCAAAGTAAAAGTCCGCAAAGTTAATTCACACGAAGTAAATACTCATGGAAGTGAAAGTCATTCACGAAGTCAAAATTAGAGCTTCCGTCAACGTCCGCGGCAATGGAAAAGATTTGTTTATGGTGTAGTTAATTTTAAATTGACTGTTGCGGTGTTGCAGTGTGCTCTTCCCTTCATCCAGTATCAGATCTTGGTTTACGGCAAGTAAGATTTCTATTTACAAAAAGGGAAAAGTGATGGCTTGCACTTCTAGTAATTTGCAAACTCCAATATTTTCTGGTAAAAATTATGAATATTGGTCGCTAACTATGAAATCTTTGTTCAAAGGTCAAGATGTATGGGACATAGTCCAAACTAGTTATGCAGAACCAGCAAATGCAGCAGCATACAACAATCTCACTCAAGCTGAGAAGGATATTCTAAGGGAACAGAGGAAGAAAGACAGAAAGGTGTTGTTCCACATACATCAAGCGACACATAAATCAATACTCCCAAGAGTAGCAACAGCGCAGTCAACCAAGGAAGCGTAGGACACGTTGGAAACAACATATCAAGGTTTGAACAAGATAAAAACTGCCAAACTTCAGATTCTAAGAAGAGATTTTGAATCTCTATCTATGAAAAATACAGAGTCAGTAGATGCATTCTATATTCATGTTATTGGTTTAGTTAATTAAATAAAGTCTCATGGAGAAACTCTAACTGATCAAAGAGTTGTTGAAAAGGTTCTTAGAGTTCTTCCAAAAAAATTTGAATATTTGGCTGTAACCCTGGAGGAAAACAAAGATCTGTCCACATTTACTTATGATGAGTTGCAAGCGTCATTACTCAATCATGAACATAGAATCAGCGGTTCAGATACATCGCTGGAAGGTGTATTCGTAGCAGAGTCATCTATAAGTTACGGTAGAGGTAGAGGAAGATCAAGCTCTAGAGGTAAAGGAAAAAGTTCTTTTAGAGGAGGTCGTAGCAGCAGTCCTGCACATGTCACTGGTAGAGGCTAGAATCAGACTCCCAATCAGCCAAGTGGACAAAGGTATGATAAATAAAAAATTCAATGTCATTACTGCAAGAAGTATGGACACTTCGCATATGAATGCAGAAAGAAGTAGTATGACCAAGGAAAGCAAGGTGAAGCACAGTCAGGAAACAACAGCGCACCAAACAGTTCACTATTCTTAGCATGTGCATCTCCACTGGAATGCAATGTTGTCCAAGAAAGTCCAAATGACATATGGTATTTAGACTCAGGCTGTAGCAATCATATGACTTGTAATTTAAATCTATTTTTTAGTCTAGATAAATCAGTCCAAACTGATGTAACACTTGGAAACAATATCCAAGTCACTGTTTTGGGTAAGGGAACTGTTGATATTCTAACAAAACAGGGGGAGCAGAAATATATGCATGATGTGTATTATGTTCAAGGTTTGAAGCACAACCTAATGAGCATTGGAAAAAGGTTATAGAGTTCACATGGTAGGTAAGCAATGTGTGATCAAGGACATATATCTCAGCAATCAGTTAATTGCTGAAGTGCATATGACAAGCAACCGCTTGTTTCCCTAGAGGATAAGACCCATCATAAAAGGTAAAACAACTCAAGTTGTTCATGCAAGATAGAATGAGAATTCTAGATCTGTGTTCCACGCAGAGAGCAAAGGAGCAGAAATTCATTACGTAGCAGAAGAGAAGGACAACGCAATGCAAGCAACATTTCAGACATAAATGAAGGATGAATCTTGGTTATGGCATTTCAGATTTGAACATTTGAATTTTGGTGGGCTAAAGCTACTGCACACGAAGGACATGGTGAAAGGATTGCCATTGATCAAAAGACCAGAAAGAATATGTGAAGGTTGTATCTTTGGAAAGCAGCATTGAGAGACTTTTCCAATCCGAAAGTCATACAGAGCGCGCACGCCACTTGAAATCGTGCAATCTGATATTTGTGGACCAATGCAAACACCGTCCATGGGAGGATGCACTTATCTTCTCACATTTATTGATGATTTCATAAGAAAAACATGGTTTTATTTTCTAAAGCATATATCTGATGCATTTGGTTGTTTTCAGCAGTTCAAGGCACTTGTGGAGAAGCAGAGTGGTTAGAGCATCACGATATTGAGAACAGATAGAGGTGGTGAGTATGTCTCAAATGATTTCTTAAACTTTTGCAAGAATCATGGTATATAGAAGCAGTTCATTGTGCGGTATACACCGCAGAAGAATGGTATCGCAGAAAGAAAGAACAAGACCATTATGGAAATGGCGCGTAGTATGTTGGCAGCCGCACATCTGTCAAATGAATACTGGGCTGAAGCAGTGGCAACTGCAGTACACATCATGAATCGATGTCCGACAAAGAACATGAGGAACAAGGTTTCGCAGGAAGCATGGACAGGTATGAAACATAGTGTTTCGCATTTGAAAGTTTTTGGTTGTGTAGCATACGCACATGTTCCAGATGATCTAAGAAGGAAATTAGAAAATAAAGGACAGAAATGCATTTTTATTGGGTATTCTAAAGACACAAAAGCATACAAGTTGTATGATCCCATTACAAGGAAAGTTATTGTCAGTCGCGATGTTCATTTTGTTGAAAATGAATCATGGGATGGAATCGTAGAAAAGAATGTGAAAATCGTGTCACATGTTGAACATGATGACATCACAGAAGATACGGTTGAGACTACGCATATAAACAAGAATTTTGTAGCTCCGTCTACTCCCAAGACAACGCAACATGTTTCAGCACAAGCCACTCCGACACAAGTTGTAGCAACTCCGACAAGCACACCAAGTGCATAACAAACTCCATCGAGCAGTTTGCACAGTTCGACACCAGCAACTTTGCCAAGAACAGAAGTCTGCGTGAGATATATGATGCCGGTACACCTAATTCATTCTCTTGTTTTGCATTATTTTCTCATATTAATGATCCGCTAACATATGAAGAAGCTATTGAAGATGAAGTCTGGGAACAAGCTATGGATGAAGAAATTGAATGCATTGAGAAAAATCAAACATGGGAATTAGTCGACATTCCTATCGACAAGGATGTGATAAGCGTCAAATGGATTTATAAGACCAAGCAAGATGCTGAAGGAAATGTGCAGAAGCACAAGGCGAGATTGGTAGCAAGAGGGTTCACTCAGCAACCTGGCATAGACTTCAATGAAACTTTCGCACCTGTAGCGTGAATGGACACTGTCAGAACAGTTTTGGCTATCGTAGCACAAAAGAAATGGTCCATTTATAAAATGGATGTGAAGTCTGCGTTTTTAAATGGTCATTTGGAGGAAGAAGTATACGTGGAGCATCCACAAGGCTATGATTTTCCAGGACAAGGACATAGAGTGTACAGACTGAAAAATGCACTCTATGGTTTGAAGCAAGCTCCCAGAGCTTGGTAGATTCGCATCGACTCATATCTCATTCAGAATGGATTTCACAGAAGTGAATGTGAGCCAACGCTGTACACAAAAATCAACAAGCAAGGTAATAAGCTAATCGTCTTCCTGTATGTAGATGATTTAATATTTACTGGTGATTTTGGCATAGAAGAATTTAGAACAGTCATGGAAAGTGAATTTGAAATGACAAATTTGGGGCATATGAAGTATTTTCTAGGCATTGAAGTCCAGCAGACTGAAAATGGTATATTCATATCACAGTCAAAATATGCAAGTGATGTCTTGAACAGATTCAAGATGTTAAATTGTAAGGCAGCCCCAACACCAGTGATAATACATTTCAAATTGAGCAAGGATGATGACGGATCCAATGTAGATCCTACGCTGTTTAAAAGACTTGTTGGCAGTCTTATGTATCTTACAGCGATAAGGCCAGACATCATGTATGGAGTCAGCTTAATCTCAAGATTCATGGAGACACCAAAAGAATCTCATTGGCAAGCAAGTAAAAGAATTCTGAGGTATGTAAATGGAACAAAAGACTTTCGTATTTTGTATTCAACTGCAGAAAATTTCAAACTCATTGGGTACACAAACAACGATAATGGAGGCAGCATAGATGACAGAAAAAGCACATCTGGCAATACATTTCATGTAGGAATAGGTGTTGTATCATGGGATTCAAAGAAGCAACCGATTGTAACTCTTTCTTCTGCAGAAGCAGAATATGTCGCAGCTACAAGCGCTGCATGTCAAGCTGTTTGGATGTGGAGGATGTTAAGTGATCTGTGGAAGCAACAACAAGAACCCATAGTCATTTACTGCGAGAACAATTCAGCTATCACACTATCAAAGAATCATGTCTACCACAAGAGAACCAAGCACATCGACACAAGGTATCACTTCATCAAAGAACTAATAAACAACAAGGAAATCTATTTAGAATTTTGCAAGTCTGAAGATCAGGTTGCGGACATCTTCACAAAACCATTGGCAAGAGACACATCCCAATATCTGCGAAGTTGTTTAGGAGTGGCAATTTCTACACAGTGAACTTCGTCATGCACAGAGCATGTTGCAGCTCTGAATCATTTTGTAAAATTTTGTCATCAACTCATAATTAAGGGGAAGTGTTGGAGAAATGTACTTACGAGTTGAATGCACATCTAGTTCTTGCCGGCTCTGTTAGTCACCCTGTCATACGTTTTGTCAGTCCGCTGTATCGCAGAGATGTCAGACAGTCTGTCAATCTAACAGAAGGCATCATGCACAATTCCTAGTATTTAATCAGCCATGTTTGTATTCCGCAAGTTGAATTTCTTAGGTAGAAAGTTATTACAGTCTTTAATGAAGTTCAATAGCTTCCAGGCGAAGCGTTCCTAAGTTTATGTATAAATATAAATCACTCGCTTTAGATTAAGTAGAGATGAGAGATGAAAAGAGAAGTAGAAGATAGGAGAAGAAGAAGTTGATCGTGAAATGTATGAAGAGCCCAAGCTCTACGTAAAATGGTGAAAGATTGAAGTATTTACCATCTCTCTGTATTGCGGCAATGTTACTTGCTTTACTATGGTAATATATAAGTCAATAGTTATATTGTGTTCATTCTCAACAATGGTGGCTAATGCATGTCGCACATCTCCTTCTTATTCATCTACGTAAATGTTGTTTACAATTACTGTTAGTAAAAGAATTCCAAGTATTTCACGGCGGTAAAGTTTTGTTTTAGAGTGAAGTAACTTCGACATAATATTCATTCTTCCGTTCATATGTTTTAACAAGAAATATCTCTTTATATAGTTTGCTTAAAAGTGTATTTATCAAATTCAAGTTGTCGACGAAGTTATGAAGTTACCAGAGTAAAAATATCTTCAAATGTATAATTTCCGCAAGTATTGCATATCTCAAGGTTATTGCATATCGCATGATGTGCGAAGTTAATTTACTACGAAGTAAATTTGGTGTGATATCAAATGTTGTGGCAAAATAAAAGTCCTCAAAGTTAATTCACGCAAAGTAAATACTCGCACAAGTAAAAGTCATTCGTGAAGTCAAAATTAGAGCTTCCGTCAAAGTAGAAAAGATTTGTTTACGGTGCAGTTAATTTTAAATTGACTGTTGCTGGGTTGCAGTGTGCTCTTCCCTTCAAATGGAAGATAAAAAATGAATGAACTAATTTATTTGCTACTAACATATAGATAATTCTTTTGTTTTATGATTTTAGGAAGATCTTCACCGTCAGATTGTGATGAAGCAACTCATTTTTTCTTTCTACAAAACCAGCTACCATGTCGTTGATGAAGATATCATGAAACTAGAAAATCAAACAAGCATGTTTGGAGCAGTGCAGGAAGATATTATGAAGGTAGAAAATCAAATACCCATGTTTTCCTTACAGATGATTCTCCAATGGCAAGCATGCACAGATCTTGATCTCAACTCAATTCTAAGACACATTTGGCACGCTCTGTCCCATTTTCTGTACAAATGTGGCAAGTTGGATCCTTGCTATCCACTACTATCGTATATGCTTTGTTATCCATCTCCATAGCAATAGTAGGAAAGAGACATTCTTGGCTGCAAACGAACTATCCTCTTCTTGATTTCGTCTCTGCAACACTGTTTGTGTTGTGTTAGAAACTCCATTTGATCTCTTAACCATTATTGAGACGCCACTTAGAAAGCATGATGCTTATTTGGATTCCATTCATTCTTGTAGTTTTTCTTCATCTATTAGATCAAACCATAATTGATAGTGAGGACGAAGAAAGTTCTCTCAGAATCCAGAGTTCGTAAATGGAGTAATGAGAAGTCGTGGAGAACTAAGAGATTGTCACGGTAACAAAAGAAAAAACAATTAATGGACGCGTGGCTTGAGAGATATGTAATAGCCGCGTGCTATGAACTGAGGCAACATCTCATCGTCGTGGTAGCTAAATGTAAAGGTGCATGCATGCTGGTGGCTAAGTGGAAGCCACAAGAGGTCTTGAAAACCACCTTTTAAACTTTCTTTGTGGTATGCTACTGCCAACGAGTTTGGGATTAAAATGTTAAAAAATGCTTTAAATAATATCTTTTCCTTTTTCTTTATATATTGTTTTGTTTCTTCTTTATATATCCTTTTGCTTTTTCTATATAGAGGTGCAAGTTTATTCTTTCCTATTTTAAATTTCTTGCACTTTCAAATTTTATTTGTTTCTTTTTTGGGCTTTTATATAACCCAACATACCTTGGGAGGCTATGTTGCTTCTAGAGTATCAATAATAAACAATTGTTATGAGCATGGTATCAACCGAAGTGAGATTTTGTTGCTTTCATATGTTAACATGAAGGTGAATTCCCATTGCAAAATATGAAAACAAAGTGCATTTGATGAAGTCTGTTAGAAATTTAACAGATTTATTTTTTATGCATTGGAAGTCACTTGCAAAATGAGAAACTAATATCTTCTTGCATATGAGTTATTTTTTCAAATTTATTTCAAGGGTTAAAATTTCCTTGAAACAGAGCTCAATTAGAGAAAATTGTTATGATATGTTGGTCAGGATAATAGTGGTATTGGATTTTATGTTTGTTTTTCTTTTTCGTATAAGGATCATAGGTGTCATGATGATTCATAATCATTTTTATTTTGAGCATGACACTCCTTGAGGAATTGCTTACTCGGGTTCTTTTTTTAATTTCATACTTTTCCTTTAATTTGATTGTACAGTATTATATTTTTTTTAGTCCTCTTTCATTTACCATTGTTATGTTTCTTTAGCCTAACCACCTTCAGTTTTTAGGGAAGCACATATGTAATCATGAATTCAACTTTTGGGTGATCTCCCTTACATCGAGCAAATCATCATGATCTGAGAGTGTGCACTATCCTCCACCAATATTCAAGATCCTGCAACAAAGTTCGTGTAATTTAGCTTTGATTTATATAGGTTTGTGGCAGCTTCTCGACATCAAGATACCTTGAAAATATCTGGAATTATAATAAATAAAATTTAAAAGATTTTAGATTACATTCTTAAAAAAAACTAAAGCTAAAAATAAAACGAAATAAAATATATAACTAAACTTAAACAATAGTCTAACCAAAAATCTAATCAAAAGAACAACTAGATTATCAATAATCTCCACCTTGATTTCCGATTTCTCAGTTATAACGCTTTGATTTACTTTGATATCCAAAATTTGTCACGGCATTGACTCTATTTTTTAAGCAATGATTATCTTCTCATTTGCGTTCGTTTTCCTTGAAATTTTCTTAAAGACATAAAATATACTCATAAAAATCTCCTCAAAATCCATTATCAACAATGCATCAAAAAATGCCTTATTTAGTGCCACCCAAAAGGTTGTACGTTTTCCAAATCAAGAATCAACTCAGTCAAATTACAGTCAATGATCACAATGCTAGGAAAGAAATCAACTAAAAAAATGATTAAACTCAGATTTCTGTTAATGATCACAACGCAAGGAAAGAAATCAACTGAAAAAGTGATTAAACTCAGATTTCTGATAACGGAAGAAGATCCTCGCCTCATAACAGCGGTCACAATGACAATTTTTGAAGAAGCATTCATAGCAAAATGAGTTCCGTCTGCAAGAATAGAAGGTCACCTAAAAGAGAGGGTAATGGTGTTTATTGATTGAACTTTATTAGTGGCCAAAACTTCAACATCTTCAGCTATTGCGTAAAATAGCAATTCACAAAGATATTAATTAATGGTGGAGATACCATTTTCAACTTTGAATAGAGAAAGGCAGAGCACATATTTACCATTTTCAACTTTGAATAGAGAAAGGCAGAGCACATATTTAATTGCTAAAGTAGTTAACATCAAATTGAGAATATCAAGAACCTTAGACTCCTTCATATCCTCAATGAGACTCCAGGGAGATCTTTCCATTGAGTGATGCATCAAGATAAGGTAGGTTATGAGTCCAATTCTCTATTAATCATTCAAAGTGGTTAATTTCTAATATTAATTTTTATTGCTGTAATTTATCATAATTGTCAATTAAAGATGAAGCAACAACCATCCCACAACATTGTTCCATGTAATGAAAAAACAATAACATTGCATTGGCTTGGTACACTTTTGATGGGATAAATAAATTCAAAACCATCATTAAAATTTCAGCAAACCCACCATTAAAATTTCAGCTAACTATTTGTCTGTCCCTGTAATTACAATATTAATGAGCGTGCATATCAATATAACCATTGATTAATTAAAATGTTAAAAAAACACTCATTTAATACCTGTTGTCTCTTGTGATAATGGTAGAAGAAAATATTTGACATAGAATATCCATTAAGAAATTAACACAAGATTTCACTTTATCAACCTCTTTGTTCTTTTGCATTTACGTTATCTCTACAAAAGTTATATAGATTGAGTGTGTGAAAATTTTTAAAGTAAAATATATACATAATTTTATACTATTTAATATATATATATATATATATAAAATAAAACAAATAATAAAGTTTAGTATATACTATATGTTATTTACAATTTTTATGTTTTTGTTTTTGCCGTGAAACATGTTTAGTAGAGAATATATCTTTTAATTTAAATGGTCAAATATTAAATAAATGAGATGGCTTCAAATGTGTTGAGTTTAAAATAAGATTCCAACGAACAAATCAAACTTTGAGAAAAAATATTGGCCCAAAATAATTTTATATTAAAAAAATCTAATTCACTTGATTCTATTATATCAAAGAAGGAAATTTTAAAAAAATAAATTATTCTTTTAAACAAAATTTTGAAACATAAAAAACTTGAGAAATCATCCAAATTCAGAAAAAAGGGCTCACTTCCAATTGAGAGAAGCATAAGAAGTTTTTAGGATTGGTTTTTATTTTGTATGTTTTTCTATGGGATTCTTGGATCAAAGGTCCCCATTTTTATTTTGTAAACACGGGCCATATGATATAATTTTAGACTTCACATATATTTGGGTCATAATTTAAAGCTAATAGAAATTGTCATTTCATGGTCATGTTGTTTTAAAGTTCAATTTTAGATATTTTTTTAATCATAATTAGTAGAAATTGCCTTTTCTATGGTATTAGAGTTTTTTATAAAGTCAAATTTTATTGATGAAAGTATGTTTTAATTTAATTTTAATTTTTATTAATGAAAGTAAATTTCTAATTTTATTGGTTAAAATAGTTGTAAAATTTAAAGTAAATTAAAGTGTTCAAACAAACTTAAAAAAATTGGTGAATTAAAAAAATGATTAGGATGCAAAGCTTCATTAACTTGATTTTTATATTGTTTATTTTTATCTTTTAAAAATATTTAATTTATAAATTAACATGTTATGTGCTTTCCAATAACTTACTTGTGGCATTCCAATAGCTAATGTGCACAAGAATATGCTATAATTTTTTTCATAAAATCATATGTCGTGTTTTGTTAGGTCATGTGGTTTTTTGGTTGTTATACTTAAAAATTCAAGGTGATTATTAAATAATAATTATTCATTAATATGTTAAATTAAATGAGGGCGGAGGAGCGGCGACACACTCCTAGATCATGGTGGTGGAGGGTCTCAAGTCATGGGTTGGGAGTGGGTGTTGGCTGTGAACCCTTCCATCCGCGGTCTTCGGAGGCGGGGTTTCATTTTCAGTTGGCGGCACTATTCTAAAGGTGCGCGGTAGATCGAGCGTGGCGTGATGGCAATGGGCCGGGCGGCATCGAGCGCGGAGAGCTCAGATCCAGTGGCGGCAAGATTGGCCTGGTGGGCGGTGAGCTGAGCGCGACGGCGTGGGCCTGGCTTGGCATCGTGCGCGGTGAGCTTGGCATGTGCAATGGGTGGTGACGGTGAGGCTATCGACTTGAACCGGTGGCCCTATACACACCAGTATTTTCTCCCGTTTTTCTTCCTTCTGCGAGGTGGCGGTGGCGGTAGCGCTTGTATAGATGGATGCTAGGCTGGGGCGAGGCGTGTTCAGCAGAGATTTGACAGCCGCGAGGGTTGTAGAGCAGGGCTCCAGCTCCCTCTTTGCTGATTGATCTTGCTGTGTACGCTGTGCGACGGGGTATCCAAAACCCTGGTTCGTCGAGGGTAGGCGGTTACTACACGGCAGTCTTTGGGCTGTCATGGCTGCTTTGTCTTCGGGAATCGGGGGTTTTTCTTTACAACTGCTAGCGGCAATGCTCTCAATTCAAGGATTCTGGGACGGTTTTTCTTGGGGTTTTCTTTCATCTATGGATTTTTCTTTTTGTGCCATTAATGGATGACGGGTTTTAGGTTTTCTTTCTGTATTAGGATATATGTGGACTGTATGTACAGCCGGATTCATTGGTTCAGCTCATTATAAGCTATTTTCTGCTTATATGGGACAGAAATATGTGAAAATGTAGGGATCCTTATTGATTCTACTACATGTGCAGTATGTAATTTTAATCATCTTTTTGAAATAAAATTACGGACTGTTTCCAAGGAAAAAAAATGTTAAATTAAATGATAAATTAAATTATATATATATATATATATATATATATATATATATATATATATATATATATATATAAGAGTAGATAACCATCTAGAAAGAAAAATTTTAAATAATGAGATGAATCAAATTTTTAAAATAACATAAGGTAATATGTTTATAAAAAATTTGGTTCCAATGCTATAGTATATAGTGAAGTTTAAGTTTTTTTATGAGAAAATAATAGGTGTATTTATAGTAAATAATTAGGTCTTAAATGAGATTATGCGATATTTCATAAAATTATGAAAATTTTACTTGTAAAACAAGAAGTCGAAAGAGGGCTAAAGTTTTCACCCAAAAATATAACTACATAGAAGTTGCAAATCTAGATTAATGTATAATTATAGTAGATAGCTTTCTTAGGGATTGATCCTTAACGTGGTTGGGAAGACCCTTTACAATGCAATATGTCAAATTCTAAGAAGTTAGTAATAATGAAAGGATGATTATATTAATGTCCAATATTGCTATATTGGAACACCAAATTTTCTTAATTTATAAAGTTAATAATAAATCTATCACACAACTACTTATGTAATAGTTTTTTCTTAATTTTTGAAACTTTTATCATAAACTTCATAAAAAACATCATTATATATTTTTTCCAAGCCAAAAATCCTAAAGATACTTTCAATATGACTTCATGTGTCAAATTGCTCCCTACAAAGCACCTCAAATTTGGTCATAGAGTGCTTTCTAACAAAGTGCCATATATTTTACATATCAGACTGATAATTCTTTGGTTATTTTGATTAAAATATGATATAAAATTGTCTTCTTAAAGTTTATTAGATAAAATTTCCATAAAAATAAAAGAATCTTGCAAAAGCATCATAAACTAGCAGCCATTAATAGACTTATAATTTTTGGAAATTTACATCATCCACAGAATAATCTTGTCATTTCTTGTAGCCTTGTTCCCTCTCTCTCTTCTTCAATGATAATGGATCCAAAATAACACCTAATCCCTTTATTGAGAGTACATCTACTTGTTGATCATGTATAAATGTGTGTGATGGAGTGGTGGTTGAACGTGGGTTGAACTTTCAAATCATATCCTAACTTGATTAAACACAAGTTCCAACAACGAAGTTAGGATTGATTTTCTCCATTTGCCCAATCTATTACTGATTGAGAATCCCTTATATTTATAGGTTTTGGATATACTTTTCAAAGCTAATCTTAATAAACTCAAGCTAACCTTAATAAAATCAAGAGTTATTTTCGTTTTCCCTTGTTGTTTGCGCAGCTTTGTAAGGTAACAAAATGCCAATCTGAAATAAGTAGAATTTGTTTAGCACCACATATACCTAGTGTCCCTCGATATGCTCCATCAAACAAGTCCCAACACATTATTTTTCCAATGATCAACTCAAATTTACAATCTTGAACTTTTTCATTTCCTACTTGTTCATATGCCTTTCATAAGGGAATATGATTTTGATACACTTGTGATCTTCAATAATCAATATCTTTAATCTTTATTACCCAATTTTTTACTAAATTGATTTACTGTATGGAAAATGTAAATAATAAATAAATCATGAATAAGCTCATCTCATTTCACTTACTTGGCATTCCAATAGTCAACTTATTGAGCAATAAGATAATTTAAATATTTGTTTTTTAATTGTATTATTATGAGTCATGCATCAAAGCATGTTTCATTATTCAATTCACGTTCTTAAATAGTTCGATGTTTGAAGCCAAGCTTTTGGTTTGAATTTAGAACAATAATTTTTCAATAATACAAACAATTTTGTATTAGTGGAATATTTCTAGCTTTGCGCCATTCCGGAAGTAGTGTTTTAACTTCATTTCACCCAAGGAAATATTAAGTACAAAAAGTGATAAGTTGGCATCTTTAGGAGATGCAAAATATCACTAGAGTAGCATATCATAGAGATAAAAGTCGTTGAGTGCTCATAGGTGAAAACATTATCTATGCTTTATGCAAAATTTCTACTTGTTCTTTCTAGATTTTCTTCTACAAGGGGAAGAAGTTCATGCCTGACCTTGATTTGCACTAGAAAAATTTCAGAAAGTGGTTCAGTTTTGTACTAGCAAAGATTGTGATCTTCAACTTTGAATTGATTGCAAGTATAAGGATTTAAATTACAAGAGAATAGATATGGAAGTTAGCTTTTTAAAAAACCATCTTTAATTGTTTCATAAAATGAGAAAAATAAAGCCTCTAACTTGGGATGACAAAAATGAAATTGTGTATGTGCAGGATCTATCTAGAGTGCCCTTAACTAGGAAGAATAGCTCTACAATAGAACGAGGGTTATAAAGACGTGTAAATTGTCCCAATAGGATTTCATACCTTGTAGAGTGGAGTATTGGTATCAATCTTCAAGGAGTAAGGATACTGAAGTTTCCTTGTTCCTTTAATGAAGCTCTCCCTTTTTACTTGGAATGCTAGAGGGATGATAACCCAAGTCAAAAAATGGTACTTTGAGTTCTTTAAAAGGTTAAACCATAGATAGTTTTTTGGTATGGGGTCAAATCCATTGGTTGAACTTCACAATCACATGAGTTATGTTTGGAATAACCCATTCTAGGCCTTGGATCATGATAAGAGTGGAGGTGGGGTCATACTAGCCATATTACCATATCTACAAATTTTTGGTACAAATTAAGAATGTGACTTGGGTAACAGGTGTGTGTGGATGTCTAAATTGGTTGACCGTTTGAATTGGAACTTTATGCAATGATGTTATTTTGGATGTCTGAATCAACGATTCCTAGATTTAGTTGGTTATAGTCACATCTTTCTATTTAGTCTTATTTAGATAAGCTCTAGTGGAACTTTCCATTATGCCTTAGTAATATAGCTAAGAAACATGTTAAAGCCTTACTAATTTATCATTTTGGAAGAAGCTCAATGCCACCTTATAGCTTCTTACATAGAAATATTGTATACACTTATCATTTAAGTAGTTCTCCCCATATATATCCCATTTCTCGTTTCCAATTTTTTGGTGATACCATTTTTATAGGAGTGCCCACTACCCTTGAACTCAAATACTTTTGAGTGTGTTTGCAACTATTTTTGCAAGGATTTTTTGGTTGAGATTAACCCTTGAAATAAAATCCTATCGAGTGTGAGATAGGTAATTTTTTTCTTCAAATCTCTTATTGTTGTATAGTTTCTTGTTGCACTTCACTAGAACATCTATTCCAACCAAGTATTGGGTTTCCCATCCCTTCACTTGATTGTGCAGTTGGGTCATCCAACAAACACACAACAAAGTCAAACATTGCCTTTTCTACATGTCCGTTAGATGACTTGGATGCATAATTAAATTATAAGCACCATATTGGTTTGTCTTAACAACAATAATTGCAAGTCACGTGTACACTTCCATAAAATATTATATATATGTTTCACATATAATCATGGAACATATATACTTTAATCCAAACATAAGAGGCACATAACAACAACATCCTATGTTTCTAATCAATTTTTATTACTATTTTAACAAATATGGAATGGGATACACATAGGTTACACAATCCCTCCTTTGTTACGAGTGTTCATCTCTTCATGATCACAAGTGTTGGTGCATGCAAGAGCTACCCAAGAGCTACCAACCATAAGTGTAAATTAGCATGGGAAAGTGTGCTTTGAGATAGCTGTTAACAAATGGCTTATGGAATCCCTCCCTTGTTATGAGTGTCCATCCCTTCATGGTCACAAGTGTTAGTTCATTTCAAAACCAAGACCTACCAACCATAAGTGTGAATTAGCATGGGAAAGTGTTACGTGTGAATTAGCATGGAAAAGTGTGCTTTGAGGTAGTTGTTAACAAATATGGAATGGGAGACACATGGCTTATGCAATCCTCCCTTGTTACAAGTGTTCATCCCTCCATGGTCACAAATGTTAGTGCATGCAAGAGGTGTCTTATCCAGGGAAAATCATGTTATATTGAGCTTGTTTCCTTCATTGATTACTCATTAGAAAATGATGTGCCGCTATTTGGCTTGTTCTCGACACTTCATTTCAATTTTACCTCCTTTTATTTTTCCATGGTGCTTTAGCAAATGAAAATAGGCATTTTTATGATGAGTGTCGAGCTCTCCATGACATGTCTTTAAATGCTCTCTTTTTCACTTCATCACACCTACTTTACTTTCTATTTCTTTTCATTTCTGCGTTCCTTTGCACCTTATGGGGCAATTGCTAGTTGGGCCGAGAGGCGCTCTACAGCCCAATATGGGGGAGATCTTGTTAGTCGAGTAGCAAAATAATACAAAGTAAACAAAAAAAAAATAATACAAAGTAAAAAGTAATAAATATTATCTCGGCCATAAACAAAAAAGAATAATACAAAGTAAAAAGTAAATATGAGACTCAAACTAGAGACTTTAGAGGTTAGGATTAGGTGGTAAATATTATGTCGGCCATAAACAAAAAATAATAATACAAAGTAAAAAGTAAATATGAAGAGACTTTACTTTTTACTTTTAATACAAAGTAAAAAGTAAATATGAGACTTTAGAGTGTTTGGATTTGGATCTAGACTGGTGATATGTTCAATGTAAATATGGGTGCGCTTTTATATTTTATAACATGTTTTTCATTGTTATTATATTATTATTATTGCTTTGTATATTTACTCAAGGCTATTATTATTAATTTTATAATTTAATATTGCTACTTCCAAGTTCCATTGATTAGACCAGACTATGGATATGCGTGGACATGCTTTTCATTGATTTCTTTAAATGTATTTACTCAACGCTATTATTATTATTTTTATAGTTTAATATTATTGCTTCCCGGTGATTAGACTATGGATATGCTGTGCTTTTTATATATATTTACTCAACGCTATTATTGTTATTTTATTTAATATTGCAACCTGCCGATGTTCTCTTAATATAATATTGAGTCTGCGTGGTAAATGTGTTATTAAAGCATTGAAGAACTGAATGTTTTTCTGCAATTATGTAATGAGTGACGAGTGAGATCCAAGAACAAAATAGAAAAAAATGTGTGAGCTACACTTTAAACGTGTATGCAGAAATGAAAACCAAAAGCATGCTGGCAGACCGTTAATAAACGTGATTAAATTTGAGCTCGGATCGAGCCTGTTAATAAACGTGATGTTTATAACAGCAGCTTTAAGATCCAGCATGGTTGGATTGAAAATTCACATGGTGGAGGGCCCTATATTCCACAACAGCGACTCCGTACTTGTCATTTCAGACTTCACAATGTGCTCTCACATTTTCTAGTCTTATATATACACTCCGTCTTCTTACCATAAACACACACCAGTATTGCATTCAATGTGCAAAGCTTCCGTTCGATACTGAAAGATTCATCCGTTTCAGTGCTAAGATAGTGCAGTGAATGGTACTACTTCTGGCTTTGCAAGCGTAGCAATATATCTAGTAGTTCCCGCAACAATGTCGTTGCAATCAGTGCATCTATCTTCAGCTGGATTTGTTTTTCTACTCTCGTTTGTTGCTTATTTGGCCGCCTTGACAAACGCAGCAATCGTCAATTATGCCTTCGTTGTAAGCTTTCTTAATTTCTATTTCAAAGTTTTATTTTTGCATACCTATAACCTTTGGAAAAACAAAGTCCATAATGTTTGATGTACTTTTCAATCCGTGGACAGCTTGAAAAGAAGACATTTACGAGACTGTGCGAACAAAATACAGTAATCACTGCCAATGGGCAGCTACCAGGTCCAACGATTCGTGTACATGATGGGGACACTGTTATTGTTAAAGTTTATAACAAAGCCGGATACAATGCCACTATTCACTGGTATGTCTCTGCAACCTTGATATTAATCCTATTTCAGAACATGAGTGTTTAGCTACATAGGCTTGATGATATATAGATTATAAGACTCTTTTGCATGTCAGGCATGGAGTAGAGCAGTTACGTACAGGTTGGGCCGATGGACCTGCATATGTTACACAGTGCCCTATTGCACCAGGTGGACGTTTTACACAGAGATTCAAGAGTAGTGGACAAGAAGGAACCGTGTGGTGGCATGCTCATTACTCATGGCTCCGAGCTTCGGTGCATGGAGCTTTCGTAATCTATCCTAAGATAGGAAAATCATATCCATTTCCTAAACCCACTGCCGAAGTTCCTATCATAATAGGTACTGATGATCTGCTATGGGTTTCAAACGCAAATGTTTATGTTTGTTTGGCTGATGTGTTTTAATGGCTAATTGATTCAAACCCGTTATGCTATTGAACAGGAGAATGGTGGAAGAGTAACCCCATCGCCGTTATAGATGAAGCAGTTCTATCAGACGGTGCGCCCAATTTATCCAATTCCTTCACCATAAATGGACAGCCAGGAGATCTGTTACCCTGCTCTGACTCAGGTATTAGGTTTCTACTTTCATACTGGCTTCACTAGTTAACTTGTATAAATTGTTGTGTTGAAAAACGATGTAGAAACTGATCAAAATTATCTTGTTGATGCAGACACATTTCGATTCGCTGTAAAACAAGGAGAAACGTACCTTCTGCGGATCGTGAATGCTGCACTCAATAGCGGGCACTTCTTCAGGATAGCAGGACACGAGTTTACAGTTGTAGCTGTGGATGCTTGCTACACAAAGCAATACAAAACAGATGTAAGCTTCATCGCTGCCGGCCAGACTACAGATGTTCTTCTTCAAGATAGCAGGCCACGAATTTACAGTTGTAGCTGTGGATGCTTGCTACACCAAGCCATACAAGACAGATGTAGTCCTCATCTCTGCGGGTCAGACTACAGATGTTCTTGTCACGGCCAACCAGCCTGTGGGCAAATACTATATGGCCGCCCGAGCATATAATAATATGGAAATAGGTGATTTCGATAACACCACAACTACTGCTATTCTAGAGTATATTGGAGCTGGAAATTCTTCTCATCCAAGTTTACCTAGCCTTCCAGCCTTCAACTACACTGCGACTGTCAATACATTTAGTAGAGCACTGCGAAGCCTGGCTTCCCGAGAGAACCCAGTCGATGTTCCGCAGAAGATAGATGAAAGCCTCATCTACACAGTTGGACTGGGGTTGCGTCCATGTGATTCTGCGAACAACTGTAAAGGCCCCGACGGAATGATGTTGAGTGCAAGTGTCAACAACGTATCCTTTGTAACGCCCACGATCTCTCTGCTTCAAGCTTATTATTTCTCCATTAATGGTGTCTTTACGCGGGATTTTCCATCAAAACCAGCCGTTAGATTCAACTACACTGGGACGAATATAACCGAAAGTGCTTGAATACAACTCAACAGTGCAGCTAGTTTTTCAGGAAACAAACATCTTCGTGGCAGAGAGCCATCCAATGCATCTTCATGGCTACAACTTTTACGTGGTGGGACAAGGATCGGGGAACTATAACCCAGTAACAGATCCGCGTAAGCTTAATCTGGTTGATGCCCCACAGCGCAACACAGTAATCGCTCCAATGAGTTGCTGGGTCGCCATAAGATTCAGAGCTGACAATCCAGGTATATATTTTGGCTTTTCATTTGAATTCCATCTTATTTAATTCGTTACTAGCTTAGAGTTTAATATAAGCACCAATTGTTATGCAAGAATGTGGTTCCTGCATTGCCATTTAGACGACCATTTCACGTGGGGATTGAATATGGCGTTTCTAGTGAAGAACGGTAAGGGTCCATTGGAAAAATTGGAGCCTCCTCCAAAAGACCTTCCCCAGAGAAGGAAATATCAATAACTGAATTATTTATGAAGGATTTGGAAATTTTTTATTCTTAAATAGTGGTATATGTGGAGGTATGTATGTGGATGTGAAAATGGTGTATGTCTGGAGGGATGTAAGTGGATGTAATATTTCTCATATAAAAGCAAAAAATTAAGATTCTGTTTTTATTTTTAGTGTAAGCATTTTATTTATAACAATTTGTATGGATTGAAGTATTATGAGCAAAGTTTAAAAATTTATATATATTTTTAAGGCATGAGCCAAGTTTAAACTTTATATATACTTTTAAGGAAAGATAATTACAATGTTAATGTACACTTTTAATGATAAAATGGATTACATTGATATACATACCCAAACAATGTTAGTGCACACTTTCAATGACAAAATGGATTCCAATTGATATACATACCCAAACAAGGAATTGCAATTTGTAATATATCAAATATTATTTCATTGTCTTATTAACTAATGTATTTTAATTTATGCATATTTTTCAACTATTTCAGAGAATCAAGGTATGGCCAGAATTACATTCATTACATAGGGGTTCAACAAGAGCATCATGTCACTTACAAGAAATGAACCTCGGTGGGGAGGGTAACAATCATTCCTTCCAACCACCCAAACTACATCCAAGGTACAAATTTTAATTTATGCATATCTCAAATATAGACTAACCCTTTAAATAATAAAATATATTTTTCTTGTTTTTATGTTTATTGTGTATTGAATAAATACTTTAATTTGGATATCAAAAATTGTTTAATCTAGGATTATACCTGGGTGAAAACACAAAGTTGGGAAACACCTTTTTCCCTCAAGATCTTTTGAGGTTTACTAAGTGTATATACTTGAAAATTTTAGGCAATGACGATTGACTAAATGAACCACCATGGTTTTCAGAGATGGTTATTTAGTTTTTGGAAAAAAATAATTCCATCACAATCTACACTTAGTGCACTAGTGCATGGACTATTTTGGGAGAATTTTCAAATTCAAACACTGTTTTTATTATTTAATGAAATAGACTAATTACAATGTTAATACATGTGCTCAATGAAAAAATAGATTACATTGATATAAATACCAAAACAAGGAATTGCATTTGTAATATCAAATATTATTCTATTAAATAATGTATTTTGATTTATGCATATGTCAAATATAGACTAACCCTTTAAATAATAAAACATGTTCTTTGCTTCTTTTTATGTTTATTGTGTTCTAGTTATTGAATAACTACTTTGACCCGGACATCAAAAATGTTGTTAACATATATAGGAAAGGTAAAATGAGAATATATTTAGAAATTGAAAGAAAATATTGATGTCGCTTTAACCTAAGATTATACTAGGGTGAAAATACGAAGTTGGGAACATTTTTCTCCCTCGAGATTTGTAGAGAATTGTCTTACCTCCATACTCATATTTTAAAAAAATAGACATCTAGGGGGATGAATTTGGTGTTTACTAAGTGCATATACTTAAAAATTTGAGGCAAGGATAATGAGTGACTAAACCAGCCACCATGGTTTTTATATAAGGTTATTTAATTTTTGGAAAAAAATTATACCATCACAATCTACACTAAGGACATGTGCAAGCTAATGAGGGTCACTTTTGGCGCGTTAGATGTAATAGAAAGCTGAAAAATCACGCATCCCTCAAATTACTTGGCTTTTTTGAGATGCTTACACAAGATATCTTGCATCGAGTAAAAAAGATGAAACGTAGGAAATTAAGTCACGTTTCCGAATATATAACTTTTAAGTATTGAAAATTTACATAACTATGTCAAATTTCATTTTTTCTAACAGTCACTTTTTATTTTTTTGGCAAATGATAAGGTATATGTTTTTGTGGGTGCAGCCTTTCACTGCCTAAATGACGGTTTCAGGCTATAAAATCTGGTATACATGTATAGAACCCGTAGCACTAGTGCAACGCTATTTTTCCAAAATTAAATGTTTAATTTTTATTTTTTTTAATTATGTAAGTGGGCAAACCTCGAGAACGGTACGTCAAATGTGGGTGTAGCCTTTGAAGGTCTTAATGTAGTTATTTTGACTTGGATTTTTTTACAGCATGTAGAGATCGGTGTTCTCTAGTGCAACATATAAGTTTTTTTTTAAATGGTTGTGAAATGAAAAAGTTACGGAATAAACACTAACATTATGTTTTTTGACCAACGGCATGATGACACAAGAAAATTAGGAAATAAATAGAAAATATCCATATTTTTTTTTTTAAATTACATATTTGGAATCTGCATAAAAAATTATATCTATCCATAAAATTTCATCACTAATGGTCAGGTGTGTCATGCTGTAGAGAGCGGTGGAAAATAGGCATACTCAGAAAAATACTGAAAATGTCAAATTAGCTATGGTCTAAAAATTCCTTAGCATAGGTTTGGTAAGTCCAAACCAGCCACATAGGACAGTGGCTGACATGTGGGCACGAGAAGAGAGGGTGATTAGGCGCTATGGAACATGTGTGCGTTATGTTTAAATTCAAATAACGAGTGCACGTTATATTTAAATTAAAATTTTAGTGTTTTGGCGCTCAATGTTATAAGCAACGTGCTAGCATTATGTGTGTACATAACACGTGCGCATTATGGTATTTAATAATGCTCACCTGTTATAATCTTCACAAATTGATGTTTTGAAGTGTTAGATTGGGTGAAATAAAGATAACGAAAATGAGGATGATGAAGATGAAGATGATGATGAAGATGAAGCTGATGATGGTGATGAAAATGAAGATGATGACGGTGATGAAGATGATGATGGTGATGATGATGATGATGATGATGAATATCATGAAGATGATGATGATGATGATGATGATGATGTAGATGATGATGAAGATGATGATGAGGATAAGGATGACGCAGATGATGATGATGAGGATGATGCAGATGATGATGATGATGTAGATGATGACGATTATGATGATGAAGATGATGGTGATGACGACCACAACGATGATGATGAAGATGACGATGAGGATGATGATGATGACGAAGATGGATATGACGACAATGATGAGGATGATGATGATGATGATGATGATGAAGATGGAGATGGAGATGACGATGATGATGACGTACTCTCTCTTCTATGGTTTTACACCTCTCTCTCTCTCTCTCTCTCTGTAAACCACCTCTCCCTCTCCCTAACCTCTCCCCCATCCCTAACCATCTTACTCTTTCCATCTCCCTGTTACTCCCCCTATCCCAAAACCCCCTCCTCTCCCTAGCCATTACTAAACTGGGCTCTCTCAGTCTCTCTCTCTTCCCTACACCTCCACCTACCTCTAACCACACCTTCCATCTCTCTTTCGTAGTCCCTACAACCAACACCCTCTCCTCTCTCACTCTCTCTCTCCCTCCTCCCCCCCCAAACCATTACTAACGCCCTCTCAGTCTCTCTCTGTCTCTCTCCCCCTTGCTAACCCCCGTCCTAGCCCCTTCCCCCTAACTAACCCCCCCTCTCTCACTCTCTCTTTCTTTCTTCTACACCTCTCTCTCTCTTCCTCTCCCCCCCTCTCTCTCTCGTAATCCCCCTTCCCCTACCACTACATGATGATGATTATGATGATGATGATGATGATGATGAAGATGATGATGATGATGATGATGGTCATCATCATCCTCATCATCTTTATCATTGTCATCATCTCCATCTTCATCTTCATCTTCATCTTCATCCTCATCATCATCCTCACCACCATATGCACCATGATTGATGATTGGCCATCATCATCATCATCATCATCATCATCCTCTTCTTTATGATCACCATCATCATCATCATCATCATCATCGTCATCGTTGTCATCTCCATCTTCATCATCATCATCATCATCCTCATCGTCGTCATCATCTCCATCGTCATCATCATCATCCTCATCACCGTCTTCAACATCATCATCATCATCATCATCATCATCATCATCATCATCATCTTCATCAGCATCATCATCATCCTCATCATCCTCGTCGTCATATTCATCATCGTCATTATCGTCATCATCCTCATCACCAACTTCATCTTCATCATGATTGATGATTGATCATCATCATCACCATCCTCTTCTTTATAATCACCATCATCATCCTTATCACCATCTTCATCATGATTGATTCATCATCATCATCATCATCATCATCATCCTCATCATCCTCGTTGTCATATTCATCATCATCATCATCATCATCATCATCCTCCTCATCACCATCTTCATCTTCATCTTCATCATGATTGATGATTGATCATCATCATCAGTAGCATCATCATCATCATCTTTTCCATCCTCTTCTTTATCATCACCATCATCATCCTCATCACCATCTTCATCATGATTGGTTATTGATCATCATCATCATCGTCGTCGTCATCATCATCATCCTCTTCTTGATCATCATCATCATCATCATCATCATCATCTTCATCACCCTCATCATCATATTCATCATCATCGTCATCATCACCATCCTCTTCTCTATCATCACTATCATCATCATCGTCATCATCATCATCCTCATCATCGTCATCCTCATCATCGTCGTCATCGTCATATTCATCATCATCTTCATCACCATCATCATCATCCTCATCACCATCTCCATCTTCAACATGATTGATGATTGATCATCATCATCATCCTCATCTTTATGATCACCATCATCACTGTCATCATCCTCATCATCCTCATCATCATATCCATCGTCATCTTCATCATCATCATCATCATCATCATCCTCATCACCATCTTCGTCTTCATCATGATTGATGATTGATCATCATCATCATCATCATCATCCTCTTCTTTATGATCACCATAGAATCACCATCATCATCATAATCATCCTGGTCATCCTCGTCGTCATATTCATCATCATCTTCATCATCATCACCATCGTCATCATCCTCATCACCACCTTCATCTTCATCATGATCGCCACCCTCTTCTTTATCATCACCATCATCATCCTCATCACCATCTTCATCATGATCGTGTATTGATCATCATCACCATCATCCTCTTCTTTATCATCACCATCATCATGATCATCATCAATTTCATCATCATCATCATCATCATCATCATTTTCATCATCATCATCATCCTCATCACCATCTTCAACATCATCATTGTCATCATCATCATCAGCATCATCAACATCATATTCATCCTCATCATTCTCGTCGTCATCTTCATCATCATCTTCATCATCATCATCATCATCATCATATTCATCATCATCTTCATGATGTTCATCATCATCGTCATCATGATATTCATCATCATTCATCATCATCATCATCCTCCTCCTCATCGTCTTCATCTTCATCATCATCGTCTTCATTATCTGCTACTCCCTCTAGCCAAAACCCCCTCCTCTCTATTTCCCTCCCCTCCTCTCTCTAGCCCTTACTAACCCGGGCTCACTCAGTCTCTCTCTCTTCCCTACACCTCCACCTACATCTAACCATGCCTTACATCTCTCTTCCGCAGTCCCTGCAACCAACACCCTCTCCTCTCTCGCTTTCTCTGTCCCTCCTTCCCCCCCTAACCATTACTAACCCCCTCTATCAGTCTCTCTCTATCTCTCCCCCTCGCCAACCCCCCTCCCATCCCCTTACCCCTAAATACCCCCCCTCTTAGCCGCTTACACCTACCTAACCACCCCCGATCTCTAATCCCTAAACCCCTAAAACCAAATCCCTATTTAACCCCCGAACCCATAGAAACTATTAAATAAACTATTGAATAAGGTTTTTTTATTATTTCAATAACGCTAGCGCGTTTATGAATAAAGAAACGCGCGAGCGTTTTGTGCAACTAGGTACATTATTTAGCCATGCACCAAACATATTAAATACCCAGGTTTTTTTTAATATTCAAGAAACGCGCGCGTGTTTTGTGTGCACATAATGCTAGCACGTTATGTCTGTGCAAAAATACTTTTATCCTCCTGTGTTCTATGTTTTCTCCTCCCGCCTTCCCGTCTCTCATACACTTCAAAATTAACAGTCAAAGAATTGGAGGAAGCTCAAGACACTCCATGTTCACAATCAACAAGTTTGAAGAGGATTCTACAGTTGGCATTTGGAATTGAGGATTCCGCATTCACAATTACCAAGCTTCAAGGGGATTCTACATTCACAAATTCAAGCTTCAAGAGGATTCTACATTCACAATTTCAAGCTGCAAGGTGATTCTATATTAACAATGTTAAGCAAGTTTGATGAATCTATATGAACACAGTTGAAGAAGAATCTACATTCCCTATTGAGCAAGCTTGAAATTTGTATATTCACAAATGAAGAATTTTCTATATTCACAAGTGAGGTAGAAAATTTACTTTCACATTTGAGCAAGATTGATGTTCATCTATATTCACAATTAAGGAAGTATCTATATTGACAATTGAGCAAGCTTGAGGAACATATATTCATAGTTGAGAAATAATTTGGATATTTGAATAATTGAGCACACCTCTAGGATCTATTTTCTTAGTATTGCTCATTGTGGTCATGGGGAATTCACGTAATTGAAAAAGGAAATCGGCAAGGAAAGAGAAGCCTCAAGAAACCATGGAAGAAGTTAGAGAAAAGAAAAGATTGAACATGTGGAATCGAAGGCATTCCATGGAAACTCATTCAATTCCAACCGTAGATGATGCCATGGTTGTTCCTACCCATCCAGCTCAAGAAATATGAAGAAATTCACTAGAGGGGCCCTCAATTTCAACAACATTTGATGAACAAGCACCCCATGGCACTAGTGAAGAAGTAAGACATAGGTTCTCATCGGGTGATGTTTCTATTCCCACATCAAGTCAACCTCAAAATATGGTAGTGGATGACTTGTTGGGTAGTGGTTATACAAGCGACGAAGTTAGAGAGGCATTGAGTGGAGGATTGACAATGGAAGAAGCAAATATTATGGAGACCGTCCAAGAGAATGAAAGACAAGGGGCTCCTATGGAAATGCTAGAGCGTCTTGGTGATTGTGTACATGCTCCAGTTCCAACACCCTTACCTCCATTAGCAACTGCACACCGAAGAACTCCGAGATGTATACGGGTTGATGAAACTCTCATTAGTTCACTTAAAGGTACGTTGTCTACACGTTCTATTGCTTATCAAACTTGAAAAATAATTGATAACTTTTTTTATTCTAAATGTGATGCGGACAAGTGCAAATTATTTTTATCATTGTTGAAATCTAGGCATATGACTATTGTTAGAAGAACATTAGGGATAAATATGGCCAAAAGGTTATAACCAAGTTCTCATATTGTTAAAAGTTTAGTAGATGCATTTAGTACAATTGGAAAGAAATATCGCTCAAAGGATCGCAATGCGGCTCGTCATGTTTTGTCACAATCAATCATTAACAAAAGCACTAGGGCACTTCATTTTCTTAAACCTACATCCAAAATTGTTAATTTGAATGTGAAGACACTTTGTAGGTATTGTGTTAGAAGAGAACAACTTGAAACCGGTCAAATAGATGTTTGGGCCTTCATTGGCAGGTTGCCATGCTCTAATATGAAGCTCATTGATACGGTAAAGGGATTAGTGCAAGCTTTTTGGCATGACAACACTAGACCTTCTTCCAACCAAAAAGATGTATTAAAATTGATAAGGGGTTCAAAGGATCGTGAACCGCACATTAAACATTTTCTTGATATGACACAAACATAATTATATGAGAGATTTAGGAATGAACATAACGAACTTGACTTGGGCCAAAGATCATTTGAAAAATGCAAACCATGGTATGTTAAAATAAAAACAATTCGTAACACATATTGTTGTCGATACCACATTGAGTATGGTTACTATTATGACACATATACATATATTTTTCGTGTATTGCATAACACTCTTGTGCAGGAATGCTCAGCTACATTACCACTGATTCCATCTAGAGACTTTATTCATAGCATTTTGTGTAGCAGGCCAAATGATTGGACATTTTATCAAAAAACTTGCATAGATGGGACATGCCCAGGGTGTGGTGGATTCACCTTATTGGAAAAATGCATACATGTGACCGATGAGCATGAACTTAGGAGGCAGGAGGTGAACTTGCAGTCATTCAAATATGTCATGTATGATATTGATGGAGGGAACGAAAGAAAAAAAATACAATTGGTCACTTCTCAGGTTGGTAATGATCTATTGGATACTATTTTTTCTTTAGATTGCAATTTCATATGTAACAATCAATTGATATAATGTCTTTATTGTTGATATACAAGGAAGGGGTTTGCGACTTCATGGAGGAATTCTTTGAAAAGACACAACAATATGTAAAGCATGTGCATGTGGCTCGTTGGCAAGATGAACAGTTTAGAATGTGCAGGGATACATTTCCTATTGAGACTATCCTGTCAGTGGTCGATTTTGCGGAAAACTACACTCTTCAACCACAAAATGAGATTCAGAGTCAATACTATCACTCGGACCAGGTCAGCCTAATGTTCCATATCACCTATAGAGATGGGGTAGATAGTACTTGTTAGGAACCCATGTCTTTACTTTGTTAGTATGTTGTTATTGGACGCATATGCTTTGTAAGTCGTCCCATAGTATTTGTTGATCAATAGTTTGTGTTATTGTTGTTGGCGCATATGCTTTGTAAGTCGCCCGTAGTATTGTTGATCCATAGTTTGTAACGGCCCATGGTTTCGACCCATAGTATTGGCGCCTAGAATTAGTATATAAGTGTGTGTTGAGACCTATGAAGGCACCGTGAAGTTATTTGTATTGAGCTTGCTCAAAGGAGGTTGCCCCCTCGAAGTGGCCCGTGATCAATACAAAAGTGATTCTGAGTTCTGTCATTTCTGCTATTTCGCGCATTCTTGTTAATTAATTGTTGCAGGTGCCTCACATCTGGTATCAGAGCACTTTCTTGGGCTCGCTGGGTGAAATTTCGGCCAAATTTTTTTTTTTCGCATCTGTTGCAGGTTCGGATTTGGGAATAATCCCTATCCGCTTAACTGTGGGAAGTACTTGGGCATAAGCCCTAAAACTCATTGTGAGGAGTACCACAGGAACCCCGAAGTAGCTGGCCCATTGAGAGGACCTGCCAGCGAAAAGGGCAACGACCCCTACCTGATTGACTAGTTCCCACCCGTGAGGTAAACCAAGAGCTGTCGTTGTGGCAAAGCGGTTATCAGTTTTACCTGAGCCGTGGAGTGAGGGGTATTGCCCCAATATGCAAGCCGTCAGACAGCATTGGTGGCCGAGTGAAAACCCTGAACTGTTAGGAAGCCGCACATACCTGGGGTCCATATCTACTTTCAGTTGAACTATTTTCGATCACTGCTACGCCGTTTCAGATCCATTTTGCAAGCCGTTCCAGATCCAGCAGGTCGGCGTTGTTCCAGATTCCTTCTGAGCCGTAGCCGCTCCAGTCTGTAAAAATTATAAAAAAAAAAAAAAAAAAAAAAAAAAAAAAAAAAAAACACCGAGCCGTAGCCGCTCAGGTCTGAAAAAAAAAAAAAAAAAAAAAAAAAAAAAATAAAAATAAAAATAAAAATAAATAAATAAATAAATAAATAAAAATAAAAATTCAGTTTTTTCGCCATATCTCCCTTGTTTTACCTCTGTTTTCCTTGAAAATTTCAGGGAACCCCTATCATTCCATTCTGCATATTTCATCCCTGAGGACCCTATCCTCAATTCCCTTTTCTACAGCCCGAAATCCCACATTTGTCTATTTTTAGGGTTTGCCATAACTTCCTCAGATTTCACCCAATCACCTTCAATTTTTACCACAGAGTTCCTTTCTGAATTCTCCTTCTTTGTTCCCTTCTGCCAAATTTTCCCATCCTTTCACCCCGCTGCTGAAATCCTCAATTTTACTTCCCTGTCTATCCAACAGTGTCCAAAAAACGAGTCAAACCCCAATTACCCTTCTGATTTTTTCCCAAATCCAAATTTTCCTTTACTGAAGTAGTTCCTGTTTTTGTTTTCCTACCCAAGCAAAAAAAATAAAAAAATAAAAATAAAAATAAAAAAAAATCCCTGGTTATGGTTGTCACCCGTGCAGGAGCAAAAACCATGGAGGAAGCCCTTGCAGCCATCCAAGCCAAACTCCAGGATCTGGATGAAAAATTTCTTGGTCTCCATCTTGAGCATTCAGCTATGAACAACAAACGACAGTCCGAGTCTTCAGTAGACAATGGGTTCTCTTCTTCCAGCAATTTCCGTGGTCCAAAGCTTGATTTTCCTCACTTCAATGGTACCGATCCAACTGGATGGATCTATCGTGCAGAACAATATTTCAGTCTGCATAATACGTTTGATGTCAACAAAGTTCCGTTGGCATCCTTTCATTTGGAATAGGAAGCTCTTCAGTGGTACCGTTGGTACATCAAGGCTCATCCAGAGCCCAATTGGCCAAACTTTTGCCAGCTCCTTCTGCAACGATTTGGTCCTAGTGCTTTTGATGACTTCACAGGAGCCCTCACTAAACTTCCCCAGACTGGCACTGTGAGAGAGTATCAAACCGAATTTGAGAATCTAGCCAACCACACCGAAGGATTGTCTGATGAATTTTACCGGAGTTGTTTTATCAGTGGTCTAAAGGATGCCATCCGCTCCGAGGTCAAAATGTTCTGCCCCAACACAATGATGGAAGCACTCGGGTTGGCTAAATTGGCAGAAGACAAGATTGCAGCCCAACAACGCTCCAAGCCCACTTTTGTTCCCTTCAGAAATATGGGGTCTCAGCGACCTCCTATACCGCAGGCTCCTCGACCGACTCCTATCAAGCGTTTGTCGGAAACAGAGATGCAAGCACGCAGAGAAAAGGGTCTTTGCTATAATTGTGATGAGAAATTCACTCGGGGACATCGATGTGTTCAGCAAAAGCTCTATCTCCTGGATGTGGAGTCTCCGCCTGCCTCTGAAATGGGTGACGAAGATCCAGAAACACTGGATGCTCCGGTCGACATTCAAGAACCGCCTATTGACCCTCCGTCTCAGGATGACCAGCCAGAGATATCTCTCCATGCTTTAGCTGGAATCACCACCCCCCAAACAATGCGGGTCAGGGGTTACTTCAAGAAGCTTCCTCTTACAATCCTCATTGATTCTGGTAGCACTCATAATTTCATCGACCCTCGGATCGCCAAACAAGCTGATTGTTTTATCCATCCTTGCTCCAACTTTGAAGTCATGATTGCCAATGGGGGCAGCCTACCTTGCAAAGGGAAGTGTCGAAATGTGCGTATCTCTATGGGAGATTATATCCTGCGCTCTGACATGTTTGCCTTGCCCTTAGGCGGATGTGATGTGGTTTTGGGCGCTCAATGGCTACGCACACTCGGCCCTATCTTATGGGATTTTGCCGAACTTTGGATGCAGTTTTCCCTCAATGGACACAAACACACATTGACAGGATTACAACCAGGTTCTCTCAGCATCATCAGTTCACATCGCATGGAGAAACTCCTCAAGAAGAGTTCACATGGTGTCATCGCTCAGATCAGTTCCATCCAGATGCAACCATCCGCGGTCTCCACTACTCCTTTGGATCTACAACAAATTCTGAATCGATATACAGGTGTCTTTGCTGAACCAGTGGGATTACCACCTTCCAGGCCAGAAGACCATCGTATTCAACTCCTTCCTGGCAGCGTTCCTCCCAACATCAGGCCCTATCGCTACCCATTTCACCAAGAAACAGAGATTGAAATGCTCGTGCGGGACTTATTGAAGCAAGGTATTATTCGCCCAAGCACTAGTTCCTTTTCTTCTCCAGTTATTCTTGTCCGCAAAAAAGATGGGTCATGGCGCCTCTGCATTGACTTCCGAGCACTTAATCACCTCACCATCAAGGATAAGTTTCCAATTCCTGTTGTTGATGAGCTTCTTGATGAGCTTCATGGGGCTCACTTTTTCTCCAAGTTGGATCTTCGTTCTGGGTATCATCAAATTCGGGTTCATGAGGAGGATATTCCTAAAACAGCTTTCCGCACACATGATGGCCATTATGAGTTTTTGGTCATGCCCTTTGGCCTCACTAATGCTCCTTCCACATTCCAGGCCTTAATGAATAAAATATTTCGACCCTACTTGCGGAAATTCATTCTGGTATTCTTTGATGATATCCTCATCTACAGTAAAACATGGGATGAACATCTCCAGCATCTGGATCTTGTCATGCAACTTTTCTCTGACCATCATCTCCATGCCAAGCAGTCTAAATGTGTTTTTGGACAAAAGGAAGTTGAGTATCTCGGTCACATTATCTCAGCACAAGGGGTTCGCGTGGATCCTGCCAAAATCGATGCCATGAACAATTGGCCACATCCTCAGACACTCAAGAGCCTTCGTGGTTTTTTGTGGTTGACTGGCTACTACCGCAAGTTTGTCAAGGATTATGGGAAGATTGCAGCTCCATTAACTGCCCTATTGAAAAAAGATGCTTTTACATGGACACCTGCTGCGCAGTGTGCATTTGACAAACTAAAACAAGCTGTGTGTACTACACCTGTGCTAGCTATGCCCGATTTTTCCAAGCCCTTCATGATTGAGAGTGATGCTTGCGGCAATGGACTTGGTGCTGTTCTCCTTCAAGATGAACACCCCATTGCATTCACCAGCAAAGCCCTTTCCGGTAAGAATTTAGCTGCCTCTACCTATGAGAAGGAAATGATGGCTATTTTGCATGCAGTACAGAAGTGGCGTCCATACCTATTAGGGAATCATTTCTGCATCAAGACTGATCACCAGAGTTTGAAATATTTCTTGGACCAGCGTGTCTCCTCCCCGGCACAACAGAAATGGGTTAGCAAACTCATGGGTTATGACTATGAGATCACTTACAAGAAGGGTAAAGACAATATTGTGGCAGATGCTCTTTCTCGTACATTTGATGCCCAAGGTTCTCTTTCAGCTATTTCTATGCCTGTTCCAAATTGGTTGCAATCTGTTCAACAGGGTTATGTCAATGACTCTTCCTTATCTCAGATCATCCAGCGCTTGACCAACAATCCTTCTGCGGTCCCACATTACTCTTGGGATGGTGCTTCTCTGCGATACAAGGGTCGTCTGGTGCTTCCCCAGAGCACAGATCTTCAACAGGCTGTCTTCTATGAACTCCATGCTTCTCCATCAGCCGGGCACTCTGGGTTCCTCAAAACATATGAACGAGCACGGCGTAACTTCTTTTGGCAGGGCATGAAAAGGACAATTCAACAGATGGTGGCCGAATGTGATACCTGCCAGTGCAATAAGGGTGAAACAACACTCCTTCCAGGATTGCTTGAACCCCTGCCCATACCTACACGGATTTGGACAGATATTTCTATGGATTTCATCGAAGGGCTCCCTAAATCTGGCGGAAAGACAGTGATTCTCGTTGTGGTTGATCGTCTCTCCAAATATAGTCATTTTTGTGCTCTCAGCCATCCCTATACAGCCTCCTCCGTCGCTCAAATTTTTATGGACCAGATCTTTCGTCTTCATGGCATCCCTTCTTCCATTGTCTCGGATCGTGATGCGACTTTCACTAGTCATTTTTGGACAGAACTATTTCATCACACTGGCACCAAACTGAAGATGAGTTCAGGGTATCACCCACAAACAGATGGTCAGACTGAAATTGTTAATAAATGCTTGGAAACTTATCTTCGTTGCTTCACCTTGGAACAACAACATCAGTGGGCAAAGTGGCTTCCCCTCGCTGAATGGTTGTACAATACCTCTTACCACACTGCCTCCAAAATGACCCCATATGAAGCAGTCTATGGTCAGGCACCTCCAGCTCTTCTTCCATACACCCCCACCAGTTCACCAGTTCAGGAAGTTGACAGGGTCCTTTGCAACCGAGATCAGATTCTTCGCATTTTGCGGGACAATCTTCACATGGCAAGGAATCGCATGAAGCAACAAGCTGATCAGCACCGTTCAGAGCGCACCTTTCAAGTCGGCGATATGGTTTTTCTTCGTCTCCAACCGTACAAACAGTCCTCCTTGAAACTCAAAGGACGTCATAAGCTCGCTCCAAAGTTCTATGGGCCATATCGGATTCTTCAGAAGATTGGGTCCGTCGCTTATAAATTGGAACTTCCTCCTTCTTCCCGCATTCATCCAGTCTTTCATGTCTCTTGTCTGAAGAAAGTTCTTGGCACCAACATCAGCGGCCAAACGATTTTACCCGAACTGGATAATGAAGGATCCATCCTTTTGGAGCCAGAGGCCATCCTCAATCGGCGCACGCGTCATCTTCGCTCTCGCTCTATCACAGAGGTCTTAATTCAGTGGCACGGCATGCAACCAGAGGATGCTACATGGGAACCACTCCTTCAGATTCAACAACAATTTCCACATCTAAAGCTTTGAGGACAAAGCTTTTTTTTCAAGGGGGAGGGGATGTTAGGAACCCATGTCTTTACTTTGTTAGTATGTTGTTATTGGACGCATATGCTTTGTAAGTCGTCCCATAGTATTTGTTGATCAATAGTTTGTGTTATTGTTGTTGGCGCATATGCTTTGTAAGTCGCCCGTAGTATTGTTGATCCATAGTTTGTAACGGCCCATGGTTTCGACCCATAGTATTGGCGCCTAGAATTAGTATATAAGTGTGTGTTGAGACCTATGAAGGCACCGTGAAGTTATTTGTCTTGAGCTTGCTCAAAGGAGGTTTCCCCCTCGAAGTGGCCCGTGATCAATACAAAAGTGATTCTGAGTTCTGTCATTTCTGCTATTTCGCGCATTCTTGTTAATTAATTGTTGCAGGTGCCTCACAGTACTGAAGACAATAGGGCTATATTGAAGGAGTATCATTTCTACATATGATGACAGGTGTCACGACTTGGATTTTGTACAACACAACTTTCAAATGTTCTACAATCACTTGAAGGATAACAGTATATGGATGGAACAACATTGGATTTGGTTTGACGGTTGTGCACGGAAATTCAAAAATGCCCGTGTCTTCCAATGGTTTTGTATGCTCCACAAAAGGCACAAGGTGCCACATATTTGGAACTATTTTGAGACCAGACATGGAAAAGGTGAACACGATGGAGAAGGTGCGTGCATAAAGACTGCATTACGCAGGAAAGAAATGAAGTTCACAGATGGACCTATCATCTAAAATGCAAAAACCATCGTTGAATGGTGTGCTTCAGTCATGGGGGAGGGAGCAAGAAGGCAGGAAGATCACTCAACCAGGAAAGCACATGTGGTTAGATATTTTTGGGAGGTGGTGGATGTAGATCATTCACAGTTATATGAGTACAAGACCATCCAAGGAACTCATGCATTTCATTCATTCAGAACGTCGAACAATGCTATACTTGAAATGTGGATAAGGAAACTGTCATGTTTTTGTTCTCCATGTAGTAGTGGTGAATGGGACGAATGTGAATCCATGGATTGGGTTGACAACTGGGACTGTGTATCACTCCCCATTGGTCGACGGATAGCTACAGAATTATCCCAGTTGGAGGAGGACCAATCAAGTATTTCACCAGACTATGACCACATATCAGATCTCGTACAACCAAGTTCGATTAATATTTTTATATTTTTGACAACTAGTTGTGTCTAATTAGTTGACTAAAACGTTGGAACTAAATTTTCTCCAGGTCACATATACGCAGTGGTCACCCTAAGACGAAATGCATGGCGCATTGACTATTGGCTGGCACGTTGCTTAGAGGGGAAGCAAACCCTAAATGTCCCATTTTGGGACTCTGAGGGAGTTGATTTTTCGATTGGGTCGATGGTTATAAAGGGAGAATATTTGAACCAGGTTTCCCACTCAGCAAATAGAAAAGGGTATACATATGAAGATTATAGACCAGGTGGGATTGTATACCATTATACACACTTAGTTATTGGCACAAACCTCCAGCCGCAAATAATTCCAAGGAAGAACTCATCAAAGACACGATACTTATTTCCTTTTTCTGAGCACGCGATGCTACAACAAACCATTGGTATTCGAGGTGATCCTAATGGTCTAGTCGAATGACCATAGGTAGGTAATATGGTACGTGGTTTGCTTGTTTTATTGTCTATTATGTTATAGTTATGTGGTGTACATGTATGCTATGATTTTGCTCCGTGGTCTCATTGAGTATTGACATTAATATTTTGACTATTGCAGCCATACATTGATAGCTTGATAGATTCATAAATTACATAGAATTGGTACAACTTGATAGATTGCACAAGTTTCGTAATCATCATCATCATCAGTATCATCATATTCATCACCACCACCACCACCATTGTCATCATCATCATCATCATCATCATCATCATCATCATCAACATCTTCATCATCCTCACCACCACAATCATGATCATCATCCTCATCATTATCATGGTAAACCATCATCATCGTCATCATCACGATCATCATTCTCATCACCCTCATCATAAAAATATTCATCATCATCACCACCATGATCATGATCATCATCCTCATCATCGTCACCCTCATCCACATCCTCACCATCATCATGATCATCATTCGTCAACAAGTGCCCGACGGACGATTTTGCAAAGTTGACCCCCGTGGGAAAAAATTTCACACTCCCTCACTGAGAAAAACCCTAGTTTCCAAGATGGACCTACAAGATGACACCATGGCCTTGGGACCGGAGGGGAGGGGTACCTCTAGCACTGTCCCGACATCTTGAATCCAATGGCACCGACGGTTCGTCGATTTGAGCCACAATCTTCATTCTATGGCTTGTTCCGTCTTGCATCCAAAAGGCCTTTAGGGACACCTGCTCGATACCTGCCGGGGCCATAGAAATCCAGCCGTGCAACAAAACCGGGTTTGGGGGAGACATATAGGTGTGTCTAGGATGGTTCCATCTAGGAATGCTAGCCACAAGTGCCCGATGGACGATTTTGCAAAGTTGACCCCCGTGGGTAAAAATTGCACACTCCCTCACTGAGCAAAACCCTAGTTTGCATACTACACCTACAATGTGATACATGGGCCATGGGACCGATGGGGAGGGGCACCCCTAGAACTGTCCTGATGTCTTGAATCCAACGGCACCAGCGGTTCATTGATCCGAGCCATGGTATTAATTCTATGGCTCGTTCCATCTCGCATCCAAAAGGCCTTCAAGGACACCTGTTGGATACTTGCCAGGGCCATAGAACTCCAACCATGCAACAAAATCGGGTTCGGGGGAGACATGCAGGTGTGTCTAGGATGGTTCCAATTGGGAACGCTAACCACAAGTTTCTAGTGGACGATTTTACAAAGTTGACCCCCGTGGGAAAAAATTGCACACTCCCTCACTAAGCAAAACCCTAGTTTCAAAGATGGAGACATAACGATCCATAGAATGAAGACCGTGGCTTGGATCGATGAACCGTCGGTGCCATTGGATTCAGGATGCCAGGGTAGTGCTAGGGGTGCCCCTCCCCTCCAGTCCCATGGCCATAGTGTCATCTTGTAGTTCCATCTTGGAAACTAGGGTTTTGCTCAGTGAGGGAGTGTGAAGTTTTTGCCCACGGGGGTCAACTTTACAAAATCATCCACCGGGCACTTCTGGCTAGCGTTCCCAGCTGGAACCATCCTAAACACACCTACATGTCTCCCCCAAACCTATTTTTGTTGCACGGTTGGATTTCTATGGCCTCGACAGGTATCCAACAGGTGTCCTTGAAGGCCTTTTGGATGCGAGATGGAACGAGTCATAGAATGAAGACCACGGCTCAGATCGATGAACCGTCAGCGCTATTGGATTCAGGACATTGGGACAGTGCTAGGGGTGCCCCTCCACTGCGGTCCCATGGCCACGGTGTCATCTTGTAGGTCCATCTTGGAAACTAGGGTTTTTCTCAGTGAGGGAGTGTGCAATTTTTCCCCACGGGGGTCAACTTTGCAAAAACGTTCGTCGGGCACTTGTTGACAAATGATGATCATGATGATGGTGAGGATGTGGATGAGGGTGAGGATGATGAGGATGATGATCATGCTCATGGTGATGATGATGATGAAGATGTTGATGATGAGGGTGATGAGAATGATGATCGTGATGATGAATATGTTGACGATGATGATGATGAGGATGAGGATTATGAGGATGATGATCATGATGGTGGTGGTGATGATTATGAGGGTAATGAGAATGAAGATCGTGATGATGAATATGTTTACGATGATGATGATGATGAATATAATGGTGTACCATGATGATGATGAGGATGAGGATGAGGATGAGGGTGAGGATGAAGAGGATGAGGATGAGGATGAGGGTGAGGATGATGAGGATGATGATGATGAGGAGGATGAGGATGAGGGTGAGGATGATGAGGATGATGAGGATTATGATGAGGATGAGGATGAGCATGAGGATGATGAGGGTGAGGAGGATGAGGATGAGGATGAGGATGATGAGGATGATGATGAGGATAAGGATGAGGATGAGGATGATGAGGATGAGGATGAGGATTAGGGTGAGGATGATGAGGATGATGATGAGGATGAGGATGAGGATGAGGGTGAGGATGATGACGATGATGAGGATGCTGATGAGGATGAGGATGATCAAGAGGATGAGGATGAGGGTGAGGATGATGAGGATGAGGATGAGGACGAGTGTGAGGATGATGAGGATGAGGGTGAGGATGATAAGGATGAGGATGAGGATGAGGATGAGGATGAGGGTGAGGATGATGAGGATGAGGATGAGGATGAGGGTGAGGATGATGAGGATGATGAGGATTTAGATGAGGATGAGGATGAGGGTGAGGGTGAGGATGATGAGGATGATGAGGATGATGATGAGGATGAGGATGAGCATGAGGATGAGGATGAGGGTGAGGATGATGACGATGAGGATGAGGATGATGAGGATGAGGATGAGAATGAGGGTGAGGATGACGAGGATGATGATGATGATGATGACGATGATGGTGGTGGTGGTGTTGAAGATGATGATGACGATGATGATGATGGTGGTGGTGGTGATGGCGATGATGATCATGATGAAGATGATGATGATGGCGATGATGAAGATGATGATGAGGGCGAGTATGGTGAGGATGAGGATGAGGATGAGGATTACGAAACTTTTGCAATTTATCAAAGCAAACATAGGACCATGAACATCTTATTTTTGTTCATCAATACAACATTATCAAGGAATATCATTAAACTAGTTAGGTATTTCATTTTCCATGGATTCTGGATGATTACTTTTGCATTATGATAGGTGGAAAATGGACATATGAAGGAGGTAAAGCACAAACTAGTGTCTTACATACTAGGGTTTGGTAAGGATAGGGTTTATATCTTCAACGATATTATGAGAGTGAATTCATGACCAGCTATTGGTTAGCATATTTTAACAAACTAGGGTATATTTGTTACATATATTTGACCATATGTACATGAAGGCCCAATGAATTTTATTACACTTTAGTTATGCATTCCTTGCCATTCAATCGAACTGCATAGATGCTCATGTACGCATAGTTTGATGAAATACAACAGCATTGATGAAATGTGTAGCATCTATTGGAATTCCTCTTACTATCTGAAAATTTCATAGGATTACATTGATGGTATGCGTAGCATGTTACTATTATGATAGAGGTTTTTTCCTTGTAACATATTTTCCTTGCAACCATAATCATGATCAATGGGTATGAACCCTTGGAGTTGACAAAAAACACAATTTTAAATTAGATATCAAATTAACATGCATGTGCTAAGTTCATTGAACTGTTGAAAGATATTATTAGTTTTTTCCATTAAGATAATGTTTTCATAAAACAATGGTGAGATGTTACGTGACCAATGCAATAAATGTAAGAGAATAAATATTGCTTGAAATGTAATTTTATAAATTTCAATAGTATAATTTATCAATTTGTGGAAGAGATGAATCATCACAAGCACAAGTCGAAACTCAAGACAAAATATGGAATATATTGATAGTCGAATGCTTGTAATACAAAATATGGGAAAGTAGCCGGCCCTCAAATAGCCTGTGAATGTACATGTATCCCTAAGTACAACAATGTGTACATGTATGTCAAAATACATCTATCCAAGACTATGCAACATCAAAAATCAATCTTTCTCTTGTTTTTCCCTGACTTTCCTCTATCGACCATCTCCCTGGGATCGCTCGACATCTCAGAAGTTTGCAAAAAAATCATTATTTTTATCAAATAGCTGCACTAATACCCTACCATCAACAAACTTAAAAAATTAACTTATGGCCAAATTATTTATGACAAACACTCACCAAGTCCTCATGGGGTATAGATGTGAGCGGTGTGCTCATGGAAGGCATCTTTATAGTTGTGCACTGCAAATAAAAGATCATATCTCAATTAATTCAACAATTCAACATTGATCAACGTGTTTGGGTAAATTGAATAAAAAAACTTGGTCATTAATGAACATCTCACCGCAAGAGGAGACCCAGTCATAACCATGGATTGAGAAGAGGGGTCAAGCACTACTGCTGCTAATGGATACAATCACCAAATCGAGAAATAATTAGACATGCATGAATAAAAAATATAGTAACATGGTTAAATACTATGCATTGTGTTTGTCCAAATAGTTACCTCCATATGACTCATGGATATTGTAGATGCGGCACTGACTGCAGCATCAATGACATTTGTTAGGTCAGGGGTAGATGGATCTCTCATGTGTCTGCTATAGAGGACATCCATATTTTTCCAGGAGTGGAGCCTCTCTTGTACACTTGTCCCTTTTGCACGTTGGGACTACGGGGATATCAAACTGCTGACAGTCTCAAACGTATATCTACTGGTGGCTACAATCACCAATAATGACGTAGTTAGAAATGCATTGGTCAATGGAATATCATGTATTAACAAACTGAAAATGATGAAATACATACCGATGTACTGTATACGTCAATCAATTCTAAGAAATGGTCTACCTCCCATTGTGTTTCCGTGGGCACGCTATCGATTGTATTCCCACCGGGGGGGAGCTCACTAGATGAAATTACTTCCATCTGATGGGGATCTACAACCTGCAATTTAGAAAATTGTAAATATTAGATCATGTAGCATTGATTAAGTAACATGTGATAAAAAAATAACATGTGTTGAAATAATGTCATGTTGAAATAGTTACCTCAGCATGAGATGATGTCGCTGAAGGTATGACAACATCTTGTAACTCAGAAGGTTCTACTACATGAGCCTCTTAGCTTTCATGCCCTTCTTGTGGAAACTACAAGTTTTAAAACCATTAAAAATATTACAAATCTATATATGTGTATAGTAAGGAAAAATAATTTACAAATGACACTAAATTGTTAACTGGATCCTCATGTACTAAAATAATGTCATGTTGAAATAGTTACCTCATTGTGAGTTGTTGTCACTGAACGTATGGAAACATCATCATCATCATCATGCGGTGCTGGTGCATGGGCCTCTAGACTATGCTCAGCATCATCGGTGCAAAGGTCTTCAACCCCGTGCCCTTCTTGAAGTAACTACAAGTTTTAAAACCATTAAAAATATTAGCAATATATATATATGTGTATAGTAAGGAAAAATAATTTAAAAATGACACTAAATTGCTAACCACTTACTTACCTGTGTGAAATACCCAGTAAAGGTATCATCTATTTGGACAGGACCAAAGCAAGGATGGCCGCATACTGTGCATGGGTGGGGCTGATGGTTGTGCTCATGCTGTGTAGGTGCAGTGACACTACTAGATGATCCCAGGACACTAGAAGGTGGTGGCTCTACCCCACCGGGAGGTGGTGGATCTACCCCACCGACAAGTGGTGGCTCTACTCCACCCATTGATGGTGTCTCTGATGGCCCTACCTGGTCCGTACCATGAAGATACATGCTATGGTGAACAACCGCCTGTGCCAATAGTAGGAATGACCCTTGTGCTTCTGGCACTAACTGATGTGCAGGTGGCACATCTGGCTTGGGTATTTTCTGATGAGGTGGAGCTACTGGGCGATTGGGATCTATGTGCCTCGCATTGGGACGTTGCTGAGGCATCCCTATCCCAACACCCTGGTACTCCAAGATATCAAAATAGTTAACATGCTTCCCCAACACAAACTCTATGTACATCTTTCTCAAAAAATACAAAGGAATTTCCGTGTTGTTGTGTGGTGGTGCATCAAACACCATGTACCATCAGTCCATCAAGTTATCTATGAATGGTTGATATGTACACCACTCGATAGAAATGTGCATTTTGTTTGCATTAGGGACTTCACCATTCCGTGGACCTCTAAACAGGGATAATATTTGTTCTTTTGAGATTTTCAACTTCTTGACTTCTCTATGGCTAAGTCCATCCACATATTGTTGCCTCTTTCTTTCTCTGAAAGTGGCAATATCTTTCAAAGCACCATTAGACCTACTAAAGGTTTCTATCATTGCATCCAAATTGGATGCAAGCATAACATGCCTCTCATCAACAATAGTAATTGATGCTCGAATTTCTCTGAGCCTCTAAATCTCTCTTTGGATGTCAGTGTGGGCATCCATGGTCGTCACTGCAAACAAAAAATAAAAATAAAAATCATTAGAAACGCATACATGTGCTATAATGACATCTCTCAAAAATGAAAAATGTACAAACTTTGTGCAAGAACGAACACATTACAAACATAAATATCATCTCAGGCATACATTACAAACATAAATATCATTGCATATGACCATTGTAGGCATACATTATGGGTCATTGAGGGCATAAGGGTGGAGACCATGCGGGCATAAATACCATGATGATGTGGCAAAGATATGTATTTTTATTAGTTAAACTGAGGCAGCCTATTGATGGACAAAATGAAGACATGCTGGTAGAATGATGAAGAGATGACTAATGATATGGGCATAATGTTGAGATGTGCATATGGACAATGTAAAGTGTATGAATGGAGATATGGCAACAGATTGATATGACATGAATAATGATGACATAATGAAGATGTACAATATGCTGATGTGCTGCTGGTGTACAAACTAAGATGCTGATGATATGTATGGACAGAATGAATTCATGATTATTGGGGCTACATACGATGAACAAAATGTTGATCTAAGGAAGCATGAAACAGGGACATAATGCTTGCTTAGGTTATGAAAATTAATGATAATCAGAATGATGTTATAGACAGATATGTTGGGTGATAATGATGATTGATGTGATCAGTGAGCCATTATGTCTAACAAGGTGGATGCAAAATTCATTAAAATTTTAAAATTTTAAGTTTTGGCATTTGATTTACAAATATTTTTAGGTGACAATGATGATTGATGTGATCAGTGAGCCATTGTGTCTAATGGGGTGTATGTAAAATTCATTAAAATTTTAAAATTTTAAGTTTGGCATTTCATTTACAAATATTTTTAGATTAGGGCAACATAACAATTTATAAACTTAATGACGAGATGAGGCAACGATTTAGATGCTTACCTTTCCAATCGTTCTTGCAAGATGAATTTGGGATTGTTGAGCCTCCAAATCTCCTCGGTTGAGGTTCTCCAATGCGTTTTGGGAAGGAAAGATCGCTCGACTATTCACGTTTGGGTAGCACAATGGATAAAACAGTGTCGTGGCCCACGACATTGTTTTTTTTTGTTATATTAGCCATAACGCTCAAGCATTATTGTGATCACCATAACGCTCAAGCATTATGGTTACTATAAAAAATAAAATAAACAATGCCGCGGTATTGTTTTTCTTATATTAACCATGGCAATGTTTATTTTTTTTGTTATACTAACCATAACGCTCAAGCGTTATGGTTAATATAACAAAAAAATAAACAGTGCCATGGTTAATATAAGAAAAAGAATACCGCGGCATTGTTTATTTTTTTTGTTATATTAACCATAACGCTCGAGCGTTATGGTGATCTTTGCTTAATATAACAAAAAAAAAAAAACAGTGCCATGGTTAATACCATGGCATTGTTTATTTTATTTTTTTATATTAACCATAATGCTTGAGCATTATGGTGATCACAATAATGCTCAAGCGTTATGGTGATCACAATAACGGTCGTGCGTTATGGTGATCACAAAAACGGTCGCGCGTTATGGTGATCACAATAACGCTCGAGCATTTTCTGATCCTATCCTACATGTTAAATGACATGGCAGGTTCGGAGGCCACCATACATAGTTTTACATAACACGCGAGCGTTGTTCATTTACACAATTCTCGCAGGTTTCACATTTACCCATTGCATCTAAAAGGTCCGTCAACTTCATGCACAATCCCCTAAGTGCACTAGTGCATCGACTATTTTGGGGTAATTTTCAAATTCAATCAATATTTTTATTTAATGAAATAGACTAAGACAAACAAACACTGACCGTGAGCCAACAATTTTCCTTTCAAAGTACTCATCACAAAGAAAAATAAAAATACCCTTTCTAAGAGGATAGAGAGAGGAAGTGCACTATCATTTTTCTAATTTCTTTCATGCTTCCAGCTTGAAGTTATTGAATTTTCATTTTAGGTAGATTTTATAAAGGTTCCATTCTGAAGTGATATTGTTTAGTATAAAATTAGTAATAAATAGAAATTATTAGTTTAAAGTAGCAATTCTAATATCATTAGAAAATAGATTCGGAGGTGAATCCATTGTACCAAGTCTTTACCAAGTCTGACATATAACCTTTATATTTTTCCTTTTTGAAGTTGCATGTTCCTAAAAACTACATAATTCTTTTGTTTTTCCATTGACTAAAAAGTATTGGCTAAGAAAAACTCTTGGGCGAGAGTTGTAAAATATCTTGGGCAAGAGTTATTAAATATATTAGATGGGAGTTTTTACAACCCATGCTTCAATTTAACAGTGGTGTTAAAATCTTCGACAAAAGTTTTAAAAAATATCGGGTGAGTAATTCTTCTGAAAGTTTTCCCCACGAGCTAACCAAATCTACCCTGGATTCAAGGGATTCAATTGACCAATCTTTCATACGAGATATCTATATATATTCTCAACCAAAAGATTATATTTGATGTGTGTCCAAAGCATCTAAATACAAAGAGTGCAAAGTGCAAAGCGCGATTCGGGGATAGGATATTACTTTTTTCTCAAGGTATGAAATTTTATTTTTTAAAAGTACAAATTAGGATATTACATCATTTGATCAATTGTAGCTCCACCTATTAACTCGAATTGTTTTTAATAACTTGCAAATCTCACTTGGTAGGTCACACTCAACACTCTTGATCTTCTCTGTTGCCAAAAACATTTCAATGAGAGGCATTCCAACTGAACATGTTTGTTTATCAGTGCCCTCTTTGGTAATCAACATTTTCATTAAATTGCAATATTCATCATATCTTGGATATTTACCAAATTGTAGCAGAGCAATAAACTGCTTATTCTCTATTCTGCAGAAGTTCAAATCGCCATCCTTCAACCAACTTTCAATTTGAATTTGAAGTTGAATACTTCCTTTTAGAAATTCCCTTGCCAAAGAAAACCTTTTTAACATTGTCGCACAACCAAAGATGAGCTATGGGATAGTTTTTGCAGTATAGGTAAACTTAAAGGCCCACTCATTCCGGTGTAAGGTGTGTTGGTTCAATTGTTTATCATAATATCTCTGTGATTAGGAAATGCTAGTAGATCTCTTAAAAATGATTTCTATAGAGCTTTTTTACCTCTATGTGGAGATATGGAAGTAGGGCACTAATAAATGCGATATTAGTGATAGATAATTCTACCTATTATTTGGTGAACATTACAATATAGAAATGAATTGACTAAGCTGAAAAATGGTGGAGATGATGCCATTGAGACCATGAAAATTGGTGATATCCTCATAATACTTTACCTTTAATTGTTTTGAATAACTACTAACAAATCAAATACTTGTTAAAGTTGAGTGAATGAACATACAAAATATAATTTATTTAATTATGGACACTCATCTACTTGCCACTTATATCATATAATGGCTCACTACTAGTGTAATATACCTCTATTTTATAATATTATTGCAACCCTTGGAAGTAGAAGCATAACCATGGAATTCAGATATTCGTTTCTTTCTTGTTTTTCATTCTTACAATTTTCTATTTTCGATAAAATAAATATGAATTCCAGTTTCCTAAGTAATTTTTTTATCCATCTATGTATGCCCAACAAAAGGTGAATCAATTGAACCAGTTCAATTTAACCATGATTATTCAAGGGATTCAATTGACCAATATTTCTCGAAATAGGTTGATCAATCTCACATGTGTTATTTTGGAATTGAATTTTAGGTTTCTAATATTTTGAACATGGGAAAGAAAAGGGCTTGCAAATGAAAGTATGATCGAAAGAGAACTGATTCGGTGGAAAAGAATGACAATTTAAAGAAAAAGAGGCAACCATTGAGGGAAAATATAGATAATGGAAGAGATGTGGAGGTGCTCGGAAATGACGAAGAAATGAGAGATGGTGAGAAACTTGTTGATGACAACACAAATGAAGAAGACAATGTTGATATCGACACCACTAGTGAGTCTTGAGAATTTCTTAAATTTTGAATTTTGAATTTTTTTTAAAACTTCCTACCTTTTAAAATAAAAAAAATGTCAAGTTCAAATGTTAGGAACCCATGTCTTTACTTTGTTAGTATATTTTTGTTGGACGCATATGCTTTGTAAGTCATCCCGTAGTATTTGTTGATCAATAGTTTATGTTATTGTTGTTGGCGCATATGCTTTGTAAGTCACCCGTAGTATTGTTGATCCATAGTTTGTAGTGGCCCATGGTTTTGACCCATAGTATTGGCGCCTAGACTTGGTATATAAGTGTGTGTTTAGACCTATGAAGGCACCGTGAAGTTATTTGTATTGAGCTTGCTCATAGGAGGTTGCCCCCTCGAAGTGGCCTGTGATCAATATAAAAGTGATTATGAGTTCTGCCATTTCTACTATTTCGCATATTCTTATTAATTAATTGTTGCAAGTGCATCACATCAAATTACAAATTTATATATTTGTTATGCAAGGACAACATCTAACATGCATGAAGATCCTAATGCACATACGATTTCACAAAGATTAATCGAAATTTGTAAGAACATTGTCTATGATGACAAATTTCTAGAGAATATGGATTCAACTAAAATTGAAGGAATGGGACCACCAATGCATGAATGGAAAATTCGAGATAAAGTAAATTGGGGGATCAAAACAAAAATTGTAGGTAAATCTATCATAGCACAAGCTCATATGTTACGTAAATTCTTAAAGCAGAAAACTCTAAAAAATGCAATTCAATTATTGGGCATTAAAAGTTACAAAGAGACTTTACTAAATGAATTGGTATAAAAAAATGTTGTAATGCCCCTCAACCTTCCCATGACTATCAAAAACGACGACACTTATTGGTAAGTGAACCAGTTAAAAACAACCAGGAATAAATGAATTCTTATGGGAAGATTTGGAATAAATTGCTTTCTTACTAGAGATATACATGAAAAATCAATACGCTTCTGAGAAATTCTTGATTTAAATGGAAAATATGGATACTTGTGATAATGATGAGAATTATTATCAATTAATTAGCACATGTAGATGAATGTTGCATTTATGTTGAAATATGGAAAATGGAATTATGTGCATGAATTACGATATGATGATTTTGAGCAATGATATTTGTTGGTTGTGGATCCTGATCTTCAAGATTCAGAGATGTTATTCAGTCGTGTTTGTACCCTAGTCTTACTGTACAATCGTTCCCCCACTATACGGGCCCATGGTTTTGGGTAACCCATGGTATTTTCCCATTGTATTTCCCCTATAAAAGAAAGACATTGTAACATGGCTAGGGTTTATGTATTAGGTATTATGCATCGTAAAGATCTCTAAGATCGTAAACTGAGACTGTGAGAAAGTGAAGAGGAAGTGCAACAGATGTGATGCAGGTTGTATCCCTTCATTTGTTGGATGGTATAATAATAAGGACTGGCAATTTCAGTGTGGACATAGCCCATCTTGGGTGAACCACGATATATTGGTGTCTCTCTTGTAATGTGTTTGTGTAATTTGTATTTGCATCTTGTTTATTGTTATTACTCTAAGATCATGTTTTTCTAACTATATTAATGTGTACTCAGATTATGTGTGTAGTAGCAGGTAAGACATCTTACCGACTGATTCATAATCAAATAAAAAGGGGGTCATATAAGAGGGGAAAAACACACACGGGGGCATCGACGCATGATTTGAAAGCTCGTTCAGCTTTACTCGGGTGAGCATGAAGTTGTATGGATGAGACCATAGTGGATTGGTCACATACGAGGTTGAGGGGTGCACAGTAAGAGCAGACTTACTCCTCAGTGCCATTAGTCTCACATAGAGTGTAGCTGGATTATTTATGGTAACGGTTCCTAAAATCATTGCATGAAATCCCAACACGTCAGTAAAATGAGAAAGTGTTGTCAGAAGGACCCGACGATATGGTACCTAGACATTAAAATGAGAAAGTGTTGTCAGAAGGACCTGACAATGTGGTACCTAGACAGTGAAACAAGAAAGTGTTATCAGAAGGACCCGATGATGTGGTACCTAGACGAATGAAGGAAATTGATAAATGAACACCTATGTATTTGGCATATCTTATTTCATTAGATTATCTATGCATGAAATGTAATTACATAGTTGACGAATAGTATTGCATTAGATTATTTGTGCATGAAATGATCATTTGTACTTAAATAATTCGGAATAATTAAATATGGAGCAAATGATAGACTAGGAGTCATTAACTAGTCAACTCCACCTACACCCACTAAAATAGAGATTAAAATCCTAGCATCGAGGGACATCGAGGCATAAAATGTGGGAAGTATGTGCACTCTCATGAGAGAGTGATACATGGTTGGGTGAATATTTGTATAAAATAATTTTTCATAAAAGAGTATTTTTGCATGAAGCAACATGTGTAGCAAGGGATTTTCCTATTTAAGCAAGAGGAAAGAAAGGAAAAAGGGGGATGGCTCCCTAATGCTAGATGACTGTCAGAATGACAAAATAAATTATGATTGTTCTTTCTATTGTGATTTTGGCTAAGTATTTTTGTGACGGGGATCTCACTTTTGAATCCCTGCCAGTGTGCATCCTCTACAACCCAAGGCTTGGGGGTGGCTATGCGACGGATTGCATAAGACTACAATTGGGTAGTGAGGCTAACGATTGCTTCGCCTATGGTTAAATGATCCTTTACTTGTGGAATCCAACTGAAGATAAGGTTGGAAATGGACAAGCTAGATCTGATTGACGACGATGACTCCTCCTTTGGTAGTGGAATTGACCTACGGTTGATAGGTCTATTGTTCCATTTTGTATTTTCTAAGTTCAATCTTTAAATGTATTTCATTTTTCTATCAATGATAAGATCAAATATGGTTTATAATATGTTACTAAGTTTCGGTGTCAGTCTGTGAAGGGCTTCGAAAATGGGGGTCCCTACATTTGGTATCAAAGCGTGGTTGAAAAATTCATGCCTAAGGGCTCTCACTGCACACAAGTCATTGTTTGATTATGATCTATTAGGCGATCTAGTATTAAGAGTACTTCATCATGTGATGGACTATCCTCCAAAAGCAGGTTCTTTCATTTACGATTTATGTTAATTAATGCATTGTATTATAAGCTTCGTATTTTGGACTATCTGGATTGAACTTGTCTCCTCCTTTCGACCTAATCCAGAGCTACGTTTCCATATGGATTCTGATCTATCTAAATGGATAGCACTTGTATAAAAACATGTTTTTAATAGTTCCCAACCTCGTTTTGAAATCGCGGGAATGATAAATGTCTATAGAATGGTTATGGGTTTGATATTTTGTTTTAAGTTGGATGAATAATGGTCGCACCATAAAACATGGGGTTTATTCCAAATGAAACCTTACTTCATAGGAACTTGTGTTAGATTGGATGGATGGGGGATCAAACTATAGAAATGGTCCCACGTTCGCATATTCGAACCTGATTTGGTCGATACTTGCTCGAATCATTGGTTAAGCAGAATCGAGATTGATGTGTGAAATAGTTATAAAAGAAGATGTACATGTATGAGAATTTTTGGTTCTCAGAGTTCTATTGTTCAAAGCTTTTATTGTATGCATTATTACCTCATTGGTTCTGTTTGGAAAATAAAACTCTTAACAATGTCGATCTAAAGGTTCGGATCCACTAATTGTTGGATATTGTATTGATTAGCCTTGTTACTATTTTTTTGTATAACTTGATCGAAGTTGTCATATCTATTATCCTCACGATGCAACGTATCCGACTGTACATCTTATGTCTGTGATGATAGATGTGCCAATGCTCATTTATTAGTAAAATTTTAATGGAATAGATCAAGCAGCTATGGCACCTCGCTTTCTTATAGTGTAAGAATTAGTTGGGATCACTTCCCATAAATTGTGCAGTAAAGACCCACTGACTGTTACTTACCACTTAATTCACAAGCACCTCGACTCACAATTATTGGGTAGTGAAACATATAGTTTCACTGCTTGTTGGTGCATAGGTATCCTCTAACATCCTGTTGTTATAACCACAACAAATTAAATACCTATGACAGCGAGCTGAAATCTAATTCAATTCCCTTTCTTACTCTTAATCCCGACCTGGAACGAGCCACACTCGGATCTTTATGAAATACTCCCATAAAATTTCAGCCACATAATGTTTCCTTCATCTGTAGCTCCAGAATTCAAATACCAATTCAACTTCATGCCAACTCCACCTACCACACCAACTAATCAATCCACCCATCGACATCTCTAAATCAGATTCTGGCGAAGACCTAAGTTAGGTGTCGGCTATGCGATACTCTTGTGAACCTTTTTTATCACTTACTGGAATTCAATTACTTTATCTAGTCCTTTAAAAGGATTAGAGCGAGAAGAAATGATTCTTATATTAACCTTAATTATTTAAATGAAATATGGGAAAGGATTATTTGATGATCCTATTTTCATTTTATAAATATATATGTACTGAGTAATACATTCAGATCTATTTGGAGATCGACGATAGTATGGGTTTTGATAAATATATCATTGTCTGTTATATTGCAAATTCACTATTCATATTTATGGAAAGAGATTTTGGAAAGATTTATTTGGATTCAGATCTGCACACATAGAGTTATCATTATCGCGTTGTTTAGTTTTAAAAGTAGTGTATTTTATACTATCAATATATGATCTATCTTCAAATCGAGCATCTATACTCCATCAAATGCTATGTATTTGTTAACGAAGAATCCAATCATTCTAGTGTGAAAATACTCACAGCAGATCTAAGAGATGATGTATACCTCACAAGAGTAATTATGATTAAGCAAGAAAATAGAAGAAGAGTGGTCAATATAGTATAATGAGCAACAGAATAATATGGTATAGTAGAACTTGGATAGAAGCAATAATACTTCACACACACTAATTAATTAATCACAGTATGGACAAATAAATAGTACAATGGTAGAGAGGATTCGAATGCCTAAGGTGGCAATTCGAATTATCCTCTCAGAGTGATCATAAGATCAATAGAGTGTCATCGAAGCACAACTAGGTGTCCTCATGATCATCGAAGCGCAACTGGAAGTCTTTATCATCATCAGTGGAGTCATCAATTCTCAAGTAACTGTCAACCATCAATTAAACTAACTCTGGTAGGTGTAACTAAGTGTAACTCAATGTAACTAAGTGTAACTGACTGTAACTGACTGTAACTAAGTGTAACTAAGTGTAACTGAGTGCAACTGAGTGTAACTGATTGTAACTGAGTGTAACTGAGTGTAACCAAGTGACAATTGGACTGGTAGGTGAAGAAGGGCGAGTTGCTCCCTAAAATCAAGGAAGAAGTGCGCATTAAGCAATTGGAGGGATAAAAATGAATAGTGATAAGCTCCTGGGGGATGGCTAACTGAGGGCTAGGTGTTAGACTGATGACTGGGATGCATGCAAAACCTAGAATGCATGCAAACCCTAAAGGTGCATGCATGATTGAAAATGTAAATGATCAAAATATTGGTGGGACTAGGATGGAGTATAGGAATATCCTAACAGTTTGGATCTTTCATCGATCGAGCTGATGCATTTACTTATGGTTGTTTTAGAATCTATGTGTTAATATTCCTATGACTACAATCAATTCATATCAAGCAAATGTAATGTGCTTAGTAAACTTTCAAAACCGCGTTAACTCTATGTTTGTGTTTGCATCGTTCCATTTCGGATCGAATGGAATAATTCCTCAACTATAGAACGTGACTGTGTGTCTTGTAATTGCATCGATTTGCAATCGATTCATGGAATGATTCTTAAAATGTAAAGTGTAACCCTATGTCATGCGTCTGCTCCAATCTTGATGCAGGAGCATCCTTCCTTCAAAACCTTATACTCTTGATCAGACCTATAAGTGGTCTTCATTTTCTGAATTAGTGGTTCTTTGATTAAATATTGTAGAAATGCTTTAACTAGACTCAATCCTGAGCTTACACAATCTATCGCAATCCAATGTTCCCATGCCCTTGGTACCCTTCTATCACACTTGTCAAACAATAGCCACAATTTTTAATGATAAAATATAACAACAACTATAAAAACTCCATAACAATTGGGATCATGCATGTATATCTACTAAAATTTAATCAATCAATCAAATTTCTAGATTTATCAACTAACATATATGTCCATGTTTTTGCTAGGTCATTCTTTAAACTAGATTTCCCTCAAATAATTACTAAGGTATAATTATATCTAATAAAATAAGGTATTACAATGATGACTTAGTATCGGTCGTTATGGATAATCATTCCAATGACTAAATGATTAATTCTAATTCTTTATAATAATGAGTGAGATAAATTGAAGTTCAAGATCAACATGATTGAGATGTTTAAAAAATCATATTTATATTGAAGACTTCAACTTTTTGAACTATTAAACTATTATTTAATATTAGAATTTTGATTCATAATAACTTTTTATTCCAAGATGGTTTTATAGATAACCTCTTTTATTATATTGGATATGGCAATTGGCAAGTTTGAATTGAATTTTATTTAAGAAAGTTGGTTGATATTGATGAATTATGGTGTACATATCCAATTTAGTTAAATGTTATTATTGTTAATAATGAACATTATATGGAAGGATATGAAATATCAAAATGAAGCATATATGATTTTAATTATACAGATAACCTTTAATTGACACCAAATCACCCAAATTGACTATAATAACCTCAAATTACCATTAATTAAACCTTAGTTACATTTAATTCGCTCCTACATAACTCTAATTAACCCTAAACGACTACTAATTACCATCTATTAACTTATAATTACCCACAAAGACCCTGAATTAACACTAATAAACTCCTTACCTAAAAATTAATTAGTAGAGGGAAATTTTTAAGGATTCATACTTATTTAAAGTGTAGGAAATTTGGGGAAGCTTAAGATGTTTGGTGATATTTTTGTAAAAATATTCAAATGTTAAAGTTTCTATCTAGTTCCTATCCAATTTTAGTGATTTTTAAAGTGAAATATATTTATTCTAGAGAATTTGGTCCAATGATTTAAAAAAATGGATATTTATTAATTTCTTTTTTGAGGGAGGGGGTGGGGGGGAGGGCATGGAAAATTAACCCCTAGGTACATATTATATAATTCCTGAGAGGTAATGCATCCATGTTCTTAATACAACCATTACACCCTATACACTACAAAAAATTTAAACTTAATACTTGGAACCTTTAAAAAAAATAATTTATATTAAACTTATAAACCTTAAATCCTAGCTTCTAATGCCTAAACAATATCATTGAATAAGAAGTCTATGATAAATTCTTAGAATTTGATTAAAACTATGGGAACCATTAGTAGGATTTCCACACAAAGATTTGGTATTGGTGTCTTTAGTGTGGTAGGCAAGGATAACACAGATCTTTGGCCTCTAAATGTGAATATGTGAATATGGGCACCATTACTAGGTCTTATATACCAATAATGGCCAGGGGAGGAAGAAGGATCTTCAGTCCTTAACAAATATTCTTAAACATAATGGTCATGAAGAATCCCTTGAACCACCATGCAAACTCTCTCTAAGGAAACCATGGGTATGAAGATTGATATGGATTCCATTTAGAGGTTTTGTGCAACACATATGGCACTTAGGGTCTTAAAATTCGTCATGGATGTAATGACCCTCAACCCCGCTATGACTATCGATATTGATGACACTTATTTGTAAGTGACCTAGTTAAAGCAACCAAGAAAAATGATTGCTTATATGTTGATTTAGAATAAACCGTTGACTGATTAGCGATATATTTGATAAATTAATATCTTTCTAATGAATGATTGATTTAATGACGATTACAGATACTTGTGATTTTAATATGAAATATTGTTGATTGATTAGCACATGTGAAATCTTATGATGAATGTCATATTTATGTTGGAATATGGAAATGGAATTATGCAGGTGATTATGATGTGAATCCAATAGACAATTATCTATGTTTGCTTAACAATAAGCGAATAAATGAAATGAATTATGATATGACGATTTTTTAGCAGTACTATTGATGTGTGCTCTGAGTATGTGTACAGTGACAAGTAAGGCCGTTTACCCACTGACTCATGATAGAAAAAAAGGGGGACGTAGAGGACGGGAAAAACACACATGGGATACGACAATGGTCTCGGCTCCCGATAGCATCCACACAGGAGTTGAAAGACCGTTCAGCTTTACTTGAGTGGGCGTAAAGTCATATGGGTGAGACCATAACGGTTTGGTCACATGCGAGGTTGTGGGGCGCATGTTAAGATTTAATATGCTAAGACAGAAAATAGCAGCATTACATTTCATTTCACAATAATAGCATATACAGGATCACTGAAGAAACAACAAGCACAGCATAAACACAAGAGACACAGATTTATCCTGGGAAACCCTCATGGGGTAGAAAACCCAGTAAAGCTTCCTCAATATAGATGACCAGCAATATACAAAGATGCAAACCAAAGACATGATCTCCTCCTCCATCATAGCAGACCTCTCCTCCACAAGTGCGCTACTCTCAAGTGAGTGAGTGTGTGTAAAATGAGGAATACACCTCCTCTATTTATACACTACTCCGACTTGTATTTTACACAAATCATGTAGGCTCGTATTTAACCATTGGGTTAAATACCCCATTACAACTGACTGGGCCGACCCCTGTAGGGTGGTCTAATAACCCTTTGACCCACATAACACATACAGGGCCGACCCCCACCAGGGAAGTCTAATAACCCAAGTTACCACATTCTGATGGAGGAATAAACATCTTCGGATATACAATAAGATATTCAAGGAGGAATGAAACATATCCAGAATAATAAAGTACAAATATAATATTCTTTGAAGTTACAATATCTCAACACTCCCCCTTAATGAGAAGGATATTATAACAACATCTGCATGAGCAAGGAGTCATCAACATCATACATGATACATCTATAAATCATTGGAAGCTTTCTCAACATCATCAGTAACTTAAGCAGTTACTGGAACATCTTCAATACTGGAACATCAACATCTTCAGTACTGATTCTTTATCTTCTGCAGTACTCGAACAGCTACAACAAGATCAACATCTGGATCCTCACGATCATCAGCATCGTCATCATACGATCATTAGCATCGGGATCATCTCGATCTACAGCATCTGTATCATCTCGATGTATAGCATTTGGATCATCACGATCTACAGGATCTGGATCATCTCGATCTATAGCTTCTGGATCATCTCGATCTACAACATCTGGATCATATCGATCTACAGCATCTGGATCATCTGTATTAGTATCCACACCAATACATCTATCATCAAAAAATGTATTCTTACTAATACATATATCATCAAAAACATGTATTCTCACTAATACATCTATCATCAAAAGCATGTATTCTCACTAATACATCTTGTTTGTGTCAGAAATTGTTACTAAGGCTAAGGTAACAAGCCAACACAATCTCAAAAAATAAAATCAATCCAAACTAGGTTTTTAGGGTTTTGTTTTGTAGGTTTTGGTTAGAAACTTCAAGAGCATAAGGGAATACATTCAACAGATAAGTAAAAACTAATTCATATACATATATCCATGAAGATGCATATATATCTCAGGAATCCAACAAAAGATTGCAATGACGTTCATACAATAAAAGACAAGCACCACTGGAAATTATACCTAAAACCAGAAATGAATTTGTCAATCAAGAAACTGTATAAGTTTAAAATGAAGCCAACACATATCAGAAGTGGAATAAGGAGTCATATATTCATAGTTTCATCAAAAATGCAATATGAGAGTTTGCAGTACTTAGCAGTGAACAAGTCTGGAATAATGCACAGCTTGCAGACCTCCTCTAGCTCTCCAAAAATTCGAACCCTTACAATATCTTTTCTCCCTCTCTAAATAGTTTTTTATCTCCCAAAAACAGTTAGGGTATTTCCTACTAATCCTCCATCGAATGACTAAGACTAGGTAAAGTAGCATTTACATTATTACAAATTACAATTTTTCTAAAATTAGCAAATCTTTAACAAAAATCATTAAATGAACCTAACTGCCTTAGATCTCTTTCGATGCCTCCACAAGCAAAGAGATGCCATCTGGACTTGAGGATCTTTTCTTCACTCTTTTGTGCTTTTGCTCCAGCTCAGCTATCCTTTTGTGTAGGTGTTCATTTTCATGCTGCAAGGTTTGAACTGTCTTTTCTAATTCTGAGCAATTCCTGTCAGCAACCCTTTTTCTTCTAAGTGCCTCCTTTGCATCAATCACCAACTCCTGAAAATTGTCATGAGTATCTTGAAGATCTTCTCTCAATCTTCTATTTGCCAACATTAGACCATCATTAACTTCCTGCATGTAGCTCATTTGATGCTTGTACTGTTTGACAGTCTTCTTCAAATTCTCCTTGTCAGAATTAACCAGTTTTTCTATTGCAGCATCCTGATCTTCACTTGGTTTCCAAAACATGTCAAACTTCTTAAACATTAATTCCTCTGTCAATGGCTTTACAGCAGTATCTTCAATGATAGGGTTTGAAACACCTATTACCTGTGCTGATTTAATATCTTCTGTTAACAATTTTCCAGAATTGTTTTCAACAATGGATTTAGAGCTTTCTTCACCTATTACATTTACAGACCCAAAATCCTCTCTTTTAACTGAATGCAATTCATTTTTCTTTGATTGCTCCTCCATGGATTCTTCATCAGAGATGGTCACCTTATCAGTCTTCAATTTTGGATTTAACAGCTTTTTCATGCTCAATCTTAATTTGTTTTTAGACCTAGTTTTAGGTCTCCATAAAGAAGCTGCCTCTGCCATCATTTTAAGTTTCTTCCCTTGATATTGGATAGATGCTAACTCTACCACTTCCAGCTTTTTGATCTTGCTCTTAAGCTTTGTGGTCTTATCCTTTCTAGCATGATTTTCTTTAATCTCAGTTTTAACTTCTATCTCAGGCCTAAACTGTTCTTCTTCTAACATATAGCCCTCATCATCTGAGAGGACTGTGATGGGGCTTCTTGGCTGGTTATGAACTTCTACTTTTGCTACAGGAATCACTTTGATATCAATATTCTTCTCTTCCTGAAAATTTGCTATCGGAGATGACTTCTTTTCAAGAAATTCCTCTTCCTTTTTGTCATCAAACAATGAGAACTCGACCTTATTGTGCTTTGAAAATTTCTGAGGCTGACTGTCATTCTGTCCTTCATCTGCTACCTGCTTTGTTCCCTTCTTAACTTTAATTTCATGTTTCTTTGCAGCTTTAACTGAATGCCCTAATTTCTGTATCATTACTTTTCCCTTATCAGTTTGTCTTTTGGATTGTTGGTCTTCTCCTTTAGAATGAATCCCTGACCAAAACAAAAAGAAGTCCCAAGTTTTTTCCTCATGCTGCAACACTTTAGAGATGATTAACTTGATGAGACCATGATGAAACAATGATTGAGAAGTATGATCATCCTGCTGTTTAATTTTGCTTGACATTTTCTGCAGGCTTTTGAAGAAAAAGAATGGCAAATTCATTTTAGACACCCCTGCCATGTGCTGTAGGAACCTGAGATGGTATTTGAACACTAATGAATACCTCCCTTCACAAGTTACATAACTCTGAAGAATCCTTATAGGTTCAATCCATTCCCTCTTGAAATTATGTATGAGAATACCTTTGTTCCAGTCAGGAATAACATTAGGTAATAAGTATCTTTGAGGATCAAACTCAAAGGGAGACTTCTTAAACCAGAGCTCGCCCTCATTACTAATTTCAGTGGCTTCTGAAATTAATTCCACAGTCAATTTGAATCTCAAAGGATCCATTATGATCATCTCATTCTTAAGTCCTTTGGCAAAATTGCAGGATACTTGAGCATTAAAACCATCTATCTTCTTGAAGAATTTCAACCAGCCTGCCTGTTGGAACAGCTCTGCACAATCTGGGAGTTTCTGAATCCATGTCAAATCTGTAGGCTCAGCCCTGTTAACTTTTCCACTTTTACTGCTTTTTCCCATATCTTTCTCTTTAGGGAACAAGAACAATCTAGTTTTAAGTTTCAGAAATGTTTTACAAGCTGTTTTCTGGGCAAATAATTTTGCAGGTTATAACAATTTTCAGTGATATTTGAATCACCTGCACAAATTAACCGACCTTTCTGTATAGGACCTTTATCAACTAGCAGACTCCCTGCTGTGTAAAAATTGAGTTTTACATATAATTCTGTGAGTTTTTTCGACGCCCTATTCTGATTAGGTCATAAGAGAAACAATCATGCAAATTCCTCCTATCAAGCTTCAGGTAACTATTTCAGTGATGAATTCCTCATCCTTTCATTCTATTACATCCTTCTCAGCAACCAATTTTTTCAGAAGAACACGCAGCAGCAAAAACCCAAATTCTCCAACTATAAGGGTTATACGTAATACCTGTCAATTACTCATCCATCGTGGCGTAATGTCTTCAATTTGGGGTGTCAATGATGTTCTTCTTTGAGCACAGGTGTCCTCCTAACGATTCTTTGGCTGCAGGTGAACGAATTCAAAAGCCCTAATTTCTGCTGGCGCCAGAACACAGCTGTCTCCTTCCACGGTAACGTAATCCAACGTTCAACAGTGAATTCTCCTCCTCAAACAATAACTCCTCAGTGATGATGCGTGTGACAAGAGAAAATTGACAGCTAAACCCGAAATTGACTGGGCTGGTCTCTGTGCAACTGAACCCGCATAACCTGTAATGATGCCCTTGTTTTCTCTTCGTGATTAACAACCAACTAACATCATGCTCAAAATGCTGCATACACGTGTTAAACACTTCACACAATGCGATTAGATACTTTCACTCTGCATAATGATTGAAATCAGATCAAGAATTTACAAAAAACTCATGCGACGATATTCCTGTAGCGCACTCTGTGTTAAACTTTGGTGTAGCGCTACAAGAATATCTTTTAACCAAAATTTAGCAATTTTCTAACTTTTTGCCAACTTGTCGGAGATTTTGGCAGCTATTTGGTTTAGGACATTAGTTTAGCTACTCTCTAAAGTCATTAATGATTCTCCTTTTGAATATATAACTCTCATTGACCCACTTTTTAATATAAAAAAATGACCAAAATCAAATGAAATCTGAAAGGACTGGGTTCAAACTTTATTCAATCATTCATAAGGTTCTTAAGAAGGCAAAAACCAAAACTGAAAACCAAAAATTAAATAATGGTGGATTCAAAAAACAAACCAAAAATTGGAGAGAATAACTAAAAATGCAGAAAAATTTACTGACTTAACACATCTATCATCAAAAGCATGTATTCTCACTAATACATCTATCATCAAAAGCATGCATTCTCACTAATACATCTATCATCAAAAGCATGCATTCTCACTGATACATCTATCATCAAAAGCATGTATTCTTACTAATACATCTATCATCAATACATAGCAGCATACTCTGCAACGCACATGATCATATTACAGGATGATCAATCCCACTCTCTTTAGGACATAGGTCCATGGACGATACAATCCAGATCAAGTTCCAGGATGATCGATCATTATCACTTTAAGACAAGTCTCATGTCTAGGGATGATGCAATCCCGATCAACTTACAGGATGATCAATCCTTATCCTTTTAAGACACCTCACCATGTCTAGGGATGATGCAATCCCGAATCAGCTTACAGGATGATTAGTCCTTATCACTTTAAGACACCTCACCATGTCTAGGGACAATGCAATCCCAATCTACTTACAGGATGATTAGTCCTTATCACTTTAAGACACCTCACCATGTCTAGGGACGATGCAATCCCAATCTACTTACAGGATGATTAGTCCTTATCACTTTAAGACACCTCACCATGTCTAGGGACGATGCAATCCCAATCTACTTACAGGATGATTAGTCCTTATCACTTTAAGACACCTCACCATGTATAGGGACGATGCAATCCCAATCTACTTACAGGATGATTAGTCCTTATCACTTTAAGACACCTCACCATGTCTAGGGACGATGCAATCCCAATCTACTTACAGGATGATTAGTCCTTATCACTTTAAGACACCTCACCATGTCTAGGGACGATGCAATCCCAATCTACTTACAGGATGATTAGTCCTTATCACTTTAAGACACCTCACCATGTCTAGGGACGATGCAATCCCAATCTACTTACAGGATGATTAGTCCTTATCACTTTAAGACACCTCACCATGTCTAGGGACGATGCAATCCCAATCTACTTACAGGATGATTAGTCCTTATCACTTTAAGACACCTCACCATGTCTAGGGACGATGCAATCCCAATCTACTTACAGGATGATTAGTCCTTATCACTTTAAGACACCTCACCATGTCTAGGGACGATGCAATCCCAATCTACTTACATGATGATTAGTCCTTATCACTTTAAGACACCTCACCATGTCTAGGGACGATGCAATCCCAATCTACTTACAGGATGATTAGTCCTTATCACTTTAAGACACCTCACCATGTCTAGGGACGATGCAATCCCAATCTACTTACAGGATGATTAGTCCTTATCACTTTAAGACACCTCACCATGTCTAGGGACGATGCAATCCCAATCTACTTACAGGATAATAAGTCCTTATCACTTTAGGACACCTCACAATGTCTAGGGACAATGCAATCCCAATCTACTTACAGGATGATTAGTCCTTATCACTTTAGGACATAAGTCCAAGGATGATGCAATCCTGTCATGTACATTTTGAACCAAACACTCAGGGATGATGCAGTCCTATCATGTCCACTAGCGACCACTTTCTCAGAGACATATGTCTACGGGTCTCTTTTAGGACATGTGTCCAGGGATGATACAATCCCCTTGTCCAATAGGAACCACATTCTCTGAGACATCTGTCTACGGTTCTGTTTAGGACTGAAGTCCAAGGATGATACAATCCCCTCGTCCACTAGGGACCACATTCTCGGAGACATCTGTCTACGGATCTATTTAGAAGTGAATTCCAGGGATGATACAATCCCCTCATCCATTAGGGACCACATTCTCGGAGACATCTGTCTACGGATCTATTTAGGACTGAAGCCCAAAGATGATACAATCCCCACATGTCCACTAGGGACTTCATTCTCGGAGACCATACGTCTATGGATCCTTTTAGAACATGTGTTCAAGGATGATGCAATCCCTCTTATTTCTCGGATACATATGTCTATGGATCCTTTTAGAACATGTGTTCAAGGATGATGCAATCCCCTCGTCAACTTAGACCTTGTCTAAGGACCATCCACCAACCTCTCTGTTGGCATCACCAATATAGGTATCCACATCATCGAGCTCACTATCGATGCAGGCAATATCATCATAAGTGACCACATCACTCCTCCTCTCGAGGAGGGTCCTACCAAGCTTGTCTCGGAAAATACTCAAACTTTTCTTGAGGTAGAGGTTTGGTTAGTACATCGGTAACTTGTTACAAATTAAAACTTTATAGTTCCTTTCTGCGCCATATCATGGAACACTGGATTCTCTGCCATCTTGATACAACTCTATTTGTCACATAGGATCACAGTTGGGTCTATCTCTAAGTCAAAAAATTCTGAAGCCATACTGCTTCACAACTAGTAGAGCAAGCAGCCATATATTCCGCTTGTGCTAAGAGCCACACTAGATTGCTTCCTTCTAAACCACGAGATCATGGCTGATCCCAGACAATAAAATCCTCTCGATGTGCTCTTCCTGTCTGATACAATTTATGCCCAATCAACATCTGTGTAGCCATCTGAAGTCATTATCTCTAAGATAACATAGATCAAAGTCTATCGTATCCTTTAGGTACCTCATCACATGCTTTGCAACTAACAGGTGAACACATCTAGTTTCCACTAGATACTGACTCAAGGTGTTCACAGCAAAGCATATATCTGACCTAGTATTTGTTAGACACATCAATGACTCAATATTTTGTCTGTACATAGTTATATCCACTTACTCTGATGAGTCATCTGCTAACAACTTCAAGAGTGGCCATTCCAACACATCAAGTCCTTTTAATATTTCTCAACATACTTTCCCTGGCTGAGAAAGATTCCTTCTGAGCCTTGCCATACTTCCAGACCTAGGATGTAATGCATCAATCTGAGATCTTTCATTTTCATTTCTGCAGCTATCTTCTTCTTTCTTTTCATGATCTGTTTCTCATTCCTTGTCAGAAAGAGATCATCGTCATACAATAATGGTATGATAGGTTCATCATCCACAACCTTAAGGTAAAGGTTAGGAACAACTTTACTTTTGGTAAAGCCCAAGCTTATCAAGAAACTGTCAATTCTCCCTTTGTGACTGAACATCATTCACACTCTGCATTGAATGATCTTCTGCATAACTATCTATTCCATCTCTTGTTAGATGGGTCTACTAATATGAGCCTCAATATCATTCAAACTCTGTGGTGAGTTCCTTCTTGCATCCATTTCATCTGTGTATAGAAACCATATTCAACCTTGTAGCAAAGGTTGAGATCCACATCACCCATGGTGATCATTAAGCTCATCAATTGATTATCGATCCTGGGAACCCATACAAAACCTGATTCACACTTCTTCTTTAATTACACCAATAAGAGAATGGTCTTATCTAGCCACTTGGAGCAAACATCTCATCATGATTCTCTTCCTCTTTCTAAGAGAATCTTCTAGCCATAAGCCTTCTATAGTGTGTTTGATTTGTAAATCTTTTTGTTGAACATCCATCGCTTGTTCAGTGTTCATCATTCATCATGATCTTTCCTACAAATCAAAATTAAGTACATGATTAGTAATACTTCATAATCATCAAATCATATTGACATGATAACCCATTATGCATACAGATATCATTTACATAGTTATGCAGCTATTTTGACCAATACTTTGGCACAACACTTTCCCATATCCTGTATGCATACAGTGGCTATCTAGATGCCTTCCATCTCTACCAGAACATACTATCGAGAGTGTGCACAGCTCTCAGTATGTCAGCAAAGAGGTTTCATTCTAGACAAGCAACAATGAAATGTTTGTCCAACTTACCAATCATATGCATATTAGTAGTATACTGTTCAATGCTCTATGAATGTTTACACTCAGCATCATATATTCTAGGAATACAAATATGCATACAACATATTACAGGCAATATCATTTACTATTTCAAATAACAACTCAAATACTTATCTTTTCTGTTTGTGTGGTTGCCTCCCTCTTGATCTTCTGTATGTCTTTTGAACTTCTATTCATTCTGTACCACTGTGCATGCTCAAGTGTCATCCTCATGATCTCATACACAAACATACATTCATTAGTATATTCTCAATGTTATCAAAACATTATAGTTCTAAATAATCTTGAAAATGTATAGTCATGATTATAGATAATATTCAAGGTTTCAGGGAAGTCTTCTTTTACTCATGCATATTCTTGTTTGATCTAGTTAGTTAAATCATCAACCAAGATAAGAGACATAATATGCATAAACCCTTGATTACTAACTTTATGAATAAGCATAACCAATCATACCAAGTATACTTATATAAGGGACCCTAACACAAGGTAAGATTCTAACATGACATAGAAAAACACACATAGATTAGTATACCTACTTAGTTATGTCTAACATACCTAATCAATATCTTCTTTATTCTCTTCAATGATTTAGAGATCCTATGCTAGAACCTGCATATCTCATAGGTTAAGCATAATAGAACAAAATCATACATACCTCGTAAGTAGAACTTCTATGTGATCAAAGATTATGGATGAGTCTTTGTCTTCATGTTATCATGGTCATGGAACTTGATTTGTCTTTCGTGATGTACCTGTATCTTGTTAGCAGACAACATCAACCTCATACAACACCACGGTGCATTAGTACAATCATATAGCCCTAATCAATGAATGTCTTTGATCATTCACATGCATTCATACTGTTACTAGGGTGATAAGACAATTCTAACATTAATCAAGATTGTACTAATAAATAGCATGAAGACAAACACATTATGAACTTAATCAAGAATCAGATTTCAAGACATACCTGAACCTCCTTAAGTCATACCTGTCGAGACTTCTTGTAGTCTTCTTATGTAAGGCCTTAGCCTCAACTCCCCCTGAAACTTGATCTGGAGCTTGATTAGGGTTTGTTAGAGAAACCCTAAAAATTCAATCTTTGACTTTCACACTTCTGAATGGATGGAAGTATGTGTCTTCTTGAGCTGATCAAACTAGCATACTTCAATTTTGAAATCTCCAAAATTTGACCCTTCAAAATTTGCCTTCGAAACTTCTAGATCTTCTGGACAGGATCCCGAACTAGGGTTTGATGAATCCCACCCTTCTACCCAATCAAAAGGTTCGATCCAAGGCTCTAAACTCTTATTTTTCTAAGGAGCTTCCAGCCGTGGTTACAGACTTCAAAAATTTCAACTTTTGCTGAAGCCCTAATTTTCCATCTTTCCGATCAAAATCCCGAACTGGGGTTTGATCAAGCCCGGTCTTCTACCCAACCAAAAAATTCGATCTTGGTCTCTAAATTTTGATTTTCCTGAGTAGCATTCAGTCGTGGATTCTGATTCCAAAAATTCTAACTTTCTCCGAAACCCTAAATTCCGGAAGCCATGAATGAAGGTGCTCCAAAAATAATTTTGTTTTGACAGAAATATGTACCTGATTGTTTCTGCTGTAACTCCGAACTTTTCGCTCCACAGGGTCTGAAATTTTTTTTTGTGGTAGCATGACCTGTCGTATTTCCATCTCGATAGGTATGACCTCAATTGGATTTACTGAGAGAGAGTTATGCCAAGTGTCGCAACGTGACCTGTTTATGGGATAAAACAGGAGAGCGAACTTGTACGGCATGCCACGTGTCACTGGTTCACCTTCGGCCTCTAAAAACATTTCCTGAGATAGTACAGTCTGTGTAATACCTGTCAGTATTTACAAAATTTAATTTGTAGCTTCCTAGCCCAAGTTATGACCTTTTTTCCTAGGTCACTTGATTTTGACTGAGATTTGGAAGAGGCAGAAACCCTAACTTGTACTGATCATAACTCACAAAGTACAACGAATATGAGGGTGCCCTTTGGACACAAGGTATCGGGGGATGTTATATATGACCTGTAAATGTTTCAGAACCTGAACCTTGGCATAAATGGATTTATAGCGAAAGTTCCACGATGACTGGTTTTTGCTATGTAAAACCCAAACCTTCAAATTGTCGCAAGTGTCGTAAGTGCCATACATTGCCTTCCTTCAGGTTAGCTCTGATACCATGTTAAGATTTAATATTCTAAGACAGAAAATAGCAGCATTACATTCCATTTCACAATAATAGCATATAAAGGATCACTGAAGAAACAACAAGCACAGCATAAACACAAGAGACATAGTTTTATCCTGGGAAACCCTCATGGGGTAGAAAACCCAGTAAAGCTTCCTCAATATAGATGACCAGCAATATACAAAGATGCAAACCAAATATATGATCTCCTCCTCCATCATAGCAGACCTCTCCTCCACAAGTGCGCTACTCTCAAGTGAGTGAGTGTGTGTAAAATGAGGAATACACCTCCTCTATTTATACACTACTCCGACTTGTATTTTACACAAATCATGTAGGCTCATATTTAACCATTGGGTTAAATACCCCATTACAACTAACTGGGACGACCCCTGTAGGGTGGTATAATAACCCTTTGACCCACATAACACATACAGGGCTAACCCCCATTAGGGAAGTCTAATAACCCAAGTTACCACATTCTGACGGAGGAATAAACATCTCCGGATATACAATAAGATCTTCAAGGAGGAATGAAACATCTCCAGAATAATAAAGTACAAATATAATATTCTTTGAAGTTACAATATCTCAACAGCGCACAGTAAGAACGAACTTTCTCCTCAGCACCATTAGTCTCACATAGAGTGTAGCCCGATGATTTATGGTAATGGTTCCTAAAATCACTACACAGCATCCTAGCACAACAATAAAATGAGAAATTATTGTTAGAAGGACCTGACAATGTGGTACCTAGACAGTAAAATGAGAAATTATTGTCATAAGGACCCAACAAGGTGGTACCTAGACAATTAAGGAAGGAAAGTGTTTTCAGAAGGCCCCGATGATGTGGTACCTAGATGAAGAAAGGAAATTGATAAATGAATTCCTATGTATTTGGCATATATTATTGCATTAGATTATTTGTGCATGAAAGGACTATTTATAATTATGTATTTGGCATATAGTATTGCATTAGATTATTTGTGCATGAAAGGACTATTTATAATTATGTACTTGGCATATAGTATTGCATTAAATTATTTGTGCATGAAAGGACTATTTATAATTATGTACTTGGAATATATTATTGCATTAGATTATTTTTGCATCAAAATGATTATTTGTAATTAGATAATTGGGAATAATTAAATATGGAGCATAAGATAGAGTAGGAGTCATTAACTAGTCAACTCCACCTGCACGCACTAAAATAGGGATTGGAATCGTAGCATCAGGGGACATCTAGGAATAAAATGTGGGAAGTATGTGCACTCTCATGAGAGAGTGACACATGGTTGGGTGAATATTTGTATTAAATAATTTTTCATAAAAGAGTATTTTTGCATGAGGTGACATGTGTCGCAAATAATTTTACTATTTAGGCAAGAGGTAAGGAAGGGAAAGGGGGTGTCCTAATGCTGGATGAACGCTGGAATGGAAGGGAAATTATGATTGTGCTTTCTATTGTGATTTTGGCTAAGGATTTTGGTTAGGGGGATCTCACGTTTGAATCCTTGTGAGTGTGTATCCTCTATGACCCCGAGGCTTGGGGGTGGCTATGCGACTGACTGCATAAGCCTACGACTGGGTGGAGAAGCTAATGATTAGCTCACATATGGTTAAACGATCCTTTACTTGTGGAATCCAACAGAAGACGAAGTTGGAAATGGAAAAGCTAGATCGTATTGACAACGATGAATCCTCACTGTGCAACAGAATAGACCTACAGTTGATAGGTTTATTGTTTTTTTTGTATTTGCTAAGTTCAATATTTAAATTTATTTTATTTTTTAATTCATGAGAAGATCAAATATGGTTTAAATTATGCTACTCAATTTCAGATTTAGTCTGTGAAAGGCCCTGGAAATGAGGTCCTTACATCTTGTATCAGAGCATGGTTCAAATGCTTAGACTTAGGGTCTCATGGACTTGTTTTACTCATTACGAGTAAAAGAGGATTATTGAAAACATTTTTAGATCTACCGTAAATCTTCTACATTTTTTAGACTCCCTCATTAGAATTATTAAATGACACATTTGTTCAAGTTTTTCTTGGAATTATAGATCTTAATTAAATTAGGTTTGAAAAGGGTTTATAGCACCGTATAAATATGATATATGGATCTGTAGTGAAACTATGTTATTTAAATATGTTCTTTTATTATTCTGAATTCACTGTAGCGTGACTTTGTAAATCTCAAATATAGAGCGGTTCTTGTATTACTTGGATATCACAGTAGTGGTATTATGTAGATCTAGAGTATAATTATGTCTTTATATCATTCTAGAAATTGGGGCAGGTTACTAAGTCAATCTACTAAATGAATCTGTACCAACCTAGTTTCTAAAGGCCACAAGGTGTTAGGTGATCGATATGATATATGAATCTATATTCACGTCGTTATTAAGTAGGTCTAGTTTAGAAATTGCTTTTGAAAAAAAAATTAAAAAAAATCGTACATACGTTGTTTTAAATATAGAAAAAGGAGGTATATACATATATGGATATTCTATTGAATTCCATTTTGTTGCAACCCTGAGCCTCTAATTCCTGAGTAGCCTTGAATCATTGAATAAATTTTTTAGATTGCACATAGCTTTGGGGACTATCGATTTGAATCTTGGAGGCACGCCAGTTCGAATCGAAGTGTTGAGTGCTTTTGAAAAGAAACTTGAGTATTCAAATTGTGGAGTTTCCCTTATTTATCACTGATGAGTTTTACTTGGTAAAATGATGTTGAGTTCTGAACTCAAGGGATTTACAATGTTGAGTTAATTTGTACTTACTTGAATAGTCAAGTTTTATGAATGTAACCTTACCCTTGACATAAACCCACTGATAGAATATAACTCCAAACGTTTCACCTTTTTGTAAGCCCCGTCAAGCTGCATGCATTCTAATGGTGTTAAAGAAATGTCATCGAACTATTCACCATTGAGGAAATTTTGGATTAGATTTATTTGGAGGTGTAATGCTTGTCCTACGATCTTGTAACTAACTGTATGCATGAGCACTTGTGTTAGAGAACATCCCCTTCAAGTAACAGAATGGTGTCTAATAATACCAAACTACACTTTAGTTGAGAAATATGCCAAGTTGCCTTAACTATCCACTTCTCCACTAACTATGAGAGGGTGGTGAGACTTTGTAACGAAGACCATCTCTTTATATTCTTGATAACAAATGAGAGCGTAGACTCTAGGAAAAAGAAATCTTTTTAGTTTTGCTTTTGCATGTTTGTGGAGGACAACACTTAGGTTTTGGAATAATTTTCCCTACGATTTTTCCCTATTGTTTTGAAGTTATAAATTCAATAATTGAGGTTGGATGTATTGCATGTATATCAATGAATTAATTTTGTTTTGGATTGATTATACCTATTGTCCCTTTGTAAAATTCAAAGTTGTAATAACTACACTAGATTGTGGTCTGGTCCAAGTGTTGAAGGGCCCAAACCTGTTCTTAGCACTTAAACCAAGGGTCATCTTTTGGGTTTCATCGATTTACCATATTTGAGTTATCTTCAAGGTAAATCTTTAGAAAGAGATTCGATGAAGTTCAAAAATTAGTATTGTTTAATTGTTGAAATTACAAACTGGCATTTCTGTCACCAAAGAATGGCAAGTCCAATTTTGTTATTGGCATGAAATTTTTGAAAAAGAGTGTCTAGACCATTAGATGTGGTGGAAAATCAAATTCTCTCTTTGTTGTCTAATATGTCCAACTTTTAGCTACATTATCAAGCTGATTAGCTTCACTTGTACCAAGATTTAGACTCTATCTTGTGTTCCCGGGGAGCAAGACCTTTATGTTTTTACTTTTCATCAATGATTAAGGAGTCCTGGGGCTGCCTAAGGTTATCAAATCATTTTTAGATACCCTTGTACCAGGATTTAGATGGTCTGTGTATTGGTCTTACATTCTTTGTAAGGCTCACTCTTAGATTGAAAAACTTGAGCCGATACCCAAAATTGATGGTTCCGACCTTCGAACAAAATTGCGTGAATAAGATAATTTATGTGCACTGAATACTCTATCTTGCCTATAGAATACACTTTCCTTGCATGAATAGAGGACACTAGCACATATCAAGCATCCATTAGTGATTCCCTTAACAACCCTAAAGCAATAAAAAAAAAGAACTGAATTGAACTTCAGCATATAATGAGTAACAAGCTAGTAATTAATATACTGTTGAACTATTAGACAATGTTTTATTCTTCTGGTGCTTACTAGGTTGTATCGTGTGTTTAATTACAATAATATAATAGGCCTACAGAGAATACACCAATGTATGGTGCTAAACCAGTTCATATTTTAAACCCCTTACATTTATTTAAAATTATTTTGGGGCGGGCAGAATGCGAGCTAGTTTTTTATTGGGGGAAGAGGTGCCTTGGGAATTTATTAAATTAGTAGGGAGCGGGATGAGTTAATTATCATAGATTGTGAGCCTTTTTTACACAAAAAATAAACCTCTGATCCCTGCATATTGGATGAGAGAGGGGAAAAATATTCTACCTGGCATATGCATAATATGACTGACCCTGAATACCAATATTCCATACTTGACAACTCTTTACTTACTATGAGATAGTGACCTTCCTATGTGACTAATGAAGTTAGAGGATGCGAAACCTGCGGTAGATCCACCTAGTTTCACTGATTTTAGCCATGCGATAGTGTTAGGTAAGCTTCAGTTTCCTCCCATACAGTTGCTTACCCCTTAAAATTGCTTTGCATATTAAGTCACGTGGTAACTCCGCTTGGATAGTGCGTTAATTTCGCTACATACTCTTCCTGTTCTATGTGGGCTACGCATTGTACAAGAGAACAACGTGTTAATTTTATGCATGATGAATCTCACGTTAAACTCTTTATTAGTCTGCATGGACTGCGCATAATTAAATTATCTGTGTGTTAGAGTTAAATTACTGTCAAGCCTTTACCCCTTCTTCCCGTAATTGTCATGCATCATAACGATCATGGCTGCTTTATTAAAGCAAGGATCAATGTTTCCTTTTTTGAGCGATGAATTATAAATATTTCATGCTCGGCGTAAGAACCAACTCTAATGAGGATACTCATTGCATTCAAATTAAAAAAATGTTTTTCCTCTATATATATATGCTTGGATTTCAAAACTATGGACAACCGTAAGTTTATTTGTGTATATGTGTAGATTGATGAAGCGCTTATATGTTTTATATATATTGGGGATTAGACTAGCTTGATATTGAATATATTCAAAGTGAATAGCAAAGCAATTAGCATTATGGAAGCATTGATGGGTTGAGTAGAAATATCTTATGTCGGATATATGCAAAATATTTTAAGAATAGTATGCTCTGGAGATCCCTTTAAAAAACAAAGATGTGATGAGTTTATGAAATGTTTGCCTTAAACATTGTAAAGGAATATGTGACCTCGAAATGAATTTTGGAGATCCAAGTCTTATACCTCCATAGTAAGTTATTCTTTATGATGGCCATTACATACATACATACATACATGCATACATACATACATACATACATATATATATATATATATATATATATATATATATATATATATATATATATATACGGGCATGTGGAAGTATCATGTCATTAACAAATAAGTTCAAGATATGAATAAAAGGTTAAAATCCATGAGAAGTTCATTATATTCATTAAGTGGATAAATGGCACATTGTAATGTCCCTTTTTAGAAATTTATTATAATGGTGAAAATTTCAATTTTTCCATTAGTTCGACCCTTAACTAGTATTGGTTTCTTGGTCTCCAAATGCTTCCAAATTGTTATAGAAGGTGTATGGATGATATATGGACATGATTATGAGGTTCATGGATGCTTTAGATTCTTCAAAAGGCTTCTTCAACTCTCCTTTGAATTCTGGTCAAGGTAGCGGATTAGACTAGCAATTTGGGGTTCAATTCCCCCCTGGGTAGATGTTGGAAATGGCTCTCCAAATGCTATGAAATTGAACAATATGACTCCAAAATATTATACACTAAACATGAAACTTGTATAACACATTATTAACAGCCCATGATACATCATTAATTCATCAGTGGTTCACATGTCCATTCGAATATATCAGCATATCGTTGCCATACATCAACATAGTGGGGAAAATGGCAGCATTTGCTCATTAATGATTAGATTTACATAGTTCCACTTGGAATATCGACTTGAATATATTTTGAATATGAAGACCAGAGCATTTACATCATATGATAAAATAATGGGGCATTATAATCTCCCCCAAAGAGAACAACAGTTCACCAAGTGTGCCCCACCTCAAGGATCATGAATATGTTGAGAAAACTAGAAATGGTTGGAGAAACAAGCTGAACTAGAAGTGAACACGAGATGCCCTGTGGCTTTAAAATGCAACATAATACTTAATTGAAGCTCCAAATTAAGGTTCTGAATGGCCTTTCGAATTACCAACTAGGATGGGAATCTTTCACCCTCGAAATTGGTGCTAAGGCAAGTAGAGTAGCACTCCACTAGCTCTCCTCTCAAATGCAAATGATGAAAATCATCAAAACACACCATAATTATTTGTTATTGTCTTTTATAAACTTCTAAGGTCCTCCATGGGTCTAATATCTTCCAAGAGATTCATTCCAGTTCAAGTTGGGAAAAGATTCCAATGTGTGCCACTTGTCCCTCCAATTCTAGCCTCCTCCTCCACCTAATTCGAATAGGTGTCTCTTCGGATTCCCTAACTCCCTTGAGAGACCTCTTGGAGGCTATTTTTATCCCTGGCATGTCATGTATGTCAAATTTCAACATTTAGGTCTGATTTGTGTCATAGGTGTCATAGCATCTTCATCATTGTATTCATAGAGCTAGGGAATCTAGTCCAAGTGTCCCACTAGCTCCAAAATGCCTCTTCCTCTTCCATGGGAGTTAATATTCCACTCCAATTCAACCTTCATTGAGTCATTCCAAGTATATTGACCTTCCAACTCCCCAATATCATTAGACTCCACATTGGATTCGAATGGGTGAGAATCATGCCAAGTGTAGTGGGGAATCTTGCCACAAATGGGTTCCACGGCCTATTATGTGTCCTCATGGTACAATTCCACATTATTTTATTTGTATTATTATTTAATTGAACCACTTAATGTGAAATTTTAATTCTAAGGTCACTTTGGTTCGTGTAGCTCCCTTATTCCAACTTTTAATGCTTCCACCCCCAACCTAGGCAACTAGTAATTTCCCTCCATAACAGTTCTTTTGGATGGGTATATTACAAAATTTGAATTGGGAATTTCTCTTAATGTGACCCACCTTGTCCATTTGGATCTAATTTCACATTATTACTAGCTTGGACATCAGTCTTGGAAAATATTTAACCCTTAGCATCAATTTGACAAACTATCATGAGTATGGCCAAGGGGCTTAGGCCATTGTGACCTAATGCAAAATTTTGTGACATGACAAATCCTCCCTTCCCAATATTGCTTGTCCTCAAGGAATTTCAACACATGTATGTGGAAGAACCTGCTTTCCTTAAAAAAATTTGCTTCCCAAAACTTCTCTTCTGAAACCTTGAGTAGAGCCACCCATGCACTACAATTGTGTGTTTCCAAAAGCAAGGAGATGTGGATTTTCTTTTTCATTTTGATATCCCCTATAACATCACCACTAAACACCAAAATGTTAATTAAATCCATCAAAACTATGTTTGCACAATTACTCTTTACCTCTTCCATATTTTCGAAACCCTTTCTGATACCACTACATAATTCTTTGAAGTTTCCATTGAGTTCCCAACTTTGAGTCTTTGAGATTCCATGAAGATATTAGAGAGGAACCTACTTGCTGGTGCACTACTCTGATCAAAATCACTTTATTAAGTGGGGACTCAATCTCTGCTACCACTTGTTTCCAAAAAAATTTGAAATCAATTGGACTAAAAATTATCCCAAAGTCCCATTGCTTGTATTGAACTCCATCAATTAAGAGTGCTCTACAACCCATACTATCAGGAAAGAGGATTCCTAGATCCCATTTTCTTGTATGCATTCTTCCAAACATCAGGAGTACAAAAGATATATCATCAAAGTACATAGCAACATAATAAAAATGTACATCAAGGAGGTGCCTCATCAAAGAACCATGAAAGTGCTTATACCTCCAAGTAAGTAGACCACCATTTTCCAAGTGCATACAAGCCTCAAGTGACCAATCAAATCTGATCCAATGACATAGGTGAGGATCCCATGTCCTATAATTCTTCTCCAAAAGGGTGCAAGATGCATCAAAATAATCAGCCATGTGTTCTTTCATCCAAGAAATGAATGAAGAACCACCACTAAAATCTGAACCAAGTAGGGAGCAAAGGAAACAATAAGCCTTCAAGCGGCTCACATAAGTATAATTTGTGCATCCATGAACATGTGTATCATCAAGGAATAACAAAGGATATTGCTTCCAATAAGAATTTTATCCAATCATATATCTCTTCACCCAAGTAGTAGATGAAGTTCCTCCAATATCAATGGAACTAAGCAAGGAGCAAGGGAAATCATGAGTCTTCAAGTGACTCAAGTGAACATCATAAGTGCATCCATATAGATGTGTTTCATCATAAGGTAACAAGGAATGCAATTGCAAATGTAAATAAGAAATGGATCTAATAATGTCATACTATAAAGGAGATATAGGAGTTTCATACTCCGCATGTGGAACCATCAAAAATAAACATTTCACCCATACTTCATTAGGATGAATGCTGCAAAATATGGCTGTGTAGGATGTAGGAGAATGAACCAACACACCCAAATGATCAGAAAGTGCAGAAGTATCCTCATGTGAATTTTTCATAAGGGTAGGACCATGCACCTCCCTCAAAAGTGCAAAACTTTCCTCATAGGTTGGCCCCAAGGTAGTGGAATCAACTTCTTCAAAAAATGTGTAACCATTTCCAAGAGAAAACTCAGGTTCCTCTTCCACCACATCAAGTGCTTGGATCTCATCAATCTCATCTTAAAACAAATCAATCACATGCAAATTTCCATGTTTCCCGTGATCTACCATGTCATGAGAATCCTCCATGCAATCTACCATATGACAATTTGAAACATAGGAGGAAGAACAAGTATATTGCAACCTTTCAAGAAGTTGCTCATTTTGAATTTTGAGTTTATCAATGTCCTCATTATTATTCAAGTATGCATCATGTAATATTTCATTAAACTCAACCATATTGTTTCTATAAAAAAGCAAAGACATGAAATTACCTTTGATGTTGCACATTTCTCTTTGAATCTTCTCTATGTCTTCAAGGAAGGATGGATCCTTCAATGAAGAAACTTTCCAACAAGAATTTGACCTTAATTCTTGAGTGTCCTGGAGCATTCTAATGGTCTCTTGAATCTTCTTTTCATTCATCTTTAATGACCCTTCAAGAAAAAGAGGCTCTTGCAAATGAATCTCCTCATATTTTTCCTTCTTACTTGGACCAACTTCATGAAGCTCAAGTGGTGATGGGGAAGTTGACAATATAAGTTTGTCTTGCAGCAACACTTTCAAAATTGATCTCTATGCCACCAAGATAGAGGTGTGAGTACCCATCAGTAGGTACTCCTTCATAGTTCAAGCATCCATTAATAGATGCTCTTTGAGTCATGTCCAAAGTAGAATGTGTCTCAAAATGATATTCAATATTTTCAATAGAGTCTTCTTCATGTTCATGTGATGTCTCTTCATATTTGGATTCTCTTTCTAAGGAAAACTCAAAATCTCTCTTCAATTAGGAAATAAATGCATTGCCTGAAGCTTCAGATATTTCATTGCTCTTTTCACTCACACACATATGATTTTCTTCCAAGGTATTTTACAAGAATGGCATAAACCTTTATTCACTAACTCCACATCTTCATTTTTGGGCCTATTTGAAAACACCCATTCAACAATGCCTTCGAAATGAGGGTTCTTTTTTGTATTTCCTTTATACAAGTCAATATATACCTTATATTGTTGGGGCAAGGTTTTATATGTTGCTATTCATCTTTGTAACTCATTCATAGAATTATCCTTTGGTAGTGTGACACACTCATCTTTATCATACATACGGTCATGATAATAATATTCATTTGTCATGAAATTGTAAGAAGTGTTGCATGATGGCCCCTCTTCCTCTAACCATTCACATTCTGCTTCATATTGTTCACAATCATTTGCATACTACTCGTAAGCATTATACTAATAGAAGTAATCTTAGTAGTAAGACATGCCTGCTGTGAAGAACCTGCAATAATTAATTAATGCAAATACACAAGATATCAGAAATAACAGAACTCAGAATCACTTTTATATTGATCACGGGCCACTTCGAGGGGGCAACCTCCTTTGAGCAAGCTCAATACAATTAACTTCACGGTGCCTTCAATGAACTCAACACACACTTATATACTACGTCTATGCCCAATACTATGAGTCAAAACCATGGGACATATAATACTACGGGACGACTTACAAAGCATATTCATCCAATACTATGGGTCAATACTATGGGCTAATATAAACTACGGATCAACAAATACTATGGGACGACTTACAAAGCATATGCGTCCAACAACAATATACTAACATAGTAAAGAGAAGGGTTGACATAGGTTCCTAACATCCCCTCTCCCTTAGAAAAAGATTTGTCCTCAAAGCTTTGGTTGGAGAAATTGCTGCAGAATCTGAAGGAGTGGTTCCCCGGTAGCATCCTCGGGTTGCATTTCGGGCCACTGACACCTTTGCAGTGTCAAGGAGGATTGCTTGGACGGCTGTAGATGAAGAAGAACCTTGTCAGCTGCGTGGAAAATGTGCTTAGAACGGTGCTGATCGGCTTGTTGTTTCAGGCGAATTCTGGCCATGTGAAGATTGTCCTGCAGAATGAGAAGAATCTGCTCGCGGTTTCGAAGAATTGAGTTAATTTCCTGAACTGGGGAGATGCTAAGGGTGTATGGAAGAAGAACTGGCGGTGTTTTTCCATAGACTGCTTCATATGGTGTCCTTTGAGATGTGGTATTGTACCACCAGAGCACTGCTAGGAAATCCATAGAAATAGTTGTCCAAAGTTGTGTAGGGATGGGCAAGGGTTTGAGCAATCCCGAAAGGAGTGTCGTTTCACCCTTGTTGACTCAGAAAGTATCATCGTCAGCCACCATCTGTTGAATTGTCATTTTTAGTCCCTACCAAAAGAAGTTACATTGTTCCTGGTCATACATTTTGCAGAACCCAGAGTGCCCTGTTGATGAAGAAGCATGGAGTTCATAGAAGAGATAGCCCTGTTGAACATATTGCAACCAATTTGGAACAAGCAGAGAAAGATCTGTAAGAGAAACTGGGTCATCAATTGTGCGAAAAGGATCATCTTCCACCATATTGTCCTTACCCTTCTTGTAAGTGATCACATAGGGATAACCCATGAGTTGGATAACCCATTTTAGGTGTGTTGGGGAGGAGACCCATTGTTCCTGAAAATTTTCTAGAATCTGGAGATCAGTCTTGATGCAGAAATAATTCCCTAATAGGTATGGCTGCCACTTCTATACTTCATGCAAAATAGCCATCATTTCCTGCTTAAAGGTAGATGTGGCTAAATTCTTACTGGAAAGGTCTCTTGAAGGCAACAAGCGCATTGGTTCAGCAAAGAGACCTGCAGATCTATCCAAGGAAGTAGTGGAGACTATTGATGGGTGCATCTGAATGGAATTGAGCTGAGCGATGACACCATGTGAATTCTTCTTAAGGATTTTTTCCATGTGATGTGAACTGATGATGCAGAGAGACCCTGGTTGTAAGCCCATAAATTTGTGTTGTGCCCCATTGACTTTAAACTGCATCCAAAGTTCAGCAAAATCCCATAAGATGGGGCCAAGTGTGCATAACCATTGAACACCCAAAACCACATCACATCCGCCTAAGGACAAGGCAAGCATGTCAGAGCGTAGGTTATAATCTTTCATAGAGATACGCACATTGTGACACTTCCCCTTGCAAGGTAAGGTGCCCCCATTGGCAACCATGACTTCAAAGTTGGAGCAAGGACGGACAAAACAATCAGCCTGTTTGGTAATCTGAGGGTCAATGAAGTTATGAGTGCTACCAGAATCAATGAGTATGGTAAGAGGGAGCTTCTTGAAGTATCCCCTGACTCGCATTGTTTGTGGGGTGGTGACGCCGGTTACAGCATGGAGAGAGATCTCGGGTGGGTCGTCCTAAGATGGGGTGTCAACAAGCGGGTGTTGAATGTCGACCTAATCATCTACTGTATCTATAGCTTCTTCACCAAGTTCTAAGGTAGGCAGAGAATTCACATCCAAGAGATAGAGATTTTGCTGAACACATCTATGTCCTCGAGTGAATTTCTCATCACAATTATAGCAAAGCCCTTTTTCTCGGCGTGCCTGTATTTCTATTTCAGACAAATGCTTGATAGGAGTTGGTTGAGGAGCAGGCGTGATGGGAGGTCGTTGGGAACCCATATTTCTGAAGGGAACAAAGGTGAGTTTGGAGCGTTGTTGAGCTGTGATCTTGTCCTCGCCCAGCTTAGCCAACCCTAGGACTTCCATCATTGTGTTGGGACAAAACATTTTGACCTCTGAGCATATTTCATCCTTGAGACCACTGATAAAACAACTCCTGTAGAATTCATCAGACAATCCTTTTGTGTGATTGGCCAATTTCTCAAATTCTGTCTGATACTCTCTCACTGTACCAATTTGGTGAAGTTTAGTGAGTGCTCCTGTAAAATCATTAAAAGCACTAGGACCAAATCATGGCAAAATGAGTTGGCAAAAATCTGTCTAGTTTGGCTCGGGATGAGCTTTGATGTACCAACGGTACCATTGAAGGGTTTCCTGTTCCAAATGAAAGGATGCAAATGGAACTTTCTGGGCATTAGAAGTATTATGCAGACTGAAATATTGTTCTGTTCGGTAGATCCATCCAGTCGAATTAGTACCATTGAAGCGAGGAAAATCAAGCTTCGGCCCACGAAAATTGCTAGAAGAAGAGAACCCGGTGGCTGCAAAAGATTCTGGATATCTGGTATTGTTCATGGCTGAATGCTGAAGATGGAGGCTGAGAAATTTTTCATCCAGACGTTGGAGTTTGGTTTGGATGGCTGCAAGTGCTTCCTCCATGGTGTGTGCTCCTGCACGGGTGACAACCGTAATCAGGTTTTTTTTTTTTTTTTTTGGTGGAATGGGTAGAAAAACACAAATAGAAGCTGATTTAGTAAAGGGAAATTTGGATTCGGGAAACAATCTGATGGGTAATTGGGGTTTGACTAGATTTTGGACACTGTCAAAAGGACAAGAAAGCAAAAAGGGGGATTTCAGAAGCGGGGTGATAGAATGAGAAAATTTGGCAGAGAGGGACAAAGAAGCAGAATTCAGAAAGGAACTCTGTGGTAAAATTTGAAGGTGATTGGGTGAAATCTGAGGAAGTTATGGCAAACCCTAAAAATAGACAAATGTGGGATTTCGGGCTTTGGTAAGGGGAATTGGGGATAGGGTCCTCAGGAATGAAAGATGTAGAATGGGATGACAGGGGTTCCCCGAAAATTTCAAGGGAAACAGAGTGAAAACAAGGGAGATATGGAGAAATGGATCGACAACAACAGTGGCTGGATCTGAAACGACGACTGGATCTAGACAGTGACTGGATCTGGAACGACTTTCAGAATAGATCTGAAATGACTGGATCTGGAGCAGAAGTGATCGGCAACAGTTCAACTGAAAATAGATATGGACCCCAGGTATGTACGACTTCCTAATAGCTCAAGTGTTTCACTCGACCACCAATGCTGTCTGACGGCTTGCGTATTGGGGAAGTACCCCTCACTCCACGACTCAGGTAAAACTGATAACCACTTTGCCACAAACGACAACTCTTGGTTTACCTCACGGGTGGGAACTAGTCAATTAGGTAGGGGTCGTTTCCCTTTTCGCTGGCAGGTCCTCTCAATGGGCCAGCTACCTTGGGGTTCCCATGGTACTCCTCACAATGAGTTTTAGGGCTTATGCCCAAGTACTTCCCACAGTTAAGCGGATAGGGATTATTCCGAAATCCAAAGCTGCAACAGATGCGAAAAAAAAAAATTTGGTAGAAATTCCACCCAACGTGCCCAAGAAAGTGCTCTGATACCAGATGTGAAGAATCTGCAATAATTAATTAATGCAAATACACAAGATATCAGAAATAACAGAACTTAGAATCACTTTTATATTGATCATAGGCCACTTCGAGGGGGCAACCTCCTTTGAGCAAGCTCAATACAATTAACTTCACGGTGCCTTCAATGACCTCAACACACACTTATATACTAAGTCTATGCCCAATACTATGAGTCAAAACCATGGGACATATAATACTATGGGACGAATTAAAAAGCATATCCGTCCAATACTATGGGTCAATACTATGAGCTAATATAAACTACAGAGCAACAAATACTACGGGACGACTTACAAAGCATATACGTCCAACAACAATATACTAACATAGTAAAGAGAAGGGTTGACATAGGTTCCTAACAGCTGCAAATTATTATTCAATGTCTGATATTAATTCACAGGTGCAAGGAACATGCTCTGATACCACTGTAATGTCCCTTTTTAGAAATTTATTATAATGGTGAAAATTTCAATTTTTCCACTAGTTCGACCCTTAACTAGTATTGGTTTCTTGGTCTCCAAATGCTCCCAAATTGTTACAGAAGGTGTATGGATGATATTAGGACGTGATTATGAGGTTCATGGATGATTTCGAGTCTTCAAAATGCTTCTTTAAATCACCTTTGAGTTCTGGTCAAGGTAGGGGATTAGACTAGCAATTTGGGGTTCAATTCCCCCCTGGATAGATGCTGGAAATGGATCTCCAAATGCTATGAAATTGAAAAATATGACTCCAAAATATTATACACTGAACATGAAACTTGTATAACACATTATTAACAGTCCATGATACATCATTAATTCATCAGTGGTTCACATGTCCATTCGAATATATCAGCATATCGTTGCCATACATCAACATAGTGGGGAAAATGGCACCATTTGCTCATTAATGATCAGATTCACATAGTTCCACTTGGAATATCGAGTTGAAGATATTATGAATATGAAGAATAGAGAATTTACATCATATGACAAAATAATGGGTCATTAGAATCTCCCTCGAAGATAACAACAGCTGACCAAGTGCGCCCCACCTCAAGGATCATGAATATGTTGAGAAAACTGGAAATGGTTGGAGAAACAAGCTCAAATAGAAGTGATCACAATTTTCACTGTATCTTGAACCTATAACATAAGACTCCATTTAATATCCAAATGGAAGTTCTGAATGGCCTTTCCAATTACCAAATAGGATGGGAAGCTTTCACCCTCGAAATTGGTGCTAAGGCAAGTAGAGTAGCACTCCACTAGCTCTCGTCTCAAATGCAAATTCTGGAAATGATCAAAAGCCACCATCCTTCTTTGTTTTTGTCTTTTATAAACTTCTAAGGTCCTCCATGGTTCGAATTCCTTCCAAGATCTTCATTCCAACTCAAGTTGGGAAGAGATTCCATTGTGTGCCACTTGTCCCTCCAATTTTAGCCTCCTCCTCCACCAAATTCGAATAGGTGTCTCTTTGGATTCTCTAGCTCCCTTGAGAGCCCTCTTGGAGGCTATTTTTATCCATGGAATGTCATATATGTCAGATGTCAACATTCAGGTCTAATTTGTGTCATAGGTGTCATAGCATCTTCATCAATGTTGTCTTAGAGCTAGGGAATCTAGTCCAAGTGTCCCACTAGCTCCAAAATGCCTCTTCCTCTTCCATGGGAGTTAATATTCCACTCCAATTCGACCTTCATTGAATCATTCCAAATATATTGACCTTCCAACTCCCCAATATCATTAGAATCCACCTTGTATTCGAATGGGTGAGAATCATGCCAAGTGTAGTGGGGAATCTTGCCACAAATGGGTCCCACAACCTCTTATGTGTCCTCATGGTTCAATGCCACATTATTTTCATTGTATTATTATTTAATTGAACCATTTAATGTGAATTTGTAATTCTAAGGTCACTTTGGTTCTTGTAGCTCCCTTATTCCAACTTTTAATGCTTCCACCCCCAACCTAGGGAACTAGTAATTTCCCTCCATGACAGTTCATTTGGATGGGTATATTACAAAATTTGAATTGGGAATTGCTCTTAATGTGACCCACCTTGTCCATTTGGATCCAATTTCACATCATTACTAACTTGGAAATCATTCTTGGTAACTATTTGACCCTTAGCATCAATTTGACAAATTATCATGAGTATGGCCAAGGGGCTTAGGCCATTGTGACCCAATGCAGAATTTTGGAACATGAAAAATCCTCCCTTCCCAATATTGATTGTCCTCAAGCAATTTCAACACATGTACGTGGAAGAACCTGCTTTCCTTAAAAAAAATTGCTTCCTAAAACTTCTCTTCTAAAACCTTGAGTAGAGCCACCCATGCACTACCATTGTGTGTTTGCAAAAGCAAGGAGATGTGGATTTTCTTTTTCATTTTGATATCACATGTAACATCACCACTAAACACCAAAATGTTAATTAAATCCATCAAAACCATGTTTTGCATAGTTACTCTTTAACTCTTTCATATTTTGGAAACCCTTTCTGATACCACTGCATAATTCTTTGAAGTTTCCACTGAGTTTCCCAACTTTGAGTCTTTGAGATTCCATAAATATTTTAGAGAGGAACCAACATACTTGCTGCTACACTACTCTGATCAAAATCACTTTATTAAGTGGGGACTCAATCTCCCCTACTACTTATTTCCCAAAAAATGTGAAATCAATGGGACTAAAAATTATCCCAAGGTCTCCTAGCTTGTATTGAACTCCATCAATTAAGAGTGCTCTCCAACCCATACTATCAGGAAAGAGAATTCATGGATCCCATTTTCTTGTATGCATTATTCCAAGCATCAGGAGTACAAAATATATATCATCAAAATACATAGCAACATAATAAAAATGTACATCAAGGATGTAATGCCCGCCTCAGTACCTTAACTCTTTAGAATAATGAGGTACTAGTTTTGAAATGAACCAGCTAAGTAATACACGAACCATTTGAATTTACTTTGAAAATGCTTGAATGATAGTTATAGAAACTATTACTTTACTCAATAAATGAATGCTCGACTGATTGAAATAGAATGACTAAGTGTTAGATATGCTTGACTGATTGAGATAGAATGACGAAATGTTGGACATGCTCGACTGATTGAGATAGAATGACTAAATGTTGGACATGCTCCACTGATTGAGATAGAATGACTAAATGTTAGATATGCTTGACTGATTGAGATATAATAACTAAATGTTAGATATGCTCGACTGATTGAGATAGAATGACTGAATGTTGGATATGCTCGACTCATTGAGATAGAATGACTGAATGTTGGATATGCTCGACTGATTGAGATACGATGACTGAATGTTACATATGCTCGATTGATTGAGATAGAATGACTGAATGTTAGATATGCTCGACTGATTGAGATAGAATGAATAAATGTTAGATATGCTCGACTGATTGAGATAGGATGACTGAATGTTACATATGCTCGACTAATTGAGATAGAATGATGAATGATAGATATGATTTACTGATTGAGAGAAAAGGATGAATGAAATATATGCTCGATTGACTAATATATTATGATGGATGATGAAATATTTCATAGTGCAGCGCTACTAATGTGCGCTTGAGTGTGTGTGTGTGCAGTGGCAGGTAAGACGATTTACCGACTGACCCACAATGGAATTATAGGGGTCGTAAGAACGGAAAAAACACATAGGGGTACAACAACTTACTGTCGACCATGGATTAGTAATCCACGCACGGGGGAATCCGTTTTAGCTCACTCGGGGAAGCATATGCTATACGGGCAAGGCATAAATGATTTGGTCATGTACGATGAGTTTAGGGGCACGCAATAAGGAGACCCTTATCCCTCAACATCCCTTAGTCTCCAAGGAGCGTAGTTGAGAGATCGCAGTAACGGTTTCCAGTTGCTACGCAGTACTTCCCATAAAAAGGAAGAAATGAAACTGTTAGAAGGGCCCATCGAAGAAGTACTTAGACAAGAACGAGAGAAAAAAATTAATCAATGGTATAAATGAAAATTTCACATAAGATTTAAGAAATACTTTATTTCATTTTGTTCTATTTTATTAATTTGAATAATTCTATTCAAGATTTTATTAATTTGAATTATTCATTTTAATTGATTTTATTAACTTGAAAAAGAATTGAAGAGATTGATTTTATTCAATATTAAATTTAATTAATTATATTGATTGAAAAATATTAATAATAAGAGAATTATTCTTATTCAAAGATTTTAATTTTATAGATTTTATTATTTTAAATCATTCTATTAAAAATTCTATTTAATTGACTTCATTATTTTGAGAAAGAATTGAAATAGGTCATTAATAAAAAAATTGTTTTTCTTTTATTGTTATTCAAGATTTTTACTTTCATTAATTTTATTATTCATTTAAATTATTTTATAAAGATTATACTTTTAGTAAAAGGAATTATCTTTTAATTCAATATTAATATTAGGAAACGAAAGAAAAGTAGAAAGCAATAAGTCTAACTAAAAGATTGTTAAGTAAACTAAATGAGAACCAAAAGAGAACTAGAACTCTTCTACACCTAACTCCCACTGATCTAGGGATCTAGGTGCACATTAAAGACATTAAGAAGACACATGTGTTTGAAAATATTGGAAATTAAACTATTAAATTAAATTAAATATGTGCATGGAGAGACACATGGCACACGGGCTTTTGCTATATAATGAGGGAGGAGAAGGAGAGAAAGACATCTCCTGCTCCCTAATGCTGGATGGTCACCATAATCTCGGACTATGTTATGATCCTTGGAGTTGGGATTAGCCGGAACGGGGATTGGGAGATCCTTTCGGGAGGCTAGCTTGTGTGTTCTTATGACCCCATTAGCTTGGGGGTTCGAAGTGAAGAAGAGTAACCTCGATACGGCAGGGTGGTCAAGCAAGGGATCACTCGATACTTCATCAGAAAATTGGATCGGATAGTGTGGAAACCACTTCGAGGACTCCATCGATTCGTTGGACCAACCGTCGAAAACAAATTTGAAGTATTTATTTTATTTATTTTGCTAACTCTTGTAGTGGAACGAATAAATCTGGGTATATAGTTTTTTTTATTGACATTCATGTACTGTAATAGATAGATCTAGATCTGTGTCCTCTATATCTTTATTTGAAAAATCGTACTCGAAGTTCTGCAATTGATTATACTTATATTTTCAAATTCCGTGGAAGTTTTTTTTTTTTTGGTTGTTTTTGGGGAACCCGAAATGGGGTCCCTACATTTGGTATCAGAGCCAGTCGATCCTTGAGGGCACCAGACTCATGTTTTAACCGAGGTGTCCGTCGATGACCGTGATGAGTAAACAACGGAATTGGAGCCACGATCTTAGTGGAAATACACATCCGACCGGAGTAGCTATTTCTCCAGGTTCATATCCATTGAAATATCTCTTACTTTATTTTATGTATTGAGAAATCATTAGTTTTGAGGTCCATGAATTTCTTTTACTTCTGTCACGATATTGAGTAATGCAATACTTAGGTTTCTGGGTCAAGAACGATTATGAAATCTATCCTATTTAAACTCCGCATAATCCCGTAGATGAAATCGTTTTATGAAAAGAATTTCAATCTTTGCTTATGTATTGTATTTGACAGTTTGATAGATCCCTGTAATTTCTTGATAGTTTATTAGTTTAATTAAAAAGATTTCCAATCTCTGTTTATGCATTGGAATCGCAAGTTGATAGATCTCTGTATTTTCTTGGGTAGCTCATAGTTTAAATTTAAAAAAATCCAGTCACTGTTTATGCTTGAAATTCTGTGTATATGATGAATACTTTAGTTCAGTAGATTTATACATCTATCGAATGGCAAAAATCCTTTTCATTAAAAGTAGTTCCCCCCCAAAAAAAACCTTTCCTGTATTTCTTATTCAGCCCGAGCTTGTGTCATCTCTATCCTGCAATCAATATCCCTAAAAAATAAGAATCTATCTTAACTAAACTAACTGCCTGCCATTAATAACTCCCATGCCCGGAATCCTGGAAGTATACAGTTAATTCAATATCTTGATTTCCTTTATTTTTATTTTTTATTTTTTCATTTTACTGGTCAACGCGTCTTGATGTGGAGATTTGTATCCAGATCTGGAATTCACCTTTCGAGACTGCGAGATACTTGCTGTTCACAAACCTTCTACCATGGCCATCGTGCTCCGGAGATCTGAGACTTTAGTTTGCATTTCTTTCTAGTCGCTTGACTAACCAGACTCACGCCCTTATTGGCCGAGCTCTCCATTGTTTACTTCCTGTCCGGATCTCACGCCCTAAATTGTGACACCAGTGGTTAGATCTCCTCCATATAATTTCCTAAGGTAAAACATCTGAAAGAGTTATGCCGCTGCTTTTTGCGTTAGCTACATGATGCTGGTATGTTACCCTGCATTACATTTTCACCATTTTTTTTCGGTCAGAGAGTTAAACCCGGTTTTAGATCGCTTAGCATTACTAAGCTACGCACACTTCTTTTGATGATAAGAACATCGAAATCTTTAGTGCTCTGTCTTGAAAGGGTAAGTCTTCCGGATTCAGGAAAAACGAATCCCCGACCTCTCTTATGTTATATGTATATTACACCTTGATTTCTGCGTGTGATTTGTGTTCGGCATTTTCTGTCTCTATCGATTGGGAGATCCCTGGTTAGTTTGTCTCCACTTTCGTTCGGTTGCCTTCGCTTTGAGTTGTATTCACTCGACGTTTAAACATTTCCTATCGCCCAGTTGTATTCACTCGACGTTTAAACATTTCCTGTCGCCCAGTCGTATTCACTCGGCGTTTAAACCTTTCCTATCGCCCAATTGTAATTACATTTAAGTATAGTCTTTTGCTTCCTCCCTTTTTATCATTTAGGCGTCACCTAAGTTATCGGCACCTCATCCTTGGTTTCACCGTCCTAAGTAATGGTTCTACCTAAACTATCGACTTCTAGTATGACCCATTTTTTTTAAAAAGAAGTGCTTTGTTTAGGTTAAAAGTAAGGTGTTTTATAAGGATGGTTGTGTGATTGTTATGATGATCCGTTTTAGAAGTTTTGTCATATATGCACTTTATTTAATTTTTTTTATACATATAGTTGTATACATAAATTCAATGCAATTTCTCAAATAGAGGACATTTATGAAAAGGGATTTCTTCTAGAGTTATATATGGGTAGAGTGTAATGTAGGATGGTAGTTAGAAGCTTATCCAAGTTAAATTAGAAGTATAATAAATTAACTTTATGTTGTATTGTTAGGGTATATGTAAAGTGTATAAGCTAGGCATTAGAGTTACATATGGGTAGAGTGTAATGTAGGATGGTAGTTAGAAGCTTATCCAAGTTAAATTAGATGTATAATAATTTAACTTTTTGTATTGTTAGGGTATTTGTAAAGTGTATAAGCTAGGCATACTTGTAGTGCTTTAAATTTTTATGAAATGAGAAGTCCATTCCGACTTATATGTTTAATAGGAATTGGAAATTGTAAATATTTATAAGGCATTATAATAGAAAGGGTCATAAGAGCTATGAATGGGGTTATTTTATGCTCTTATATTATATATTTCTATTGTATAAAATTTTATATTTGTAAAGTTTTAAGTCAGAGATGATTTAATCAATAGACTTAAATACACGTAAATTTTTGAAGTTAATGGATATGTTTAATGCACGAAGTTTTAAATTTTTGTATATTCTTTTAATTTCAATTTTTTTTAAATTTATGATTTTGAGTTGGTTAAAGTGTGTAGAATATATATATATTATAAAATAATCATTTGAAAACAATAAATGATATGTTTTATTTTCATGGGGAAAGGGGAGTGTAAAGTATATATTGTTGTTAGAATAATGTGCCAAGTATATTCTTATTACAAAAAGAGTTTCAACGTATGCTTTCAATTTTTAATGAAAAAGGTTAGCAAGTTAGGTTATTTAGCCTTTGAAAGAATTACAAATTTTGTACCTCGAAGAATTATAAATTATATGCTTAAATAATTTATGCATTGTATGACATTCTATATATGACAATATGATTGTATTTAGGAACATTGGAAGGGTTGCATCTTTTTCTGTTTTGTATTAATTAGAAATTATGGAACAATAGAATTGTGCATAGTATAGGTAGGTGACACTTTATATGTTGGCATACCATAGTACTTATAAAAGTTGGGAGATGGGAAATTATATGGATTGAGATGCTAAAAAGATTTGGGTAGTTAGTATAGGGCTTGTCGATCAAGGACGTAATTTTTTTTTTTTTTTTTGTAAAATAAATCCTTTAAACCTAACCATTTAGAATTTTCAACTCAACTTCTTTCTTTATATATTTTCCATATTATAAAAGAATGATAGCCCTAAACTTGAATAACCCATCACATATATTTTATAAACGATTTCACGCATCATTCTTTAATGATAAACAAATTATATTTATAAATAAATATAAGTATATAAATTCATTAATTTTTATTACCAATAGACGATACTTATCAAGCAATAACCTTTAAACAAAAAGTATGCATATTTCATTCCAAAGCAATGACATTATTAACATTTTTCTAAAGTTATATAATCCCAAAATTCAACCTACATAATAAGCATTTAACTGTATCTTTAACACTTTAATTTATAAATAATGATACATATAATATTACAAACATATGTAATAATTAATTATATGTACGCTTTACTTTATAGCTTAAAATTAACATCCATTCAATAGTGCTTATAAAAGACATGTGAGTGGGTATCCCATCTTTGTTGTATTTCTATATAAAATATACATTTCTAGTAATGTCATCACACTTTTAAAATTAATACAGGTTACACATTAGATTTCATTTCCAATGACACATCAATATACCTGAAGTTATAACATTCATTATAATGTCGAAGGTCCCTTAACACATTATGAATTATCTTTACTATCTAAACAATACCACATATACATAAAGTCATAACATTTGTAATAATATCGAAAGCTGTCTAACACATTAACACAATTACCTAAGTCATAGCATTCACTATAATTTTGAAAGCTATATAACACACTATAAATTACTTTTCTTATCCAACAATAACACATTGACGCAAGGGAGTATGGCCTCTTACTGTTTATTATAAGTAATGATAAGCAGCATCATTTCACTTCACGTCTATAAATTAAAAGAATAAATAAAACATTAACTAATCTTACAGAAGGAAGGAATATACGAATTGAATATTACGCACAGTCATTTCCAGGAGTTTGATCACATAATAATTGAAATAAGTATTGATAGGCATAATCGTTTCACTTAACGTCTACAATTTAAAGGAATAAATAAGACATTAACTTAGCTCACTGTTAGAAGAAATAAATGAATCTGGAGGTTACATAAAGCCATTCTCTTCGACAGCTGCGAGGAATGTACTCCGATTGTCTACAAGTTAGCTGTGCCAACGCCGGGTTTTTAAGAGAATTAAGATCTGACTTGTTGTGCTCAGTAAGTTCTGAGGCAAAAGTATAGTTGAGCTCTAGTTACTGTGGGTATTCCTTAACAAGAGATTTATCCGGTATTGGAGTTCGACTTCATAAGGAGATGGGCATTAAGGTGGAGCCGCGACATGTAAGCTTGTAAAGTGGAAATTAATGATCGCAAGATGGGGTTGTTCATATAGGTTGATAGGGAAGAGAGTTAGGAATATCATCAAGCTAGAACATTCTACAGTTGCTCAACAACATGCATCCCAAGGGTTGGTTTCAAGAGGATTTTATGCCGATTCAGCATTACATTTTGGTCGGCATTTCCATAATTTTACATAGTACTAAATACAAACATTTGGTTTCAAGAGGATTTTATGCCAATTCAGGGTTACAGTTTGGTCGGCGTTTCCAGAATTTTACACAGTACTAAACACAAACATTCTTTTTCTTTTTTTTTTTGGAAAACAAAAGTCCTAAATTATGTTTCAGAAATTGAACATAGGACTGAATGACTTTCTCTTCCAATCTCAGACTGAGATCTAAGTACAAAATTAAATTTTGGAATTAAACACAGAGCTTACAGTTTCTCTTTTATTCGCAAATAGAGATCTCCTAAATAAAATCTGTGTTTTCAGAATTTGTATGATCAATATCTTTTGGATCACAACAGAGTATAGTAAAAAAAAATACATTAAGGTTCTAAATTCGGTATAGATCTGGACGTGAACACGGGTATCGTTTCTAGAAATAAATAGAGGGCTAGATAGACTGTAAATCGCATTTCTAGAAGTAAAAAAAAAAAATTTAAAATAAAACAATCTAACTTTCTGGCAATACGAAGAGAATAGCGTTCAGAGTGTCGGTTTAACAAATGTAAAGAAATCATAAACGTGAGAGCAGATCTATTAATTTCTTGTATGAAACAACTTTTCTGAAATCGGTTATCAGATTTGCAATGCAATGTGCATTCTGAGGATCGATCTGCTAATTTATTTTTCTAGGAACAGAGTCACCAAGATCAGTTATCAAAATTGCAATGGGATATGCAATATGATAGTAGATCTATTAATTTTTTTTATGAAACAACTTTTCTGAAATCGGTTATCAGATTTACAACGCGATGTGCATCCTGAGAATCGATCTGCTAATTTATTTTTCTGGGAACAGAATCACCGAGATCAGTTATCAAAATTGCAATGGGATATGCAATCTGATAGTAGATCTATTAATTTCTTTTATGAGGACAGCGTTTCAGAGGTCGGCTATCAGATTTGCAATGAGGTAAGAAATCTAGGCACGATTTACAGGAACAGAGGTTACATTTAAAACTAGGGTATCACATTTCTATGCGCAGGAATGCAAACAATAGCTCTGTTCGAGATATATATATAAGAAAAAGTGATTGTATTATAATTCCTTCAATTCAAACAGATTTGGAATTCTTATGAACAGAATATTAATAACTCTGAATGTAATATAGAAACAAATCTTCAATCATCATGCCGATGGGATGTGGCGTTCCGATAATCAGATCGAAGTTACTCATAATAGAAGACCCAAACAAACGGACCTATCTTTCTAGCTGACATAAAAAATATTTGCATAATTCTTGAGTAAAATAGATCCATATTGCATAACCACATATATATAGCATTAAATAAAAATAAATCTATTTTCATACCTAGGTTTGTCGATAATTTGCACAGTGATCAACGATTGAAAGTATCATTCGAATGTGCAATCTGAGCTTGTCAAAAATTTGCACAGTGACCAGCAAGTGAAAGTAAATCTTGTTCGCTTTCCTTCTTAGCTTGGATGACTCTCCAACAGGACACCTCGGTTGACCACCCTTCCACTCCGGAAATACTCTACTTCCTTTCGAACCCTCGAGCTAATCGGGCCGTAGAGTACACACACAAAAATCAGGAAATCTAGCTTGGGATCCCCCCCCACCAGGATTTCTTAGCCAAACCCTTAAATAGCAGCAAGTCTTTGAGGCACTCGAAAATTACGACAATCGTCCAAATTATGGGTCCCTTGCCCATTCCCCAAGTCTTCCTTATAAAGGAAAATCTCATGCGACACATGTCGCTTCATGCATAATTAATTAATTAATTTAACTCACCCATCTAAGTGTCAGTTTCTCTAGGAGATGCACCAACATCCCTAGGTTTGCTCAAGTCTGTTTCCCAAAGATATTTTAATTACCTCCTAGATTTTTGTTGACTAGGTGTCCAAGCTTAGGATTCTACTTTGCTCCTAAATAATGGTTTATTATTATTTTAAATGCTCAAAATAATAATTCATGTGCAAATGCCTAAAATACTCTTATGCATTTTCTAAGTAATGATCTAGGGGTAATTTTACATGTTTTTATGCAGTTAAGATTAATAATCAAATTCACTAGGACCCCGGTGCCGCGCCTTTGGGCTTCCCCTTTCTTTTAGTTTCTTTTCCCGACATGGCACCACTCCGTCGGGGCCAGTCACCCATAGTTTTCATTTCTCGGCAAGGTATCGCATCGTTGGGTCCTTCTGTCCATTCTTTCCATTTTCGGCAGGTTACCACACCATCGGGCCCTTCTGCCATCATTCATCCGTTTGACTTGAGGGAACTTTATGTAGGAGTTTCAGGAATCGTTACCTTCCACCCTTCGTCTACACGCTATTAGGGACTAATGGCGCTGAGGAGTGAGTCCGTTCTCACTGCGTGCCCCCCAACTCGTACGTGACTAGCTCCGTCGTGGCCCACCACGTATGCCCTCATGCATTCCGCTTGAGCAAGCGGATCAGTGCTTATCTTCCCATGCATGGTATTCCGTCGGAAGTCGACATCATTGTCGCTCTCCCTGTGTGTGATTTACCCATACTCTACGAACCTTCTTATTCCTTTGTGTGTCCGTCGGTGAACCATTTCACCTATCGTTACACACATTTCTCACAAACAAATTATTAGTAGTACTGTCCTCAATAATAATCATTTTATTCATAAATATGCTACTTTGTTAAGCATTTAAAATACATTCAAACATTTCTCATTCATCAAATTAAATATGCATTTCGTCGGTAAACTTTCTTCGTTCTCATCATATAATTGTCATTTTAGCTAGTCGTTAAGCATCATTCATAAACATAGTTAATCGTTAAACACATTTAGTCATTCATTTACATCTACTATTCCGATATACATACTCAAAATAAGATTTAAAAAGTTATTTTATTAATGTTTCAATTGGTCGGGTCACTCAATAGGTGCCCTCAATGTCTACAGAAGTCTAGGGGCACTACAGTTAGGTATTGAGTAAATGATTTGTTATTTTCCTTGTGTAACTAGAAATAAATTATATTTCTCTTGCAAAATATCATCATTTATATATTCTCTATTGAGAGAATTGGGAATTAAGCTTGAGTTGTAAGATTGCTTAATACCTAGCTCCTTCTTGTATTGCAAAAGTTTTTGAATTTTTCCAAAATTTAAGATGTTGGGCATAATAGGAATTATGCCATTGGAACTTTATCATATTACCATATTTTGTGCATAAATGATAATGTAATGCTACTTGCATACCATATAATGTTATGTATACACACCTATCATATGTTATATATACATACATGTAATATGTTATATATACATACATATGCGAGCGAATATTGGACGTTAGAAATTTGATGTTAAATGGTTTGAATAAACTCTTACGAAATTGATTCATTTCTAGAAGGTTAAAAGTATGCGTGTTAAACATGTATGAGATACGGGGTGTGCTGGGAATATTATGATTCATGTATTATAAATTGTGTCCTCAAAAGAAACGATGTGACCATTAATGTATGTCTAGATATTAGTTGAGGTTTACTTGATGCTTGAGATTATCCAACATATGTTCATTAGACCACACTCTAATTAATTTCATAGTTGGAAAGTATGACATTGATGAAACTAACGAAGTGGTCTTATGACAACATAAAATAATGAAATGAAGTAAGGATGTGATAAGCTCATTGACTTGGACATGATGCTACTAATGAAAGGACTAAGAGTTAAATTTAAATATGTTCGACTAAGTCCCTGAATTTTGACGACTCGAATCCTAACTTATTGAGAACCAACATTATTAATACATTTAGAGGTATTTGGAAGTAGTCTTATGGAATTTTGTTTTTGGACTATTTGAGGGTCTCTCCTGATTTGTTAAAACCATGATTATATCTTACTAAATATTTTATGATGTTTACCTTCTCGACTGGAAGGGAGGATAACATAATAGATTTGAAACCTTGCTTGGATTAGTTATGTTGATAAATTATTGGGTGGCTATTGACACAATGTAGCTTGTTGGAAATTTGAACTTCGTAGACCCTCATGAACGAATAAGAGATATAGGAAATCCTGTTGGGACTGACAATTATGGAATGTATTATCAGATTGATATGAGATGAAATTACGATTAAGTTCCTGAGGGTGTATTGTAACCGTACTAGATGATATAGGAGCTAATGAATTTAACCACTTATGTTTATAGCCTTGATTATTGGAGAAAACTAGAATTCAATGACGATAGGGATGTATGAATCTCTTTATTATATACATGTATTGTGTATCAATATAATGTCTTTTTAAATCGTTCTGAGAATGACTCTTACACTATTGAATTAAATAGATTATGTTCAAATAGAATGTAAAACATGGTTATTGCGGATGTATTTAATGATAAATGACAAGTAATGACCATATATGAATTTAAAGAAAGAAGTGCTTAGATAATTTTGAAGGTGGGATGCTCATGTTTTACTATCAAGAAGGAATGAATATATAATGTTTAATAATGGGAGATTGTGACTTATGATGAGCGATGCATGGAGATCGACGCGAAAAAATTAGAACTGCGGTTTTACTTCTTCTCCTTCGGTAATACTCCCAGCTTCTCGAACAGGTTAGAATTATTCTTCTCTAACAAATTGCTAGTATGAAGGATTGAATGGAATTCAGGGTTCATAGACTTGATGATGGGTTATGCGTCAAGAATTTTATCGATTGGTTGTAGATGCTTATTTTTTGAAATCAAGGCGATGGCTTTGCAGGTATGCACCACTAGTTTGTAATCATGCCTTGGATTGTCAAAAGAGAGAAGTTAAATTTACTTGAATTATAGAATCTTAACTGTGCTTAAGATTAGGAAGAGAAGAAAACCTTACATGACTTTGTTTATAAAAATCTGAGATTATACTTTTAGCTATACTAAGTAAATGGCACTCTAGTATTTAATTATACTTTAGATTATAAGAAGAGAGAGGTTGCATGTAAGATTAGTTCAATAATAGTTAACGAATGTATTGAAGAACAGAATTGGGAAGGGTAAACTCTTATTTTTAAATTTGGACATTGTTTTGAACATGTGATAGTTATACGTAATTATAGAAAAGGGAGAAGTTGGAATTGAATATCTTATCCCTTATGTTGAAATATGTCATTGTTTTCAGTATTTTCGTAAATGATATACTTATAGTTTTCTTGAATTGAAATAATTTGTTGTAGATGATTTCAATACCGGTTACAATTAGTGAATTAAGAGAGAACTGTTGTGGGGATTACTACACTACGAAAGGTAGGATTTAGTTATATTACCAATGATGCGGCTTATACTTATATGATGGTACAAAAGAAGAAATGAAATTTTATTATCAATTGTGGATATATTGAAGAAATGAATGTGAAAAGGAAGTGAAAACTCACCGTGGAAGCACATGAGGCTTAACGTCGGGATGAAGTTTTAATAAGAGGGGGTGTATGTAATGCCCGCCTCGGTACCTTAACTGTTTATAATAATGAGGTACTAGTTTTGAAATGAACCGGCTAAGTAAAACACGAACCATTTGAATTTACTTTGAAACTGCTTGAACGACAGTTATAGAAACTATTACCTTACTTAATAAATGAATGCTCGACTAATTGAGATAGAATGACTAAGTGTTGGATATGCTCGACTGATTGAGATAGAATGACTAAATGTTGGACATGCTCGACTGATTGAGATAGAATGACTAAATGTTAGATATGCTCGATTGATTGAGATAAAATGACTAAATGTTAGATATGCTCGACTGAATGAGATAGAATGATTGAATGTTGGATATGCTCAACTCATTGAGATAGAATGACTGAATGTTAGATATGCTTGACTGATTGAGATAGGATGCCTAAATGTTACATATGCTCGACTGATATAGATAGAACGACTGAATGTTAGATATGCTTGACTGATTGAGATAGAATGACTAAATGTTAGATATGCTCGACTGATTGAGATAGGATGACTAAATGTTACATATGCTCGATTGATTCAGATAGAATGATGAATGATAGATATGATTTACTGATTGAGAGAAAAGGATGAATGAAATATATGCTTAACTGACTGAGATATTATGATGGATGATGAAATATTTCATAGTGCAGCGCTACTAATATGCAGTTGAGTGTGTGTGTGTGTAGTGGCAGGTAAGATGATTTACCGACTGACCCGCAATGGAATTATAGGGGTCGTAAGAATGGAAAGAACACATAGGGGTACGACGACTGGTTGTCGACCATGGATTAGCAATCCACGCACGGGTGAAGCCATTTCAGCTCACCCAGGTAAGCGTATGCCATACGGGAAAGGCCATAATGCTTTAGTTGCGTATGATGAGTTGAAGGGCATGCAATAAGGAGAGCCTTGTCCCTCAACACCCCTTAGTGTCCAAGGAGTGCAGTTGAGAGATCGCAGTAACGGTTCCCGGTTGCAACGCAGTACTCCCCATAAGAAGGAAGAAATGAAACTGTTAGAAGGGATCGCCGAAGAGGTACCTAGACAAGAATGAGAGGAAGAAAATTAAGCAATGGTACAAATAAAAATTTCACATAAGATTTAATAAATACTTTATTTCATTTTGTTCTATTTTATTAATTTGAATAATTCTATTCAAGATTTTATTAATTTGAATTATTCATTTTAATTGATTTTATTAACTTGAAAAAGAATTGAAGAGATTGATTTTATTCAATATTAAATTTGATTAATTATGTTGATTGAAAAAGATTAATAATAAGAGAATAATTCTTATTCAAAGATTTTAATTTTATGGATTTTATTATTTTAAATCATTCTATTAAAGATTCTATTTAATTGACTTCATTATTTTGAGAAAGAATTGAAATAAGTCATTAATAAAATAATTGTTTTTCTTTTATTATTATTCAAGATTTTTACTTTAATTAATTTTATTATTCGTTTAAATTATTTTATAAAGATTATACTTTTAGTAAAATGAATCATCTTTTAATTCAATCTTAATATTAGGAAAAGAAACAAAAGTAGAAAGCAATAAGTCTAACTAAAAGATTGTTAATTAAACTAAATGAGAACCAAAAGAGAAGTAGAACTCTTCTACACCTAACTCCCACTGATCTAGGGATTTAGGTGCACATTAAAGACATTAAGAAGACACATGTGTTTGAGAATATTGGAAATTAAAATATTAAATTAAATTAAATATGTGCATGGACAGACACATGGCACATAGGATTTTGCTATATAATGAGGGAGGAGAAGGAGAGAAAGAAATCTCTTGCTCCCTAATGCTAGATGGTCACCATAATCTCGTATTATGTTATGATCCTTGGAGTTGGGATTAGCTAGAATGGGGATTGGGAGATCCTTTCGGGAAGCTAGCTTCTGTGTTCTTATGACCCCATTAGCTCGGGGGTTCGAGGTGAAGAAGAGTAGTCTCGATACGGTAGGGTGTTCAATTGAGGGGTCACTCGGTACTTCGTCAGGAAATTGGATTGGATCGTGTGGAAACCACTTCGAGGACTCCATCGATTCGCTGGACCAACCGTCGAAAATAAGTTTGAAGTATTTATTTTATTTATTTTGCTAACTCTTGTGGTGGAACGAATAAATTTGGGTATATAGTTTTATTTATTGACATTCATGTACTATAATAGATAGATCTAGATCTGTGGCCTCTATATCTTCATTTGAAAAATCGTACTGAAATTTCTGCAATTAATTATACTTATATTTTCAAATTCCATGGAAGCTTTTTTTGTTGTTGTTGTTGTTTTTGGGGAACCCAAAATGGGGGTCCCTACAAAGGAGGTGCCTCATCAAAGAATAGTGAAAGTGCTTATACCTCCAAGTAAGTAGACCACCATTTGCCAAGTGCATACAAGCTTCAAGTGACCAATCAAATATGATCCAATGGCATAGGTGAGGATCCCATGTCCTATAATGCTGCTCCAAAAGGATGTAACTTGCATCAAAATAATCAGCCATGTGTTCTTTCATCCAAGAAGTGAATGAAGAACATCCACTAAAATATAAGCCAAGTAGGGAGCAAAGGAAAGAATAAGCTTTCAAGGCGCTCACATAAGTATAATTTGTGCATCCATGAACATGTGTATTATCAAGGAATAACAAAGGATGTTGCTGCCAATAAAATTTTTATCCAATCATATATCTCTTCACCCAAGTAGTAGATGAAGTTCCTCAAATATCAATTGAACTAAGCAAGAAACAAGGAAAATCATGAGTCTTCAAGTGACTCAAGTGAACATCATAAGTGCATCCATGTAGATGTGTTTCATCATAAGGTAACAAGGGATGCTATTGCAAATTGAAATAAGAAATGGCTCTGATCATGTCATAATATAAAGGAGATATAGGAGTTTCATACTCCTCATGTGAAACCATAAAAAATAAACATTTCACCCATACTTCATTAGGATGAATGCTGCAAAATATGGCAGTGTAGGATATAGGAAAATGAACCAACTCAACCAAATGATTAGAAAGTGTAGAAGTATCCTCATGTGAATTTTTCATAAGGGTAGGACCATGCACCTCCCTCAAAAGTGCAAAACATTCCTCATAGGTTGGCTCCAAGGTAGTGGAATCAACTTCTTCAAAAAATGTGTAACCATTTCCATGAGGAAACTCAAGTTCCTCTTCCACCACATCAAGTGCTTGGATCTCATCAATCTCATCTTAATACACATCAATCACATGCAAATTTCCATGTTTCTCATGATCTACCTTCTCATGAGAATCCTCCATGCATTCTACCATATGACAATTTGAAGCATAGGAGGAAGAACACGTATATTGCAACCTTTCAAGAAGTTGCTCATTTTTAATTTTGAGTTTATGAATATCCTCATTATTATTCAAGTATGTATCATGTAATAATTCATTAAACTCAACCAAATTGTTTCTATCAAAAAGCAAAGACATGAAATTACCTTTGATGCTGCACATTGCTCTTTGAATCTTCTTCATGTCTTCAAGGAAGGATGGATTTTTCAATGAAGAAACTTTCCAACAAGAATTTGACCTAAATTTCTTGAGTGTCATGGAGCATTCTAATGGTATCTTGGATCTTCTTTTCATTCATCTTTAATGACCCTTCAAGAAAAAGAGGCTCTTGCAAATGAACCTCCTCATCTTCTTCCTTAGTACTTGGACCAACTTCATGAAGCTCAAGTGGTGATGGGGAAGTTGATCTTGTTTCTTCTTCAACTTCTACAAAGTCTTCATTTTCATTATTAATGTAAGTTTGGCTTGCAAAAAAACTTTCAAAAGTGATCTCTATGTCACCAACATAGAGGTGTGAGCACCCATCAGTTGGTACTCCTTCATAGTTCAAGCATCCATCAGTAGATGCTCTTTGAGTCATGTCCAAAGTAGAATGTGTCTCGAAATGATCTTCAATATTTTCAATAGAGTCTTCTTCATATTTGGAATCTCTTTTTAAGGAAAACCCAAAAACTCTCTTCAAGTAGGATATACAACCATTCCCTGAAGCTTCAGATATTTCATTGCTCTTTTCACTCACATACCTATGATTTTCTCTCCAAGGTCTTTTACAAGAGTGGCACAAACATTTAATCACTAACTCCACATCTTAATTTTTGGGCCTATTTGAAAACACCCAATCAGCAAAGTCTTCAAAAGGAGGGGCCTTTTTTGTATTTCCCTTATACAAGTCAAGATATGCCTAATATTGTTGGGGGAAGGTTTTATATGTTGATCTCCATCTTTTTAACTCATTCATAGAATTAAGCTTTGGTAGTGTGACACACTCATATTTATCATACATATGGTCATGATATTAATATTCATTCCTCATGAAATTGTAAGAAGTGTTGCATGATGGCACCTTTTCCTCTCACCATTCACATTCTGCTTCATATTGTTCACAATCATTTGCATACTACTCATAAGCCTTATACTAATAGGAGTCATCATAATAGTAAGACATGGCTGCAAATTATTATTCAATGTCCGATATTAATTCACAGGTGCAATGAACATGCTCTGATACCACTGTAATGTCCATTTTTAGAAATTTATTATAATGGTGAAAATTTAAATTTTTCCATTAGTTCGACCCTTAACTAGTATTGGTTTCTTGGTCTCCAAATGACTCCAAATGCTCCCAAATTGTTACAGAAGGTGTATGGATGATATTAGGACGTGATTATGAGGTTCATGGATGCTTTCGAGTCTTCAAAATGCTTCTTCATATCACCTTTGATTTCTGGTCACGGTAGGGGTTTAGACTAGCAATTTGGGGTTCAATGCCCCTCTGGGTAGATGCTGAAAATGACTCTCCAAATGCTATGAAACTGAACAATATGACTCCAAAATCTTATACAATGGACATGAAACTTGTATAACACATTATTGACAGTCCATACATCATTAATTCAACAATGGTTCACTTGTCCATTTGAATATATCAGCGTATCATTGGCATGCATCAACATAGTGGGGAAAATGACACCATTTGCTCATTAATGATAAGATTTACACAGTTTCACTTGGAATATGGACTTGAAGATATTATGAATATGAAGAAAATATCATTTACATCAGATGATAAAAGTATGGGTCATTAGAATCTCCCCCAAAGAGAACAACAACTCACAAAGTGTGCCCCACCTGAAGCATCATGAATATGTTGAGAAAACTGGAAATGGTTGGAGAAACAAGCTGAACTAGAAGTGATCATGAGCTACACTATAGCTTGAACCTGAATCATAAGACTCCATTGAATCTCCAAATGAAAGGTCTGAATGGCCTTTGTAATGCCCCTAGACTACTGTAGACCTTGAGAGAACCTGTTGAGTGACCTGACTGTTTGAAACATTAATAAATAAACCCTTTGATTTTATTTAGAGTGTATTTATGATTACGATTGATTGTAAATCAATGAAATAATGATATATGTGTATTTGGGTAGTTATTGTGAATTAACGATTTCGTGTTGTTTAATGATTAACTTTAATATTGAAGCTGTACATGTGAATGATGCTTAACGACTAGCTGTATGATTAACTATGAGATGAAAATGAAGAAAGTAGATATTGACAAGATGCAATTCTGAGTAGATGAATGAATAATGTTATGAGTAAAACATAAATGCTTAACAAAGTAGCATATTGATAAATCAAATTATGATTATTGAGGACATTACTACCAATATATGTTTGTGAGAAATGTGTGTAGAGACATGTCAAACGATTCACCGACAAACACATAAAGGAATATGAAGGGTCATAGAGTACAGATAAATCACACACAGGGAGAGCGACGACGATGTCGACTTCCGACAGAATACCACGCATGAGTAGATAAGCACTGATGCGCTTGCTCAAGAGGAAAGTGTGAGGGCGTATGAGGTTGGCCACAATGGAGATGGTCACGTATGAGTTGGGGGGTACATAGTGAGAACGGACTCGCTCCTCAGCGCCATGAGTCCCTAATAGTGTGTAGACAGAGGATAGAAGGTAACGACTCTTGAAATCCCAACATGAAGTTCCCGCAAGTCAAAATGGAAGGATGATGGCAGAAGGGCCCGACGATGCGATACCCTGCGAAGAACGGAAAGAGTGGACACAAGGACCCAACGATGTGGTACCTTGCCGAGAAATGGAAACGATTGATGACTGGACCCAACGGAGTGGTGCCATGTCGGGGAAATGAAATTAAGGAATGGGGAATCCCAACGGCGTGGCACCGGGGCCCTAGTGAAAAAGACTGTTAAACTTAACTGCATAAAAACATATAAGTTTTCACCTAAAACATTACTTAGAAATGCATTTGAGTACTTTAGGCATTTGTACATAAATGATTATTTTGAGCATTTAAAATAATATAAATCTTTAGTTTAGGAGCAAAGTAGAATCATAAGCATGGACACCTAGTCAACTCCACCTACACCTCAAAACTAGGACTTAAGTAAAATATCTAGGGGCCAAACATGAGCAAACTTAGGGATGTTGGTGCAACTCCTAGAAAAACTGACACATGGATGGGTGAGTATTATTAAATTGGAAATTTAATAAAATATGTATTTATGTATGAAGCAACATGTGTCACATGGAATGTTCCTTTAAAAGGAAGGCTTTGGGAATGTGTAAAGGACCCAGATCCTGGATGATTATCGTAATTTTGAATTGCCTCATGACTTGCTGCTATTGAGGGTTTGGCTGAAAATTTTGGTGGGGGTAAACCCAAGCTGAGTTTCTCAAATTGTTGTGTGTGAGCTCTACGACCCAAAGCTCGCGGGAGGCCATGCGACTGAAAGCATGAGCCTATGGTTGGGTGGCAAAGCTAACGGTTTCTTCGCCTATGGTTCAAACGAGCTTTGTTGGAAGGATCCTACGGAAGATGAGGACAATAGTGGACAAGATGAATCGGTTGACAGGTTATGTTTTGTTTTAATTTGCTAAGTTATTAATTTAATTATTTTATTTTTCCTGTAAATTAAAATAGCTAATGTATTTGTATCAAGTTTTTAAGTTTCAGGTTTAGTTTAGAAGGAGCCCAAAAGAGGGGCCCTACATTTGGTATCAGAGCTGGTCGAGCCTTGAGGGCACTAGACTCATATTTCTACCAAGGGGATTTTGGTAAAACTCATAAAATAAAAACGTGGATCGACGATAGCTCTATGAAGGACTTCATCAATGGTTCAGATAACTACCCGACAGGTACTATTCGTTTAATGGAGTCTTTCCTTGTTATAATTATATAGATAAAAATTTAGTTACAACCTTTATGTATAGAAATATTTCTGAGAATTAGAGGATTGAGCTTTCGTTGCTGCTGTAGAAGTAAGTAAATTAAATTCCTGAAGATGTTACTGCTCGCTCAAATTATATAAAAGTATGGATCGCATTTTCTGAGCAACTAGAAGACCTTTGTATGACAGTATTTTCGATAATTGTTTTCTGTGTATTTTATTTAAGGATCTCAGCTGTAGCTGATAATTTTTGTACATCTTGATTTTATGAATGCTCTCCGATTTTAGGGAAGGGATGACTTCTTAAAAGAAGTCTGATTCCAGAGTATTTGCGCACTATTTATTTATATAATGGATGGATATTTAGTGTGTTATGTTCGTAAGATCTCTGCATATAAAATTTGATATTGAAAACTTTTTGTATACTGTATATTTTGTTTTTACTAAGTTTTGGGGAGCGATTTCCCTTGTGATCGCCTTTACGAACCCGATCAGATCCCTGTTTCTGGTTTCAGATCCTTGTCTATTCCTTGATTGGATTTGTAATCTTTGTGCCGTATCCTATGCTGGGCGAACGAGGGATAGAATCGATCCTTGTCCATTTCCTTTATTGCATTTGTAATCTCTGTGTCCTATTTTATACTGGGTGATTTAGGGATGGAATTAGATCCCTGTCTGTTCTCTAATTTGTATATATGTAACCCCTGTAAGAGATTTATGCTGGGCGATTTAGGAATGATCAGATCCATGTTTGTGGTTTATAACTTACTTTCAAAACTCAGTTGCAATATTTAATTTGAAAAAAATAGCGAAGCTCTGTGTTGATATACATTCTGCATATTAGCATGCATATTGTAGCTTAACTCCGTATTAATTTTAAATGTTAGGTTTCAGATCGGAATTTTATAATCTAAATCTCAGTTTTGGATTGGCCGGATCGAGTCTGTATTTTGATTAGAACACTCAGTTTCATGTCCAGATTGGAACTGGATCCCAATTATCCCCTCATTGTTTTTCAACTTGTTGCAAAAGAATCGATAAATTCTGGATTGTGTGAATTCGGTTCTTTAGAATTTCATTTATTGTGGTAACAATCAGTATTATGCTGTCGATACATGGATCCTTTACTTTGTAATTATTTGATTCTATTTAACTATAAATTCACTTCCACTGATCAACGCCATGATCTCTTTCAGTATCAACGTTTGGGTATTATCTTGCATCATTGGCTAAATGAAATTCCATTACTCTATTATTTACCAGAACGATTTCATGGCATGAGATATCCGCGTAGCTAGTTTTAATCCCCGACCGATACACTGTATGCAAAGTCTTTAATTTCAGATCGAATCCTGTATGAATTATCCTATTTAGTTTTTAAAGCCGGAGTATGATTCGTTGTATGAAATTCCTTATATTTAATATTTAAAATCTTAGATAGATGCCTTGCATGAATTTTAATCCTTCAGTCTAAATCTTAGTTCAAATTCTTGTATGAATTTTCGTATCGAGTCTTTCTTTTAATCGGTATGATATCCGTTCTTTACTATTTATTTACCCTGATAAAAGCTCAATGCTCAGATCGGGTCCGATCTTGAAACTCTGCCATTCAAATACCTTCATCAATTTAAATATTGCGCACAGTCCCAACCGTGGGATATCTATGTTCTGACATACTCTGACTACACTTAAGTCTGTGCCATACTCGTGAAAATGATCTTGATCTTACGCCTAAATTCTGGAGTACCTTTGCATTCATCAACGAATGAATCGGGTAATACCTGCGTTCTTACCTGACTTACTCAGACAAGCAGGCCCTACAACCATATCTCACGATCCCTCATTTGATATTTGAATTCGAATTCTGTGCCAAGTAATTAGAAACTGTTACTGAGCAAATCGCCCGAATCTGCTCCTCACCTGCGAGTACATGAAATCACTAACTCGCTTTCTGCAGAGAAAGTTTCACACCGAGTAAATGAAACCTTTGATTGATAGATGTTGTCGTGTTAATGACCAAAGCCAGAGAAGTGCCCCACTCCTATTACCACTCGGCAAGCGTACAGACTTGGCGTGATCACACACTCTCTCTGTTAAACTGATTCCTACCACGATGTCACGCACATGCAGTCGACAGTAATAACACTAAGTGAATCACCAGAGCTTAACAGCTATTCACTACTTTATGCAGCCGTCAGCGGACACGATATTCTTGCTCAAGTGACCATCCCTGGAGCACCGTTGATGCTCGACACTCAACAACCTCAGTGGGGGAATCAAGCAGGTGTCGTTTAGGGTTTGAACTCGTTGATCTGTTTATTAGGTCTGTCTTAATTAAAGAGTTCAGTAATAATGGTGACAGTGCATTGCTTGCGATCCGTAAGCCACTATCACTATCATGGCATTATGTACATGTCGATGGTTAATAAAAAAAAAGGGAGAGAAACATTACTAAAGCATTGTATCTTTTTACTGATATGCTCAAATGTTACCTTTAAATAAAAATCAAATTGTGAAACTTATATTCAAAATTGCTTTTAGTAAGCTTATCAGATAGACTTGAGTCTATAATGGAAATAGTTTAGGTGCATTAACTTGACTATCTATTATACTATAAGATATAAATTTAGGTGCGATATTTATATCCTAAAGATTTATATGCTTTGGGATTAGATGTCAAGGATTTTAGTTGATTATTTAAATGTATGAAAAGTTGTTGAATGCATAGGAACATATAATTATATCTAGATAGCATAAGATATATAGCATTTATAATATGCATATGTTATTATGGCATATTTGGGAATGATAGTAACTGTATGGAATTATATATTATTGGTAAGGATAATATATCTAGCATTAATGAAGTACATGTATTGCCTTGTTGCATATAGAAGAAACTAAATATACATTAAGTGTTTAAATGTTGGAGATATACATTAAGTGTTAAATGTTGGAGATGTACATTAAGTGTTTAAATGGTGGAGGTTACCAATAGTATTATAATTCAACATTTATGTTAAAAAATAAATAAATAAATTTCGAGACAACGGCTTTTAATTTTTGACAAGAGGAAGGTTAAGAGAATCATTGTATTTTTTGATTAATTTTCTTATGTGAAGGATGGAAGAGTTAATTACTATAGTAACCAATTTAAAAAAGGTTATTGATTTACAATTAATTCTCCTATTTGGAGAATGGAGGAATTATCTAGTATAGTGACTAAGGTTAAAAGAAATGTTAGATTTATAACTAATTGTCTTAGTGAAGAATGGAAGGATTATATGATATAGCAACTAATGTTAAAATAATTCTTACATTTATAATTACTTTTCTTAAGTGAAGATTGGAAGAATTTCTTAGTGTAGTAACTATTGTGTGAACTACGGATGCAATATGGCTTTTAGTTAAAATTGTGGATCTTCATGAATGAATAGGAGATAAAGGAAATCTAGTTGGGATTGACAACCCATGAATGTATCATCAGATTGATATTATGAGAAATTATGATTGAGTTCCTGAGGATGTATTGGAACCATACTAAATGATATAGGAAATAATGACTTGAACCACTTGTGCTTATAGCCATGATTGTTGGAGAAAAATAGAATAGAATGACAGAAGATGAGAATAGAAATTAATATAAATCCTAGTGTCGAAAGTACAAGAACAAAAACTCACTTCCGGATGAAGTTCTATTTAAGAGGGAGGGTGTATGTAATGCCCCTAGAATGACTGTGGAGCTTAAGGGCACCTGTCGAGTGACCTGGATGAACAACTTCGATATAGTGGTCTCTTGAGCCTTGTTATGTCTTAAAAGATTAAGGAAAACCTGAAGATGTGAATGATGAAAATAATTGATAAAGGAATTAAGGAATTAAATTATATTGTGTGGGCTAGGATAATTGATTGATTACATCTTGCTTAATGATTAGCCCTGATTGATCAAGTCAAGTGCAGTGGGACAGTTATAGTCCTAGCTCTTTGACTTGGGAGGATGCAACTGAGATGCATCACAACTTTCCGCATTTATTCTGAACTTCGGGATGAAGTTATAAATAAGTAGGGGTGTATGTAATGCCCCTAGACTACTGTAGACCTTGAGAGAACCTGTTGAGTGGCCTGACTGTTTGAAACATTAATAAAATAACCCTTTGATTTCATTTAGAGTGTATTTATGATTACGATTGATTGTAAATCAATGAAATAATGATATATGTGTATTTGGGTAGTTATTGTGAATGAATGATTTCATGTTGCTTAACGATTAACTTTAATATTGAAACTGTACATGTGAATGATGCTTAATGACTAGCTATATGATTAACTATGAGATGAGAATGAAGAAAGTAGATATTGACAAGATGCAATTCTGAGTAGATGAATGAGTAATGTTATGAGTAAAACATAAATGCTTAACAAAGTAGCATATTGATAAATCAAATTATGATTATTGAGGACATTACTACTAATATATGTTTGTGGAAAATGTGTGTAGCGACAGGTGAAACGATTCACCGACAGAGACACAAAGGAATATGAAGGGTCATAGAGTATGGATAAATCACACACAGGGAGAGCAACGATGATGTCGACTTTCGATGGAATACCACGCATGAGCAGATAAGCACTGATCCGCTTGCTCAAGAGGAAAGCGTGAGGGCATTCAAGGTGGGCCACGACGGAGATGGTCATGTACGAGTTGGGGGGCACGCAGTGAGAACGGACTCACTCCTCAGTTCCATTAGTCGCTAATAGCGCGTAGACGGAGGATAGAAGGTAACGACTCCTGAAATCCCTACATGAAGTTCCCGCAAGTCAAAACGGAAGGATGATGACAGAAGGGCTCGACGATACGACACCCTGCCAAGAACGGAAAGAGTGGATGCAAGGACCCGATGATGTGGTACCTTGCCGAGAAATGGAAATGATCCATGACTAGACCCAATGGAGTGGTGCCATGTCGGGGAAATGAAATTAAGGAACAGGGAAGCCCAACGGCATGGCACCGGGGTCCTAGTGAAAAAGATTGTTAAACTTAACTGCATAAAAACATATAAGTTTGCACCTAGAACATTACTTAGAAATGCATTTGAGTACTTTAGGCATTTGCACATAAATGATTATTTTGAGCATTTAAAATAATATAAATCTTTAGTTTAGGAGAAAAGTACAATCATAAGCATGGACACCTAGTCAACTCCACCTACACCTCAAAACTAGGACTTAAGTAAAATATCTAGGGGACAAACATGAGCAAACTTAGGGATGTTGGTGCAACTCCTAGAAAAACTGACACATGGATGGGTGAGTATTATTAAATTGGAAATTTAATAAAATATGTATTTATGTATGAAGCGACATGTGTCGCATGGAATGTTCCTTTAAAAGGAAGGCTTTGGGAGTGTGTAAAGGACCCATATCCTGGATGATTATCGTAATTTTGAATTGCCTCATGACTTGCTACTATTGAGGGTTTGGCTGGAAATTTTGGTGGGGGCTAAACCCAAGCTGAGTTTCTCAAATTGTTATGTGTGAGCTCTACGACCCAAAGCTCAGGGGAGGCCATGCGACTGAAATCATGAGCCTATGGTTGGGTGGCGAAGCTAATGGTTTCCTTTCCTATGGTTCAAACGAGCTTTGCTAGATGGATCCTACAGAAGACGCGGACAATAGTGGACAAGATGAATCGGTTGACAGGTTATGTTTTGTTTTAATTTGCTAAGTTATTCATTTAATTATTTTATTTTTCCTGTAAATTAAAATAGTTAATGTGTTTGTATCAAGTTTTTAAGTTTTAGGTTTAGTTCAGAAGGAGCCCAAACGAGGGGCCCTACAACCTTTCCAATTAACAAATAGGATGGGAATCTTTCACCCTTGAAATTGGTGCTAAGGCAAGTAGAGTAGCACTCCATTAGATATCCTCTCAAATGCAAATTCTGAAAATGATCAAAAGCCACCATCCTTCTTTGCTATTGTCTTTTATAAACTTCTAAGGTCCTCCATGGGTCAAATTCCTTCCAAGAGCTTCATTCCAACTCAAGTTGGGAAGAGATTCCAATGTGTGCCACTTGTACCTCCAATTCTAGACTCCTCCTCCACCAAATTTGAATAGGTGTCTCTTTGGCTTCTCTAACTCCCTTGAGCACTCTCTTGGAGGCTATTTTTATCCCTGACATGTCATATATGTCAGATGTCAGCATTCCTGTGTTATTTGTGTCATAGGTGTCATCGCATCTTCATCATTGTTGTCATAGAGCTATGGAATCTAGTCCAAGTGTCCCACTAGCTCCAAAATGCCTCTTCCTCTTCCATGGGAGTTACTCTTCGATTCCAATTCGACCTTCATTGATTCATTCCAAGTATATTGACCTTCCAAATCCCCAAGATCATTAGACTGCACCTTGGATTCAAATGGGTGAGAATCATGCAAAGTGTAGTGGGGAATCTTGCCACAAATGGGTCCCACAACCTCTTATGTGTCCTCATGAACCAATGCCACATTATTTTCTTTGTATTATTATTTAATTGAACCATTTAATGTGAATTTGTAAGTCTAAGGTCACTTTGGGTCTTGTAGCTTCTTTGTTCCATCTTTTAATGCTTCCACCCCCAACCTTGGGAATTAGTAATTTCCCTCCATGACAGTTCATTTCAATGGGTATATTAGAAACTTTGAATTGGGAATTTCTCTTAATGTGACCCACCTTGTCCATTTGGATCTAATTTCACATTATTACTAACATGGACATCATTCTTGGAAATTTTTTGACCCTTAGCATCAATTTGACAAACTATCATGAGTATGGTGAAGGGGCTTAGTCCATTGTGACCCAATGCAAAATTTTGGGACATGACATACATGTAAATTCAAAGAGAAAGAGTGTATTAAGACTATGGAAGAATTAGATTTATATATGTTTTATATTCAATTGATTTATATGAATGTCTTAAAGTTATCATATAGATAATATCAAGAATGTTTGTATCTAGTATATGATGTTATCATAACACCACTCAATAAGCGAGAAAATAAAATTCTTTGGATGTGAATAGAACTATCAGGATATAAACAAGCAAAACCTTAATGATGAAAGCCAATAAATATTGGTTATTCTCTCAATCCCGGAGTTAACTTATTAATTACATGGAAGAATACCGACTACTTCTCAGTGTTGAAGTTAATTTAAGTAATCATGTGTTTTGCAATGTTACGAAGATCCTTAAGAAATTTTTTTTTTTAGGGTGTATGTATACCCCAATTATCGGCATTTAAAGGTGAAAGTACTATAGAAATGTTTGTTAAACCGGGGGGGGATTAAAATCCTTAAATAAAGATTTTGGAAGTCTTTCTTACAAACTTGATTTTGGGTCAATCATGAAGGAAGAAAGTGACTAGGAAAGTTTGCTTCTTTAGATAAAATGCAATCATGACACTAACTAAGATCAACTAATGTTGGTGGGGTTACATGAAGAAAAATGGGTGATCTTTGTCATTGTTGTTGAATATCCTATACAAAAAGGGAAATAGTAACAATATAAAGATCCTAGAATATGCCAACTAAGAAAGGAAATTGTTGAATAGAGATTGTATCGATAACATAAATTTGAATTTCAAGGAAGATGTCCATGGAGAAAGGAATAAAGACCAGATATATTTACAAATTTCCTACATAGCCATGATGAGAAGACAAGTATACAGATATATATGTGGTGAATTTACTAAATGACAGAAAATTGATACATTTTAAATGGAAAGACACCAAGATGCTCACATTTAAGAAACTTTGAACGATTATCGAGGAAGTGAAACAGACTTGAAATTTGAAAAACGAGGTATCAATGTTACTAACATCAGGAGCTGAGCCCAATGACGCTAATTTTTCCAGCATGACAATGTTGTTAAAAAGAATGAAAAAGTACAAACTCGATGTGACCATGACAACGGTAAATGAAGAAGTATTAATTGGGAAAGTCCACCGAAAGGTCCAAATGAAGACAATTTTAGTAAAACGAAGCATGAAGATGATCAACACAATGAAATGAATGCAATGATGCTAACAATAGGACATGGTCAAACCTTCATGAAAAGATGACTAGCCCTTGAGATGGAACTCGATGAGTTTAAGAAAACCCACAGTCTACGACTTGATGAGTATGTTGAAGTGGTCCTATGCCAACATAAATGACGAATTGAGGTAAGGACGTTATAAGTTCATTGACATGGGCATTATGTTACTGATGATCTCACTAGAAGTTAAAGTTTAATATGATCGACTAAATCGCTAAGTTTTTATGTTTGGAATCCTGTCAAATTGAGAAACGTAGTCTTTTGGGAATTGGATTTTGGAATATTTGGTAGTCTCTCTTGATTTGTTAATCCATGACTATAACTTACCCATCTGTATTTTAAGGAAGATTGTATGATGTTTACCTCCTCACCTTGGAGGAGAGGATAGCCATATGGATTTGAATTCTTAAATTGATTATGTTGTGCTAAAATCCTATTGGATACATGTCGTGTGGTTAATGATGCGATCTAGATTAAGTGAATATCGTGGATCCTTGTGAATGAATAGGATATGTTGGAAAAACTAAGATAGCATTGACGAATATTGAAAATATTACTGGACTAAAATTGCGTTAAATCATCATTGGATTACTGAGAACCTATTGGAACCGGTGGATGAAACATAAAATCAGTGTTGATAGAAAAGCTAGGTTTATGGTCATGGTTATTTGATAAAAATAGAAGAGGATGGCATGAAATTGATTTAAAGAGAGGGTGAAAACGTGAAGTTGGGAAACACTTTTATGACAACGAAGTGAAAAAAACTAGTTCACGTGGATGATCACGCAAAAAAAAGTCAACCTCAAACTCTAGGACGAGATTTTATGAGAGTTCAAATTCTCGGCGGAGAGTTTAATAAAACTCTAGGCCGAGAGTTTGAACCAATTACCGCATTGTATTTTTAAAAAAACTCTTGCATGAGAGTTTGTACTAAGTTCTCGGTTGAGAGTTTGGAAGATATTTTTTCGGCCGAGAGTTCATGGTCAACAAAACCTGCGAAAATATCTGGCATCTTTCTGGAACCTACAACTTCAGTAAGCCCAAACCCTTACAAATTTTAAATATTATTTGTCGGACTTGGTAGCAATGGATTCATCTTTGAATCTAGTTTCCAATGATATAATAATTGTTTCATTTCGATTTGAATTTCTATTTATTAATAATTATTTTCTAAACCTTATCCCTTAAGAATTTTACTACTCTGGAAATCACCCGAAATGAAAATTCAATATAATAACAAAGACAAAACCAAAAAATTTGAAATCTTCACAAAGATCTTCCTTGCCCTATTCAAAAGTGTACTTTTATTTTTTTCAATAAGAGTCACACTAAAAATAAAATTGAATCTTACCAACATGTGTCGATAACGCACAACTTTCTGAACATATGCTATTTTGATAAATAATAAAAAATAGTTCTCAAGTCCAAAAAACCTCAAACTATAGTTCATGCACAAGTGCAGTGTGTGTAGATTATTATCCTACATTGTTTTACCTAAAATGAATAACCATCTCTCAAAAACCTAGTGCTCATGCTGGTCACTCATTATCCATACCTAAACTTTTCAAGTATATGTTGTTGGTGAGCACCAAATTTGTCCCATGATATGTCCATAAAAAACATTAAAAAAAATACGAGTAGAAAGCTAATTCAATTATCTAAAACGTTTGTGTTTACTTCAAGTTGAAATTCCTAAGGGAGATATGGGTTTGAAGAGGTCAAAGTTGGAAAACATAAAATTTAGCAGTTGTGTTTGTCAAAACAAGCCAAAAGTGTTACCCAACTTCGCGTTTTCACTCGAGAGAGTGAATGTGTATGTGAATGTATAATAAATCTTAACTTTGGAATGAATTCTAAATAAGGAGGGGTGTATGTAATGCCTCTCAACACCGCTATGACTATCGATATTGAGGATACTTATTTGTAAGTGACCCAGTTAAAGAAACCAAGATAAATGATTGCTTATATGTTGATTTAGAATAAATTGTTGACTAATTAGCGATATATGTGATAAATGAATATCTTTCTAATGAATGATTGATTTAATGTTGATTATGGATACTTGTGATTTTAATATGAAATATTGTTGATTTATTAGCACATGTGAAATCTTATGATAAATGTCATATTTATGCTGGAATATGGAAATGGAATTATGCAAGTGATTATGATGTGAATCCAATGGACAATTATCTATGTTTTCTTAATGATTAGCGAATGAATGAATGAATTACGATATGATGATTTTTGAGCAGTACTATTGATGTGTGCTCTGAGTATGTGTACAGTGACAAGTAAGGTGGTTTATTGACTGGATCATGATAGAACAAAAAGGGGGACATAGAGAATGGGAAAAGCACACACGGGATATGACGATGGTGTCGGCTCCCGATAGCATCCGCACATGAGTTCAAATCCCATTCAACTTTACTCGGGTGGGCATGAATTTTTATGGGTGAGACCATAACGGTTTGGTCACATACGAGGTTGAGGGGTGTGCAGTAAGAAAAAACTTACTCCTCAGCACCATTAGTCTCACATAGAGTGCAGTCAGATGATTTATGGTAACGGTTCCTAAAATGAGAAATTATTGTCGGAAGGACTCGACGATGTGGTACCTAGAAAGTAAAGTGAAAATTATTGTCGGAAGGGCCCAATGAGGTGGTACCTAGACAATTACTGCAAATAAAGTGTTGTCAAAAGGACCTGGCGATGTGGTACCAAGATTTATTAGCAACGACGATGTCGAATTTCGACGGAATACAACGCATGAGCAGATAAGCACTGATCGACTTGCTCAAGAGGAAAGCGTGAGGGCGTACGAGGTGGGCCACGACGGAGATGGTCACGTACGAGTTGGGGGGCGCGCAGTGAGAAGAGACTCACTCCTCAGTGCCATTAGTCCCTAATAGCGCGTAGACGGAGGATAGAAGGAAACGACTCCTAAAATCCCTACATGAAGTTCCCGCAAGTCAGAACGGAAGGATGATGACAGAAGGGCCCGACAATACGGTACCCTGCCAAGAACGGAAAGAGTGGATGCAAGGACCTGACGATGTGGTACCTTGCCGAGAAATGGAAACGATTGATGACTAGACCCAATGGAGTGGTGCCATGTCAGGGAAATGAAATTAAGGAACGGGGAATCCCAACGGCATGGCATTGGGTCCTAGTGAAAAAGATTGTTAAACTTAATTGCATAAAACATATAAGTTTGCACCTAGAACATTACTTAGAAATGCATTTGAGTACTTTAGGCATTTGCACATAAATGATTATTTTCAGCATTTAAAATAATATAAATATTTAGTTTAGGAGAAAAGTACAATCATAAGCATGGAGACCTAGTCAACTCCACCTACACCTCAAAACTAGGAGTTAAGTAAAATATCTAGGGGACAAACATGAGCAAACTTAGGGATGTTGGTGCAACTCCTAGAAAAACTGACACATGGATGGGTGACTATTATTAAATTGAAAATTTAATAAAATATGTATTTATGCATGAAGCAACATGTGTCGCATGGAATGTTCCTTTAAAAGGAAGGCTTTGGGAATGTGTAAAGGACCCAAATCCTGGATGATTATCATAATTTTGAATTCCCTCATGACTTGCTGCTATTGAGGGTTTGGCTGGAAATTTTGGTGGAGGGTAAGCCCAGGCTGAGTTTCTCGAATTGTTGTGTGTGAGCTCTACGACCCAAAGCTTGGGGGAGGCCATGTGACTGAAATCATGAGCCTATGGTTGGGTGGCGAAGCTAACGATTGCTTTGCCTATGGTTCAAACGAGCTTTGCTAGAAGGATCCTACGGAAGACGCGGACAACAGTGGACAAGTTGAATCGGTTGACAAGTTATGTTTTGTTTTAATTTGCTAAGTTATTCGTTTAATTATTTTATTTTTTCTGTAAATTAAAATAGCTAATGTGTTTGTATCAAGTTTTTAAGTTTCAGGTTCAGTTCGAAATTGGTGCTAAGGCAAGTAGAGTAGCACTCCATTAGATATCCTCTCAAATGAAAATTTTGAAAATGATCAAAAGCCACCATCCTTCTTTGCTATTGTCTTTTATAAACTTCTAAGGTCCTCCATGGGTCAAATTCCTTCCAAGAGCTTCATTCCAACTCAAGTTGGGAAGAGATTCCAATGTGTGCCACTTGTACCTCCAATTCTAGACTCCTCCTCCACCAAATTCGAATAGGTGTCTCTTTGGCTTCTCTAACTCCCTTGAGAACTCGCTTGGAGGCTATTTTTATCCCTAACATGTCATATATGTTAGATGTCAGTATTCATGTGTTATTTGTGTCATAGGTGTCATCGCATCTTCATCATTGTTGTCATAGAGCTAGGGAATCTAGTCCAAGTGTCCCACTAGCTCCAAAATGCCTCTTCCTCTTCCATGGGAGTTACTCTTCCACTCCAATTCAACCTTCATTAAGTCATTCCAAGTATATTGGCCTTTCAAATCCCCAAGATCATTATGCTGCACCTTGGATTCAAATGGGTGAGAATCATGCCAAGTGTAGTGGGAAATCTTGCCACAAATGGGTCCCACAACCTCTTATGTGTCCTCATGGTCCAATGCCACATTATTTTCTTTGTATTATTATTTAATTGAACCATTTAATGTGAATTTGTATGTCTAAGGTCACTTTGGGTCTTGTAGCTTCCTTGTTCCAGCTTTTAATGCTTCCACCCCCAACCTAGGGAATTAGTAATTTCCCTCCATGACAGTTCATTTCGATGGGTATATTACAAATTTTGAATTGGGAATTTCTCTTAATGTGACCCACCTTGTCCATTTGGATCTAATTTCACATTATTACTAACATGGACATCATTCTTGGAAATTATTTGACGCTTAGCATCAATTTGAAAAACTATCATGAGTATGACCAAGGGGCTTAGTCCATTGTGACCCAATGCAAAATTTTGGGACATGACATACATGTAAATTCAAAGAGAAAGAGTGCATTAAGACTATGGAAGAATTAGATTTATATATGTTTTATATTCAATTTATTTATATGAATGTCTAAAAGTGATCATATAGATAATATCAAGAATGTTTGTATCTAGTATATGATGTTATCATAACACCACTCAATAAGCGAGCAAATAAAATTCTTTGGATGTGAATAGAACTATCGAGATATAAACAAGCAAAACCTTAATGATGCAAGCCAATAAATATTAGTTATTCTCTCAGTCCCGGAGTTAACTTATTAATTACATGGAAGAATACCGCTACTTCTCAGTGTTGAAGTTAATTTAAGTAATCTTGTGTTTTGCAATGTTACGAAGATCCTTAAGAATTTTTTTTTTTTTAGGGTGTATGTATACCCCAATTATCCGCATTTAAAGGTGAAAGTACTATAGAAATGTTTGTTAAACTGGGGGGGGATTAAAATCCTTAAATAAATATTTTGGAAGTCTTTCTTACAAACTTGATTTTGGGTCAATCATGAAGGAAGAAAGTGACTAGGAAAGATTGCTTCTTTAGATAAAATGCAATCATGACACTAACTAAGATCAACTAATGTTGGTGGGGTTACATGAAGAAATATGGGTGATCTTTGTCATTGTTGTTGAATATCCTATACAAAAAGGGAAATAGTAACAATATAAAGATCCTAGAATATGCCAACTAAGAAAGGAAATTGTTGAATAGAGATTGCCTCGATAACATAAATTTGAATTTCAAGGAAGATGTCCCTGGAGAAAGGAACAAAGACCAGATATATTTACAAATTTCCTACATAGCCATGATGAGAAGACAAGTAGACAGATATATATGTGGTGAATTTACTAAATGACAGAAAATCGATACATTTTAAATGGAAAGACACCAAGATGCTCACATTTACGAAACTTTGAACGATTATCGAGGAAGTGAAATGGACTTGAAATTTGAAAAACGAGGTATCAATGTTACTAACATCAGGAGCACAGCCCAATGACGCTAATTTTTCCAGCATGACAATGTTGTTAAAAGGAATGAAAAAGTACAAACTCGATGTGACCATGACAACAGTAAATGAAGAATTATTAATTGGGAAAGTCCACCGAAAGGTCCAAATGAAGACAATTTTAGTAAAACGAAGCATGAAGATGATCAACACAATGAAATGAATGCAATGATACTAACAATAGGACATGGTCAAACCTTCATGAAAATATGACTAGCCCTCGAGATGGAACTCGATGAGTTTAAGAAAACCCACAGTCTACGACTTGATGAGTATGTTGAAGTGGTCCTATTCCAACATAAATGACGAATTGAGGTAAGGATGTTATAATCTCATTGACATGGACATGATGTTATTGACGATCTCACTAGAAGTTAAAGTTTAATATGATCGACTAAATCGCTAAGTTTTTATGTTTGGAATCCTGTCAAATTGAGAAAAGTAGTCTTTTGGGAATTGGATTTTGGAATATTTGGTAGTCTCTCTTGATTTGTTAATCCATGACTATAACTTACCCATCTGTATTTTAAGAAAGATTGTATGATGTTTACCTCCTCACCTTGGAGGAGAGGATAGCCATATGGATTTGAATTCTTAAATCGATTATGTTGTGCTAAAATCCTATTGGATACCTATCGTGTGGCTAATGATGCGATCTAGATTAAGTGAATATCGTGGATCCTTGTGAATGAATATGAGATGTTGGAAAAACTAAGATAGCATTGATGAATATTGAAAATATTACTGGACTAAAATTGCATTAAATCATCATTGGATTACTGAGAACCTATTGGAACTAGAGGATGAAACATAAAATCAGTGTTGATAGAAAAGCTAGGTTTATGGTCATGGTTATTTGATAAAAGTAGAAGAGGATGGCATGAAATTGATTAAAAAGAGAGGGTCAAAACACGAAGTTGGGAAACACTTTTAGGACAATGGAGTGAAAAAAAACTAGTTCACGTGGATGATCACGCGAAAAAAAGTCAACCTCAAACTCTAAGCCGAGATTTTGTAAGAGTTCAAATTCTTGGCGGAGAGTTTAATAAAACTCTAGGCCAAGAGTTTGAACCAATTACCGCGTTGTATTTTTAAAAAAACTCTTGCATGAGAGTTTGAACTAAACTCTCGGTTGAGAGTTTGGAAGATATTTTTTCAGCCGAGAGTTCATGGTCAACAAAACCTATGAAAATATCTGGCATCTTTCTGGAACCTGCAACTTCAGCAAGCCCAAAGCCTTACAAATTTTAAATATTATTTGTCGGACTTGGTAGCAATGGATTCATCTTTGAATCTAGTTTCCAATGATATAATAATTGTTTCATTTCAACTTGAATTTCTATTTATTAATAATTATTTTCTAAACCTTATCCCTTAAGAATTTTATTACTCTGAAAATCACCCGAAATGAAAATTCAATATCATAACAAAGACAAAACAAAAAAATTTGAAATCTTCATAGGGATCTTCCTTGCCCCATCCTATTCAAAAGTTTACTTTTATTTTTTTCAATAAGAGTCGCACTAAACATAAAATTGAAGCTTACCAACCTGTCTCGATAACGCACCACTTTCTGAACATATGCTATTTTGATAAATAATAAAAAATAGTTCTAAAGTCCAAAAAAACTCAAACTATAGTCCATGCACAAGTGCAGTGTGTGTAGATTATGATCATACATTGTTTTACCTAAAATGAATAACCATCTCTCAAAAACCTAGTGCTCATGCTGGTCACTCATTATCCATACCTAAACTTTTCAAGTATATGTTGTTGGTGAGCACCAAATTTGTCCCACGATATGTCCATAAAAAACATTAAAAAAAATACGAGTAGAAAGCTAATTCAATTATCTAAAACATTTGTGTTTACTTCAAGTTGAAATTCCTAAGGGAGATATGGGTTTGAAGAGGTCGAAGTTGGAAAACATAAAATTTAGCAATTGTGTTTATCAAAAACAAGCCAAAAGTGTGTCCCAACTTCATGTTTTCACTCGAGAGAGTGAAAGTATATGTGAATGTATAATAAATCTTAACTTCGGAATGAATTCTAAATAAGGAGGGGTGCATGTAATGCCTCTCAACACCGCTATGACTATCGATATTGAGGATACTTATTTGTGAGTGACCCAGTTAAAGAAACCAAGATAAATGATTGCTTATATGTTGATTTAGAATAAATTGTTGACTGATTAGCGATATATGTGATAAATGAATATCTTTCTAATGAATGATTGATTTAATGTTGATTATGGATACTTGTGATTTTAATATGAAATATTGTTGATTGATTAGCACATGTGAAATCTTATGATAAATGTCGTATTTATGCTGGAATATGGAAATGGAATTATGCGAGTGATTATGATGTGAATCCAATGGACAATTATCTATGTTTTCTTAACGATTAGCGAATGAATGAATGAATTATGATATGATGATTTTTGAGCAGTACTCTTGATTTGTGCTCTGAGTATGTGTATAGTGACAAGTAAGGTGGTTTACTGACTGGATCACGATAGAACAAAAAGGGGGACATAGAGAATGCGAAAAGCACACACGAGATATGACGACGGCATCGGCTCCCGATAGCATCCACACACGAGTTCAAATCCCATTCAGCTTTACTCGGGTGGGCGTGAAGTTTCATGGGTGAGACCATAACGGTTTGGTCACATACGAGGTTGAGGGGTGTGCAGTAAGAACAAACTTACTCCTCAACACAATTAGTCTCACATAGAGTGCAGTCGGATGATTTATGGTAACGGTTCCTAAAATGAGAAATTATTGTCGGAAGGACTCGACGATGTGGTACCTAGACAGTAAAGTGAAAATTATTGTCGGAAGGGCCCAACGAGGTGGTACCTAAACAATTACTGCAAATAAATTGTTGTCAGAAGGACCCGGGGATGTGGTACCTAGACGAATAAAGGAAATTTGTAAATGAAAACCTATGTATTTGACATATAGTATTGCATTAGATTATTTGTGCATGAAAGGACTATTTATAATTTTGTATTTGGCATATAGTATTGCACTAGATTATTTGTGCATGAAAGGACTATTTATAATTATGTACTTGGCATATAGTACTGGATTAGATTATTTATGCATGAAATGATTATTTGTAATTAAATAATTGGGAATAATTAAATATGGAGCAAAAGATAGACTAGGATTCATTAACTAGTCAAATCCACCTACACCCACTAAAATAGGGATTGCAATCCTAGCATTAGGGGACATCTAGGAATAAAATATGGGAAGTATCCGTGCTCTCTTGAGAGAGTGACACATGATTGGGTGAATATTTGTATTAAATAATTTTGCATAAAAGAGTATTTTTGCATGAGGCGATATGTCAGACGCAAAGAATTTTACTTTTTGAGCAAAAGGTAAGGAAGGGAAAGAGGGTGCCCTAATGCTGTAATACCGCCGGAATGGAAGGGAAATTATGTTTGTTCTTTCTACTGTGAGTTTGGATAAGGATTTTGGTGAGGGGGATCTCACATCTGAATCCTTGTGAGTGTCTATCCTCTATGACCTCGAGGCTCGGGGGTGGCTATGCAACTAATTGCATAATCCCACGGTTGGGTGGCAAAGCTAACGATTGCTTCGCCTATCATTAAATGAGCCTTTACTTGTGGAGTCCACCAGAAGACAAAGTTGGAAATGGACAAGATGGATCGGACTGACGACAGTGAATCCTCCTTGCGCAGTGGAATCGACCTATGGTTGACAGGTTTATTGTTCCATTTTGTATTTGCTAAGTTCAATCTTTAATTTTTTTATATTTTTCTATTCATGAGAAGATCAAATCTAGTTTAAATTATGTTACTCAGTTTTTGATTCAGTCTATGAAGGGCTCCATAAATGGGGTCTTACAAAATGGTTTATATTATCTTCTTAATCCTTACTAAGTAGTTTTAAGTAGGACCCCAGAAATGGGGTTGCTACAATGGAATTAAAATAAGATGCTTAGGCTGTATTTGAATCTTAGTAGGATTAGGCTTCAAAATTTTGTCTGTAAATAAGAACACGAGACTTCTATAGGGGATGTTTGACCTTTGTGGGAGATCTTTATTTCCATTAGTATGTTTTTTACAATAAAAATGGGTGTAAGGTCTTATACCATGGCTAGGGAAAAAATAAGGATTGTAGGCCTAAAAGGAAGCTTATCAAGATCATGGTTCATGAACTAGGCCTCAAACAACTAGAGATATCCTTTATGATGTATCTATGGCCTCTAATGGGATATGGGCACCCATAAGGGATATACCATGCCTATGGGGAAAATAAGGTCCTTAGGCCATTGATAAATCTTTATCGTTCTTTCCCATAGGGGTGTAGCTCAACCGACGATTCGCTTGAGATGAAGGAACTGTTGTAAATGGAGGTCATGAGTTCAAATCACCCCGGCTTACTCGTGACCCATGCGTGCGGGTTGTGTGGGTGCACCTAGGCGTATAGTGGTAGTGGATGACATTGGATCCTTGGAACCCATGTCGCGCGAGTACCAGCCCCATCCCAGTTGTCGATTCCCCTAGTTACAAAAAAAAAAAGAAATTATCATGCTTATTGTCCATGAGAAAGGATTCTGACTAAAAATATGGACAACATGAGTATGTTGTGTAATAACAAGATTGTCTCTTGCAACCTATATCGTAGCTAGGGGGATAAAAAAAGGGACCTAGGCCCTAAGCAAATTCTCTTGGGGTCATCATTATCATCAAGGAAAGAACACACGGTGCTTAGGGGTGTGTGCAAGAAGATGAGGGTCACTTTAGTTGCAATCCTAGTTTTTCAAAACTCATTTATGATACATAAAAAGATAACGTGTTTATGATACTTAGCACTTTGTATGGTAAAACCCAAGCATGGCATGTCATTAGACATGTAGTTTAGGTAACCAGAACACTTACACATTATAAAACTACAAAACGCATACGTGTTATGTAGTTACAAAACGCGTACACATTTTGTAAATCTAAAATCAATTTAAATACACAGTCCCGACCACCCCCGACCACCCATGGTGCATTTCCCGCATAAGAAACACGAATTTGAGCTTGGACGAGGATGGTTTGTGTGCCCTAGAGTATCGGAGGAGCTCAATTTCGTTGGAGGGGAGGCGAATTCATTGGTGGATTATCATCTAATCAGGTAATTCATTCACCCATACCATTTTTGGTCATTTCTTAACCTAAATTACCATTTTTTTATAGTTTAAAACAACCTAATTTTGTAATATTTATAAAATTGAAAATAACCCAATCTCTAATTAAATTCACATCTCTCTCAACCAAGATGAGTGAATAATTACAATGAATCCCTTTTAAAAAACTCAAAAATTCCTAATCCAACCAAAAATCGAAAAAAAATAGAACTCCTCCCTTTCTACAATGTATCCATCCACATGAAACCCAAATTTTCAACCCTCAAAGGCCATTTCCCATGATACTAGTTAAATCATTTTCATTGGAAATGGCCATAACAAGATGAAATGCATGCACAAGCGTGAATAGAAAAAATGCATAAAAAATTAGTAACTTGGTTTCTCAAAATTTCCTCACAATCATTTGTCTATGAACATAATAAAAATTTCATCACAAGTGTATGTAGCTATACATTGCCTCTTAGTTAAGCACCCTGTTATCACATATATAGTAGCCAGGCTACCATACATTATTTTTTATAGATTCCATAGCACTCTTCAGCCAGTTCCTTTACTTTGAGATGATGAGATGAGGAGCTATCTGTGGATCACTATCAGATTTTGGACAGCATATGTAGTCCCCATGCCATGACTGAGTCTCAGGACACTCAGAGAGATGACTGATGTAGCCATTATACCATTTATGCAGAGCAGTCAGTAGTGCCCAGAGTTACAGTAGCAGTTTCAGCAGATAGATGATGGTACAGGTTGATGAGCATTCAGGTATATGACTCATGGGTATATCATTGTGTTATGGTTATATGGTTTTTATACTTATTCTTATAGCATGTCTTAGCACTTAGTGTCATGATCTGGCGATCATATAGATATGTGGACCTGGTTGATCTTATTGTATATATTATACTGTCCCTACTCAGACTTAGAAGTTAACTATTCATACTCATTGGTTTTACCCTCCTTAGGGGGAATAGAGGTGATCATTCAACCATACTTTGGCTTGCGAGTGTCGGCTCCATTATTCATTGTCTTCATCCATCCATGGCCTACCTTTTAGTTTATCACCCTGACTTACTACTTGACTAGTGACATGGAGGATCTTTCCCCCACTGTAGCCTCTGTATTGGATGAGCTTCCCTGTTTATTGTGTCTTGGCTCTGAGTTGGTGACAAAACTTGCCTATGGTGAGTTGGAGTTCCTTGTGAATTCCCCCTAGTCACGAAAGTTGTGTTGGCTAAACCTGAAACTTTTAGTGCTGCCATGAATACAAAATCTGGAAAAATGAAATGCTATATCTTTTATGAAAAGCCCATTCATGCAATGTGTTTCTAAACACACATGAATGAAAGGCAAGCCAAATGAAAATGGCTATGAAAATAAAATGTTATATCTTTTGGAAAAATAAATACCTAGGTAAACAAGTTGTCCATGACACACCTAGAAGTGCTTAGGTAAACAAGTGCCTTAAAAACACACCTGCAGCAGGAAGCCTAAAATAAATGTAAATCTATGCAATGTGTTTATAAACACACATAGATCAAGGCTATGGAAACTTCAGGCCCAAAAAGCAATGGAACTTAAAAGCTATATCTAAACAATTGCTGGCCTTATTTGTATTATGGATTGTGCGCATCTGTGAAGGTGAATAAACCCTCTTTGAACAACTCATCCATTTGTGAGACACCGCCATTCCCTGTGTTACTGCTCATTCAGTATATACTATGGTGTGTATTCCCTTTCCCTTGCCAAAGTGTCACAAAGTTAAGTCAGTCAAGTCATCCCTTAGCCTAGCCAGCTATTTTAGCCTTCACCCTTCACTAGCAAATTGATCACAGCTATGAAGTGAGTATGATTCTGAAAGTCTAATCTGAGTAATATTAATAATTAATAACACTATATATTTGGATTTAGATCGCCAGTAATGATTACTTTGTGCTATAATTGTTATTTGAATAAGTTGTAGAGCATGCATTAACCTTGGACACTTTGCAGCAGCTTATTATGATGGTCTGAGTTATATTGGGTCATGTTGACTTGGTTAGGCCTAGTCTGACCATGGTCAACCAGAGGACATGAGATGGTTGGACCTTATGATGACATGGATAGATGATATATGGTCTATGTATACATACATGATGATTCTATGCAGCAGCTACAGGGTTATGATGATGATTCTTGGTTTACAGCAGTGTTTGGTTATTTACAGATTATTATTATTGGCCCTGTCCCGGTATATTGGATATATATTTTGATCATGCAGAGACTCATATGGTGTATGAGTACACATATTGGATGGATTTGGACCTTCTGATTCCACTGAGACAGTTTGTTTTCAGTTCCGGGCACTTACAGTGATGATTGAGCCTCAGTAGGCTGTCCTAGTGCAGTTTTGGCCTGTCGGAGGCCCTGTCAGAGCAGATGTGATTTTTATCCGATTGACCTAGGGCGCTGATGATGGAGGGGGTGGTGCAGCCACTTGTTTTTACCATATTACCCCCCTCCCGGACACACTGGTGCCCTCACCTTAACAGCGCAGGCACTCCAGGAGGCATTTTGGGGCAGTTTCACGCTTCCCGAGGCATTTCAGGATTGGTAGAAATGGCTATTGAGGAAATCGATTTGGGCTACTGAGGCAATGTTATGCCATGGGATGAGCAGTGATGATAGATCGGGGTCCTCCACACCTCCTCCAGCAGTTTCAGCTTCATCGGGGCCCGCATCCATCACTTATGGCACTTTCTGAGGATTTCTGAGGTCTTTTTGAGACCCACGATTTGACCATGGAGGCACGATTTGGTATATTGAGGATTATTTTATGATTATTGTGCTATGGGGATTGACCAAGGAGGGATAAAATTACCCCTTGGACCCACCATAAGCCCCTTATTATATTTTGTCATCATGATTTGGTGGGATTCCCCTCTTCTAGGGCGATTTTGTCCACTCATATAATATTTTATTAGTGATCCATGTATTTTATTGTTGAGCTCATCTCAACCATTGATTAGACATTTGTATCTTTTAATCTTAGCCACTCATTCAAAAAGTGGTTAGGGTTTTGGTGCTTCTCCTTCCTATTTAAAGGAGAGAGCCTCTCATTGTAAAATCATCTAGAGATTCTTGGCTCTTGGCTCTTGGAATAAAATTTCTATCTTTGGAGTACATGCTTGGATTGGAGTGGATGTTGGTTGTTTCGATTGTAAATGCTTTTGTCCATTGCACTGGAGGATCTATTGTAGCTATCTTGCATATTTTCCATATTTCATTTACAGGTTAAGAGGACGATTTTGACAAGTGCGAATTGGTGGGGAGGCTTGCCCTTCAAGCTTGGAAGAAGTCGTTTTGGTTTGACAGGGAGTAGTTTTTCCTTTGTGTCAACTATTCTATGTTTCTCTCTCTCTTGCTTGTATCTACCTTCAATTTGTTAAACTGATTGATGCTTTGCTCCTTGGCTTGACAGGTTAGAAGGAATCACATGTGGCTTGGGAAAATCGATTTGGCAAGAGGGATTCAACAAATTCTCCATTTGATCTTTGGCAAAGTAATCCTCGTCTCAACTAGCATTCATCTCTTCATCCAGGTATGTTCCAAAAGGTATGATCTTCTACTTCCTTGAATCTTCCATGATTTCTAGATCAATAAAACCCTAATCAATTAAAACCCTTGTTTTTGGTATTTCTTATATCTACTTAGATCTAGCCTTGCTTTTGAAGAGATATTGAAAACCCACCTCTATAGCATCCACCCCTAGTTGGATCTACAGTTTGGTGGTGATTGGCTAAAAATTGACCCACTTTTCAAGGCAAAAAGCCCTCCTTGACCCAAATCGCACTTCCTAGAGAGAGGTTTGTTTGGTTAGATCTAGCACATGGGTAGGTGAGATCTCACTTGATTTGCATTCTAGACACTTGATAACCTAGCCCCAGATTCTTACTTTGGTGAAAACTACCTTGTGGACATCTCTCCATGTTTTAAGGGGTTAAAACCCCCTTTTGATTTTCTTGGCACCTTAAAACTCAGATCTACTAAGATCTAGCCCTTGGATTGACTTGATATTTTGGACATACATAGATCGGGGTACTAGCATTTCGGATCTACAGTTTGGTGGCCATTGGACTTGATTTGGTCCACCAAACCCACTTTTTGGCCTTCCTTGAGCAAGTCGCACCCCCTTGAAAATCTGAGTTTGTCCACTTCTAGGAGGTGGGTGTTTGAGATTTTCATGGATTTGGAATGCCCATGCCTTGAAACCTAGGTCTATACTGTCTTTTTATCACGATCCGCCTTGGGGGTTGCATTCCTTGTTTCAAGGGATTGTGGTCCACTTAGGGTCATCACTTAAAAACCTAGATCTAGTAAGATCCAACCATTGGATCTCATTCAACCCACTTGACTTGGCTTCTAGGTGTCCCGATCTATACTTTGACATACTTTTTGACCCCATTAGCCCATCCAACAAGGCACTAGTCCTTCTCCAAGCAAGTCTCACTCCTTGGGATTTCTGTCAAACCCTAGATCTAGTACATGGGTACTCCTATAATCAACCTAAACTCATAGATCTAGCCTATATCTAACCTATAGTACCAACTTCACACCTAACTTCACCTTGTGGGCCCACCTAGAATCATTTCACACTTCCCAAGAACACAAGACCCACTTGTGTAAACTTATGGTACTACACCTAGTTATCATACGCCATCATGTGGCCTAAACCATACATAGGTTGAAACACTAACAATCTCTTACACCACCCTCAACCATACCTTAACTCCTAAGTCCACTTAGCCTTGCATTGGTTTCCGTAACTCATCATTTACCTACCCTTAGAAACCTTTGTTTGGGTCCAATCAACCGTGATTGGGGTATAGGGTCTCCCCCTTGGTCTAGTTACACCTTGACCTAAAGCGAAGAGTGCCTCGGTTGACGTGACACCCACCTTGCCTTGGGAACCGTGGCATCTCTTGGGTCACCTCTTTAGTTGCCTGTCTCCTCTACCGTCCCGGATGGGATACCTCTAGGGGAAACTACGAGTTGCGTGATAACACACCCTTAACTAAATTTCAAAACACATTAACAAAGTGCCTCTCGGGCCTGCCCTATCCACACTTTCGATCAATCTACTCAACACTCAGGGACCATTGATTCAACTCAAAGACTTCATATAGAAAATCACTATGTTTTTTATTTAATTTTCTGAACTTGCCATACAATGTAGAGATCGATTTTGCACAAATAAATTGTATCTGTTTTGCTCCAAGGAATTGTCACTTTTGGTTGGTTTCCATGTTTTTAAAACAATGGAAATGGTGAAAACCCATGAACTACCTAGAGTGCGTCGAGAGAGTGTTTGCAACCATGATCGAGTTAATTTTCACCCCTTTTCTTGCCTCACATATCCTAATAGTCCCTTGCCCCTATTGTTTACATATTCAACAATCCTAATCTACACTCAGAAAGACCTGTGGCCCTGACCTAGTAACTACTCCTAGAAACCTATTCTAAAACCCTTCTAACATTCTTACCTATCTTGGACCTTCTTCCCTTGGATGTTGTCCGAACCCTACATCTATCCTAAACTTCCATCCCTCTTAAAGACTGTGTTTAAGACATGGGTCTGAGTTTTACCACCTGACATGCCCCCGGGCATGTTACCTTAACCATCTTTCTAAGCCTAACAAGTCATATCCTATGCTTACTTATTCATTAACTGAATGTAGTCGCAGTATTAGGACCGTGGCATTTAAATTTAGTTGTTCTATCTCAACTTAATCTTCATCCTCCTAATCAATCATCTTGTCATATCAATCACATATCATAATACTTGGATCAAATTAATAAATATGCATGTGATAATTCTGAGATAACATTGTCATATTCCACTTGTGATATCTGATTAAGTTGACATTGTTGTTATTGTCATTCTAGTCACAATCTCTAGTTGATTATTCAACATCTTAATCATTGATAGTCATCTCAAGTACATATGTAATCATATTGGCAAGACAAACTCATACATATCCATTTCATTCCATGCCACTTTGTCCTCCCCTCCAACCATAAGGCACAATATGTTGAAATCAATAAATTTAATGTTAGCTTATGAAGTTGATGGAAATAGTGTTTTCTGCAAGGGACGTAAAGACCAAAACATGTCAAAATAACATTCTTAAATTCTAATAAGTTTAAACCCAAGTTTGCATGGAAAAGTCACCAATAAGGGTTAAGAAGTGCCTTAACTTCTAGAAAGAAATTGAAAGAAACTTACTTTTTAATTGTTAAATGTTTAATTTTAAGTTTTAAATGTATGTAAGTGAATGTCATTAAATTGCTTACTTGAGTTTGAAGTAATACATTTTCAATTTTGAAGAGACATCATTATATACCATGTATATGTTTCTAATGATTATCATATTGATGTTTTTATTGCAGTTGTGTCTAAGGACACAAATGCTGAGATACTGATTGAGCTTGCCCGCTTGAGGGGCATTAGTGCAGCTTTTAGTGGTGGTGACAGGATTCGCCACTCGCTTGTATCAACCTTGGATGCAATTGTTGACACCATTTCAGAGACTAGCAAAATACTATATGATATTACATCATATAGAGAAAGAAAAAGACAAGGATCTGCTGATGGGATAGACTAGAATGCAATAAAAAAGTTGAAAATATCCAAAGAGCTCATATTTGCATTGTTTAGGGACCCTCGGTCGAGGGAAATCCCAAATGCAAACAAGCCTCATATATCCATTGAGTGGTGCACGTTTCAACCATTTGTTGATAACTGAATGGATAGATGGTACATGGTTTTTTATATGCCACCACATAACAACAGGGAAAATACCTTGTATTACCTTCGAAATATGTATACAGAGTTCGTGTTACATAAACACGTAAACTATTTTGATATCTTGTAATTTAAGGGGATCGGTGGGGGGATGCCCAAAAACTGACCCAATGCGAGGCTTCGAGACTAGGATCGCCCTATCCCTACACCTCGCAGGTAGTTTCCTGGGCTAGATTTTCCACCTGCACATCGTGTTATTCCACAGACACGTGATGCATTTTTGAGTTTGGCATGGACGGTTGTTCGCCATGGCACTATGGTTCAGCATATGGGTGACGAAGGCACTTTTATCCCTGGTGTGGTACATACACCAGGTCGTCACCATGCCAGACCATCATCTAGTGTAGGACCATCCACTAGTGCAAGACCATCGGCACATCCCCAGCCTAGTATTGAGCCTCATGAGTGCACATCGTGTGGTCATCCCTGCTATGGTCTTGCCTCAGATGTTGCCTTCAGTGGGTTTTTGAGTGAGGTATGTATATGGTTAATTGTAATAAATTCTTCATTTATTTTTCGTCTTTGTACACATATATATAGTTTGAGATAATATATAAATTTTGTGAACTTGCAGTTGATGCTTTATGCCGACAGCGACACCCTAGAGTCAGATGTTTCAGACTCTACAGGGTGGCATAACATTCCATCCACTGATCCCACCATTGGTGGAGGAATTCATGAGGCTACCCATTTGGAAAGCCCATCTTATATAACACCCAGTGCCGTATCTCACACCGAGGTAAACATTTTAAAATTTCAGTTTTTTAATACTTGTTAATTTGTTAATTTCCACATACTTTACATTTTAGTTCACTTATGCTATATACGGTCTAATATTTACAATTATTAAACTTGCATATGGCAGATCCTTCACTAGGGAAAGCTAATGTGGAGGTAGAACCCATGGTCATGTTAGGATATTTAGACACTTAGGAGTTAGTTAAGATCAACTTGTGTAATATATCTATTACGTAAAGTGTGTTTCTTTAGTATTCATTAGTATGCATTTGTAAATATTTAATCCGACAATCACGATATGTTCTAGACATAGAGTAATCCAACAGCTCAACTTCTCTTAAATCATACCTACCCTTGATCGGTGGCTTAACACCTGATTGGTCCATGGTCTCTATTTAAAGAGTGGGGAGCGTCATTGTCTAGTTGATCGATTATGAGAATCTCATTTGTAACTTTCTTTCTTTTGCAAAATAAACTGCTCTATAGAAGCTATTTGGTCGAGGCCGTGGAGTGTTTTCCTCTCAAGGGTTTAAAACACATCAAAACATCGGTGTATTGATCTGTGATTTGTTTGTGTGAACTGGTTGCTCTAGGTGTTCAGTCTTTTGGGAGTACCCTGTGTACCCGAACATGGTATCAGAGATTTTATGAAGAGTCGCTTTCGGTTATGATCTAGATCTTGAATTGTTGTTGTCAAAACTTGAATGGGTTTATGGTTCTAGTTATTTTGTACGTTTATGGGCTGTGGGAGGTGTTCCATTGCATCTAGAGCACTGTTTCCATTGGGAAATAGTTTTCGTTTGATCGAAAATGGTTTCCGGTTGCCTCAGAAACCCGTATTTCATCAGATCTGAAGGTATAATGTTACAGGGACGTTTTTTTATTTGTATTTTTAAAAAAAATATTATCTCATATTTTATTAGTTTTTATTTTTAGATTTTTTTAGTTTTGGATTGTTTCTTTCCCTGTCTGCGTATGCTCTTTTTTGTGCACCTTGTACGATCTCGGCGAATTAGAAACAGAAAGGGAAAGGGTTTTGCTCGGTTGCGTATGCTCTTTGCCGTGCACCTTGTGCGATCTCGGCAAATCAGAAACAGAGAGAAAATGTAGACTTTTCGGGAAAGCTAACAAGATCTAACCCCAAAGTGTGGAAGAGTTTTTTTTTGTTTCGGTTTGTGGTGTGATTTGTAGATAAAGAGGCAAGCATAGAAACTGACAGAGAAGAGTTAAAAAAAAAAGCCCGTTTCCTCTTTCCCTTCTTTTACGTACCTTTTTATATTAGCTCACGTGGTTCAAAGTTGCTTTTATTCCTTAATAGGTCTTGATTTCAAGTCTTATTGAGTTACTTTTAAACAAAAGTACATGCAATTTCTAATTTTATGTTACTTTATTGTAAAAGTGCATCTCACTTAAATAATAAAATATATATATATATATATATATATAAAGTGAGTCATTTGAGTTATTTTTTTGCTGCACTATTTAAAGTATCATTGTAAAAGTGAAAATCACTTATTTTACAAAAGTGATTCACTTAAAACAACTTTCTTGTAAAGTGATTTTGAAAAGTCCATCTTGGGAAGAAGGGGGTTCTTTTTTTTAGCTGGACATTCTCTATCAACCACGTCACTATTGGGGACATCTTCAACATTTTCTTTGTTCAAGCATAACTTCATCATACGGAGTCAGTTTTCAGTGCCATTTTTTTTAACTGCCTATTTTTTCGAGCTCTTCGCATTCAGACTATTGGTTTATGTTTTTACAACCATTAATTTTACAACATGGCCATCCCTTGTGATATTCTACTTACTAGTTCCAACTATTTCTCATGGAAATCTCATATGGAGGATGTTCTACGAAGTAGGGGACTTTTCAGAATTACCTCAGGGAAATAAACAAAACCCACTAATGATGATAAGAAAATAAAATGGGCAAATAGATGTGACGAAGCTCGTGGATTGATTAGGGTGTCAATCTCTACTAATTTGTGATTCCACATATCTGGAATTGATGAACCTAATATTGCTTGGGACAAGTTGGAATCTATGTTTGGTAAACACAATGAAATCCGAGGTCATCAACATGAAAATGAGTTGATTTCTTTAAATCCAAGTGATTTTTCATGCATTCAAGATTATTTACCGAAGTACAAAACTCTTAAACTCTTATGTGAAAAATGCAAGATTAAGAGGTAAGACAAACAATGCATTTATCATATTCTTTCAAAACTTAGACCTGCATATTCTGTTTTTGTATCTACATTTTACTCCATGAAAGAATCCTTGACTGCAGCTAGCTATCAAGAGCCTAGTCTTGAATCCTTTTGTGATTCCTTGATTAGAGAGAAAGATAAGTTCATCCATCTTGGAATAATTAACAATGCAGATACATCTGGGAAAGCCTTATTGTCCCAACAGAAAGAAAAGTCCAAGCCTCCCAAGAAACAAAATGTTTGCAATAATAAGTCAAACAAGGGTCCCAAACTCTCTTAGTCAGTTCCTTCTTTAAAAAATGACAAAGGATCCAATCCAAAAGGAAAGAAGACTAAGCGTCATTGAAACTATTGTGGAAACAATAATCATGATGAATCTTAGTGTTTCAAGAAGATGGCAGCCTTGGAAGCAGTAATGAAGAAGCACCACATCATCCTAGATTCGCCTTCAGAATCTACCTCTCATGGACATGGACTTTGTGCTTCTTGTTCTTGTTATAATGCATCTTTTTCTTCTACTTCAAATGAATGGCTCATTGATTCTGGCATATCCTATCATATGGCTAAAGATCAAGCCATCTTTTCTACTATGCATGAATGTAACTCCAAACAAATATTTGTTGGTGATGATAAATCTCTAAGTGTTGTAGGATCTATAACAGTTCTAGTAGATAATGGTCATTTTAGTGATGTACTATGTGTTCCAAGAATTTCCTGCAATATGTCACCAGTCTATCAAATCACTCATTCTGGTGAAGGTAAAACTATGACGTTTACAGCTCACCAAGTTGTAATCAAGGATTTTAAAGATCCTCAACATGTCGTAGCCACTGGAATTGTTGATGATATTACCCGGTTGTACAAATTTAACAACTTTGGGTCATCACCTTTTCCTTTAGTTTTTGTTGCTCATAGTGATAACTTGAGCAAACTTTGGCATGAGTGATTTGGTCACTTAAATTATCGCTCATTGCAACAACTATGTAAAGACAATATGGTGACAGGTCTTCTGATGGTATCTTGCAGGGATGGTGTTTGTTCCGGTTGTGTCCTCGAAAAACATCATCGGATCAGTTTTGACAAATGTGCCTCTTGGCATGCCTCGGTTCCCTTGGAGCTTGTGCATAGTTACTTGTGTGGTCCTCTTCCATCTGCTTCCTTTTCTAGTTTCAAATATTTCTCAACTTTCATTGAGGATTACTCTAGATGCACGTGGGTTTATTTCCTAAAACTTAAGAGCAAAGTATTTAACATGTTCTTGGCCTACAAGGCCCTTGTTAAAAAACAATTTGGTCATCAAATCATTAAGTTAAGATCCAACAATGGAGGAGAATATGTTAACAAAACTTTCACTACTTTCTGCACTGAACTAGGAATCCAACAACAACACACTGTTCCATATACACCACAACAAAATGGTGTCGCTGAATGGAAGAACCGCATTTTAAAACAAATGGCTAATTGTATGATCCAATCTAAAAGACTAAGTCTTCAATTTTGGGCTGAAGCCATTAATTGTGCAAATTACATAGTTAATCCCACCCCCACTAAAGCTTTACAGGGTATCACACCGGAAGAAGCATGGAGTAAAACTAAACCTGATGTAAGTCACTTCCGTTTGTTTGGTAGTGAAGCATGGGCTCATAGTCCGGATGAAAAACGGAAAGCATTGCAGCCTAAAAGTGAAAAGTGCATATTTGTTGGATATTCTGAAGATGTAAAAGGTTATAGACTTCTTCAACCACATTCTCATGATATAATCATTAGCAGAGATGTTAAATTTGATGAAAATCTCTTGGCCTGCAAGCCTAACTCAGCGATGGTGCCATCTTTGGCCTGCGAGCCTGATTCGACGATTGTGCCTTCTTCTTCTTCCAACTTCCTTGACAGGTTTCCAACTCCAGTTTCTGATGATGACAGTGAGGATGAAAATCCACCTGCACCTGCTCATGTTCCTCTAGTTGTATCAACACAAGTGCTTCCTCGATGGGTCCGTTCAACATGTGAAGAAGCTGGTGATCTTGTCGGTGATCCTAGAGATCAACGTCGAACACATTCCCAGTTTCAGCGAGCCTCTTTTCTTTTGGCTCAGGTTTCCGAGAATCATGATCCAAAAAAATTTGCATAAGCTTTAGGAAATCCAAATTGGGATGCAGTTATGGATGAAGAATATCGTTCCTTAATGGCGAGTGATACTTGCGATATTGTACCTCTTCCAAAAGGAGGAAAACTTTTCAGATGTAAATGGGTCTATAGAACTAAGTATGCATCACATGGAATTGTTGAAGGACTTAAATCAAGGTTAGTTTCCAAAGGTTTTTCTCAAGTTGAATGGATTGACTACAATGAAACCTTTGCTCCTGTCCCAAAAATGAACTCCATCTGCCTTGTTCTTTCCCTTGCAGCCTTACATAACTCGCAAGTCCATCAAATGGATGTCAAGTCTTCCTTCTTACATGGTGATCTACACGAGGAAATTTACATGGAACAACCTCCTGGATATGTTCAAAATAACTCTAGGCTTGTCTATTTCCTTAAGAAATCCTTATATGGCCTTAAGCAAGCTCCCAGAGCTTGGTATGCCAAAATGGATAGCTTTCTACTTGACACTGGTTTTTCTAGATTCCATTTTGACCCCAATGTCTATACCAAGAAAGTAGGAAACCATCTCATCATACTTGTCCTATATGTTGATGACCTTATTCTTACTGGTAGTGACCCTAAGCTTTTAACCCATGTGAAATCTAGTCTTAAGCAAAATTTTGAAATGTCAGACTTAGAACATTTGCATTATTTTCTTGGTCTCCAGGTCCTGCAAACCAAAGAAGGAATCTTTCTTTCCTAGTCAAGTATGCGTGTGACCTTCTTCGTTGCTTTCACATGGAATATTGTACACCATCTCCTTCTCCCTTCCATTCTGGAATCAAACTTTTTACCACTTGTACTTCACCTGAAGTACATGCCACCTTGTATAGTTAGCTTGTTGTTAGTTTCTTATACTTGACTCATTCTCTTATACTGATTTAGATTAGGCCAAACATCCTGGTGATAGAAAGTCTACTGCGGGTTATGTTTTCAGTTTGGGATCTAGACCTATCACTTGGGCTTGTAAGAAACAACAATCTCTTGCTCTTTCTTCAACAGAGGCAGAATATCAAGCCATAGTTAATGCCAGTCAAGAAGCTTTCTGGCTTTGACAGACCCCTCAAGAGTTTGGATTCGAGCAGCAGCAACCTACTCCACTTTGCTGTGACAATCAAAGTGCCATCAAACTCGCCAAAGATCTAGTTCTACATCAACGTAGCAAACACATTGAGCTACATATGCACTTCATCATAAATCTTGTTCATGATCATGTTCTTGAAGTGCTCTTTTTCCCTATAGATGATCAAGTTTCAGACATCTTCACCAAGTCTCTTACGGAAGCGAAGTTTTCTAAACTTCGATCTATGTTAGGAGTTCGGGAATTTGTCATTAAGGGGGGATAGGCTCTAATTCCTCCTTCCTTCTCCTAATAGTGTCACTTTTGTAAATCCTTCAATCATATCCCAAGTTGTTCTTAAGGGGGGATGTTAGGATATTTAGACACTTAGGAGTTAGTTAAGATCAACTTGTGTAATATATCTGTTAGATAAAGTTTGTTTCTTTAGTATGCATTCGTATGCATTTGTAAATATGTAATATGACGGTCACGATATGTTCTAGACACAGAGTGATCTGTGTAAAATTTTGAGCATTAATTCACAATACTCTAGGATCTTTACTGAGAGAATAACATATACAGTATATCAATGCATGACAATCACAATAAGTATGATAAGCATCACAAGAATCAAAAGCATAAGAGACAAGAGACACAGAGTTTCTGTGGGGAAAACCCTAAGGTGAAAAACCCCACAACTTCCTAAGAGATAGAGAAAGAAATGGCTCAACCAAAGTACAACCAAAATACACTGATATAGTCTCCTAGTAGCAGATGATCCTCCTTCTCACTAGTGCGCCACTTTCTGAGTGAGAGAGATGTACTTTTTCGAATGATCTAAAATAGAGATCACCTGATCTCTATTTATACTAATCTGTTTTCCCAGTGACCTTATGGGGCCGACTCGTCTATCTAGGTACATCCAAATTATAATATATATATTTTAGGGCCGACCCCACACAAAGTGGTCTAATAACCCATCGGCAAGTACATACACTTGTGACACTTGTCAATCCACATGACGACAATTCCTTATAGAGGAATAACACATCTCTTATAAGGGTACAATAAATATATATATAATACACAGATGAAATACATTCTGAAGTTACATATACATCAACACTCCCTCTTAACTTGGAAGGTATTTCTTGACACAGATCTGCTAAACAAGTCTTTTTCTTGGGATCATCATCATCGATGCAATGTCATCATCATCGTCACTGCTGCTGCTATCTCAACCAATCTCTGACTCTACTCGTCATAGGAAGTTCTACAGAGCCAGTCCTTTTTCATACTGGATGTAGGCCCACCACCTGCAGGTCTTCATCATTACTGGCCATACTGTGGAATCCTCGGGACTTATTACATGCATCACAAAACCTAGCTGCAACATCCCAGGCTATTACGAGCACACAGCTCTACCTGTCGGATCTCCCAGGATCACATTACATGTGACCTATCACAAAACCTGGCTGAAGCATCCCAGGCTGTTATGAGCACACAGCTCTACCTGTTGGATCTCCTAGGAGCACATTACATGTGATCTCACCTCAAAACTTGGCTGAAGCATCCCAGGCTGTTATGAGCACACAGCTCTACCTGTCGGATCTCCCAGGAGCACATTACATGTGGTCCACCACATAACCTGGCTGAAGCATCTGAGGCCTTTTTCATCCTGTCCAGATCTCCCAGGAGCAAATTACATGTGGTCATGGCAAAACCTGGCTGAAGCATCTGAGGCCTTTTTCATCCTGTCTAGATCTCCTAGGAGCAAATTACATGCCATAGGACAAAACCTCACAAGAGTATCTCGGGATGTTAGGGGTACACAACTCCGACCTGAAGGTCTCCCAGGGCACAAATTACATGTCCTCCCAGAGCAATGTCTCGAAAGAGCATCCCAGGCTGTTATGGGTATGCAACTCCGACCTATAGGATCTCCTAGACATGCTCATCTACACAACCTGATCCACAGCCACAAAGTATCATTTGATACTCACCATACATCATACTGATGTACACATGATCATCGTGATCATCATCACTGCAACATCCTGCTGCATGTCATCTGGAGAAGCTCATCATCCATGATCATCCTGATCATACAATGCATCTACCCGATGCATACCAAGTATCTACCTGATACATATCATCATACAGTGTATCCACCTGATACATAGATACAAAATCCACACAATGTATCCATCAACATACATGATCTACCTGATCATACCTGATACATATCATCATACATGATCTACCTGATCATACAATGTATCCACTTGATACATATACAGATACATGGTCCAAGCATCCAACATGATGCATATACAAAATACATACAAATGATCCAACCGATCATATCCAGCATCCAACATGATGCATACATACATATAAATGATCCAACTAATCATACAAAGCAGAAACTAGAACATCATGCTGATGCTCATCATTCAGCACTTACATCCACAGCCATGTCAAGGATCCTCCTTCCAACATGCTTGGAATGGCTTCAGCAAATGTGTCCATCACTTCTTCCTCGAAGTGTCCTCGTTTTGAAGAACACCAAGCCTCTCCCTGAAGTACTCGAACTTCACCCTAGCTAGTGGCTTCGTCAACACATCTACAATCTGCTCATCCGTTGCAACATATAGGAGCTTCACAGCTCCTCTCTGCACCATATCCCTGATATAGTGATATTTGATCTCTATGTGTTTCAACCTGTCATGAAACACTGGGTTCTCAGACAGCTTCACACAACTCTGGTTATCGCAGAAGATACCAGTAGCATCCAACGAGAGATCAAATAACTTAGACAGTAGCTTCTGTAGCCATACTACCTCACAACTAGCTGAACAGGCTGCAACATACTCTGCCTCAGTTGTACTCAGTGCTATGTAGGACTGCTTCCTGCTAAAGGAAGAGATCACACCTGATCCCATACTGAAGCAACACCCAGATGTGCTCTTCCTATTTGTAGCACTGCCAGCCCAATCTGAATCAACATAACCCTGCAGGTTAAACTTTTGATTCACTTCATACTTGAGTCCATAATCCACTGTACCCTTCAGGTACCTCAGAACATGCTTTACAGCAACCAAGTGAACACTCCTCGGATCTATCAGGAACTGGCTCAATGTCTTCACAGCAAAGCAAATATCCAGTCTCGTGTTCATCAGGTACATCAAGGACCCAATCATCTGACAATACATAGAGACATCAACCGGCTTAGATGAAGCATCGCATAGAAGCTTCAGATTCGATGCCATAGATGTGGCCATGGCTTTGCAATCCATCATCTCGAATCTCTTCAGGATATCTACTGTGTACTTCCCTTGACCAAGGAAGATCCCACCTGCAATCTGCCACACCTCCATACCTAGGAAATAATGCATCATACCCAAATCTTTCATATCGAACTCGGCAGCAAGCTTTCTCTTAGTATATGCAATCAATCTGTCATCTCCTATTACAAATAAGTCATCCACATACAGGAGTAGAACCACAGGATTCCCTTCTTGAACCTTGTAGTAAAGGTTGGAATCCGCTTTACTCTTGGTAAAGCCCAAACTAGATAGGAAACTGTCCATCCTACCATACCAGGTTCTGGGAGCTTGTTTCAAGCCATACAAGGCTTTCTTTAATCTACACACATATGAACACATATTTCATTAAATTTGGAATTAAACAGTGGATCTAGAATTCCAAAATAACTAAAAACTCAAATTTGGTGTTATCTTTGGAATAAAATGTTTCCAATTTTAATGAAATATGTGTTTATGACTCCCTGTCATGTATTTCAAAACTGAGTGGCTGCTCCACATATACTTCCTCTTCAACTACACCATTCAAGAAAGCAGTCTTGACATCCATCTGGTGTATTTTCCATTTCATCACTGCAGCCAGGGCAAGTATTGTTCTGATGGAAGTATACCTGGCTATAGATGCAAAAGTTTCTTCATAATCTATTCCCTCTTTCTGAGAGAAGCCACGAGCTACGAATCTTGCCTTGTATTTCTCCACACTGCCATCTGTAGCATGGTTGATTTTGTAAATCCATTTGGAAGTCACAATAGACTTCTCTTTAGGTCTTGGGACAACATCCCAAACATCATTCTTTATTATTGATTGATATTCCTCAACCATGGCATCCTTCCATTCTTTCTTTTCCGCTACTTCTTCATAATTGGAAGGCTCTTTGTTCATAATGTCACAGAGTAAAGCAACATAGCTGGTATGTGATCTGGTTCTCTTCTTTGCTCTATTTTCCTCTTTTGGAATGCCAAATCTTTCTGCATCTTGAATGAGCTCTCTAGCCCATGCAGGTTTCCTCTTGTGAGAGTTATCCTCACAGGATGGATCTACAGGTTCTTGCGGATCTTCAAACTTACGAACAAATTTTGGAACTGCTTCAATCATGGTAGTGTCTTGAAATCTAGTTTCCTTAGTTTCTTCATAAACCTCGATTGGTGCCTTCCTTGATTTGATGAATGCTGAGTTTTCATCAAATGTCACATCCCTGCTGACATCAATCTGCTTGAACCCTGGAAAGTATATTTTGTAAGCCTTCGAGCTTTCACTGTAACCCACGAAGATACCCTTCTTTCCTGAAGGATCTAGTTTGGTCCTCTTTTCCTTTGGGACATGAGTGAATACTGGACAACCAAATATTCTGAGATGGCTGACTTCAGGTTTCTTACCAGAAAAGACCTCTTTTGGTGTTTTGTTGTCCAATATATTGTGGGGTGTTCTGTTCTACACATATACCGTTGTTCTAGCTGCTTCTACCCATAGATGCATCGGTAGATCCTGGTCATGGAGCATTGCTCTTGCTACTTCCATGAGTGTTCTATTCTTCCTTTCTGCGACTCCATTCTATTTTGGATTGTAAGGAGCAGTCAACTCCCTCTTAATCCTTGAATCACTGCAAAGCATCTTGAAGTCACCTGAGGTGAATTCTCCACCATTGTCAGATCTGAATGTTTTGATCTTCTTGTCAGTTTGATTCTCCATCAAGGTTTTGAATTCCTTAAACTTATCAAACACCTCATCTTTGTTCTTCAAGAAGTATACCCAAGTCTTCCTGGAGAAGTCATCAATAAATGAAACATAGTAAACATACCCACTTAGAGAACTGGATGATATAGGACCACATACATCTGAGTGGAAAGCCTTCTTAATGTTCTTACCTTTTGCACATCCTTTGCAAACACCTTCATGTTTGGTCTTGATTTCAGGAATACCCTCTACAGCCTTGCTTGCAATTGGAAGTTCCCTATAGTGCATACGAGCAAGTCTTCTATGCCAAAGTTCACTTGGCTCCATGGATTCATGTACCATGGCATGTTCATGTTGTCCCTTCAATTTATACAAACCTCCCTCTTGCTCTCCAATCACTACTGCATCATCTATGTTCTTTCCCTTTGGCCACATTAGGACTTGGCCATCCACAAATGCAACCCTCATGCCTTTTGCATCCAATGCAGAGATGGAGACTAAGTTCTTCTTGAGCCCAGGTACATAAAGCACTTCTTTCATCTTCAAGGATTTTCCAGAATCTAGGTTGTAGGAGGCTTCACCACTTCCTTTGATTGGGTATTGATAATCATCCCCAAGTTTCACCTTATGGGGTGATTCATGTTCAGATAGATTCACAAAATATTCCTTAAACCCAGTCATGTATTTGGAAGCTCCACTATCAATCAACCAATCATTACAACCATGGGAGATGGTACCTGTGAGAGCAGAGATCAGAACATACTCTTCTTCACTTGATGAGTTATCATCACTTTCTTCCCTAGCCTTCTTCTTGGGTGGTTCATCATCCTCGACAGCATGAGCATGAAACCTTCTTTTGCTACCCTTCTTCTTGTTGTTGGAGTTGTTGTTGTCCTTCTTGTTCTTGGGACAATTTATGGCAATATGTCCTTTCTCATTACAGGTGAAGCATATTCTTCTTTCTTTAAAGTGATGTGAAGATTTCTTGGAGTGAGATGGCTCTCTCTTGGACTTCCCTTTCTTGGTGTGAGCTGTGAGAGCTTGATCTTCATTCCCCATCTTTTCTTCTCATGCCACAAGCCTTGCTTCTTCTTGTGAGCATTCTTCCCGTAGTCTACTGAAGGAAATCAACTTCTTTCTTGCACAGATTCCTTGAATGAAGGAGTCCCATGACCTAGGTAAGCCATTCAGAGTGGTCATGACAACTTCACCATTCTCTACCATTTCATCCACTGCTTCTAATTGTTCCTTGATCTGGGAGACTCTTGAAAAATAAAATTGAATGGTTTCTCCATTCTGAAACTTTACTCCTTTCAATTGGTTCCGCAGGGTCATCTTCTGATTTTTGTTCTTCCCTTCAAATAGCTTGGTCAAAGAGTCAAACATCTCTTTGGGTGTCTTTAGAGAAGACACATGGGGTATGAGATGGTCTTTGATAGAATCAGCAATGATTGTCTTTGCCTTGACCAAGTTCTTCTTATGCAATACTTTAGCCTCTTCATCCTCTAGGATAGGGATGTCTTCTTTTATATATGAGTCCAACTCATTCTCTTCCAGGATTAACCCAATCCTATACTTCCAAGCTCGGAAGTTATCAGCCCCTTCAAGCTTATCCTCAAGCTTGGTGTGGTGATACATTTTAAAGAGTACTTCAAATGGAAATAGAAAAGATTTAGGTCTTACCACTTGAAATGCTGAAAACTGGATCTGGTCCCGGATTAGGGTTTGTCAGAAAAAACCCTAAAAATTCAAAATGTGAATTTCCAATTTCTGAGAGGATAGAAAGATGCGCCTTAATGAGCTGATCAACCTGGTGCATTCAGAATTTGAGATTAGCAAAGTTTTACCCTTCAGATTTTCCTTTTTGTCCTCCCGGGTTCGCTAGGGAGAGCCTTGAATTAGGGTTTGAGTTTCCCGGAGATCTACCCAGCCCAAAATCTCGATCCAAATCTCTAACTTCGATTTTTGCAAGGAGCTTCCGGCTGTGTCTTCAGATTCCAGAAATTCCTATTTTTGTGGAAACCCTAATTTTTAGGGCCAAATCTGAAAATGCTCAGAATTGAATTCTGATTGGATAGATAGATGCGCCTTGATGAGTAGAGTCAATCTACTATACTGCGTTTCCAAAATCTATGGAGAGAAACCCAATAAACAAGAAACTCAAGTTTCCATCACTGCAAAATGTCTTCTTCTCAGGTTAGCTCTGATACCATATTAAATTTTGAGCATTAATTCATAATACTCTAGGATCTTTATTAAGAGAATAACATATACAGTATAACAATGCATGACAATCACAATAAGTACGACAAGCAGCACAAGAATCAAAAGCATAAGAGACAAGAGACATAGAGTTTCTGTGGGAAAAACCCTAAGGTGAAAAACCCCACAACTTCCTCAGAGATAGAGAGATCAATGGCTCAACCAAAGTAAAACCAAAATACACTAAGATAGTCTCCTAGTAGCAGATGATCCTTCTTCTCACTAGTGCGCCACTTTCTGAGTGAAAGAGATGTACTTTTCTGAATGATCTAAAATAGAGATCACCTGATCTCTATTTATACTAATCTGTTTTCCCAGTGACCTTATGGGGCTGAATTGTCTAGCTAGGTACATCCACATTATAATATATATATTTCAGGGCCGACCCCACACATGGTGGTCTAATAATCCATCGGCAAGTACATACACTTGCAACACTTGTCAATCCACATGATGACACTTCCTTATAGAGGAATAACACATCTCTTATAAGGGTACAATAAATATATATAAAATACACAGATGAAATACATTCTGAAGTTACATATACATCAACAATCCGACGGATCAACTTCTCTTAGATCATACCTACCCTTGATTCGTGGCTTAACACCCGATTGGTCCATGATATCTATTTAAAGAGCATGGAGGATCATTGTCTAGTTGATTGATTATGAGAAGCCCCATTTGTAACTTTCTTTCTTTTCCATAATAAACTGCTTCGTAGAAGCTATTTGGCCGAGGCCGTGGAGTGTTTCCCTCTCGAGGGTTCAAACCACGTCAAAACATCGGTGTGTTGATCTGTGATCTGTTTGTGTGAAGTGGTTTCTCTAGGTGTTTGGTCTTTTGGGAGTACTTTGTGTACCCGAACAGGTCATATTGTCCAACGAAACATGTGGTCTCCAAGTAAACAATTAAAAATGTCATTTTTTAAATACATGTATGTTTGTTGAATCATGCATGTCTAACTACATAAACACTTGCTAACTATGGCACCAACCAAGACATCTGGACCATTGCCTGAATTTGTATCTGCCTCTACGACATTCGTGAAAAAGGTTCGTGTGTATGTGAGGCGGCCCACTCTGTGATGACCCTTTTCCAAAATTCTATTAAAATGCCAATTTTTCCACTTTTTCCCCAATTTTGACCTTTGACTAGTTTAACTGTTTTGACCTCCAAATCGACCCAAATGCTCCCAAATATTTTGTAGGAGTGTATGAATGGTATTTAGACTTGAATATCAGGTTCAGGGACATTTTATGGCCCTCCAAATACTGCTGCAAACTTGATTTGTATTCTGATCAATATAGGTAATTTTGACTAGTAATTTGTGCATCAAATCCCCCTCGGGTAACACTACAAATGGCCTTCCAAATGCCTCCAAACTCCCACGAATTTATGAAGAGAGGTATATAATGTGTTAAGTATATGATTAAGGTCTCATATGCACCATTAATTGATTTTTAATACTATTCTAACTCTCTCACATTCAACAGCAAAAACCCCCAATTCGACCCTTGGGGAAATGGCACTATTTCACCTCCCAATACAACTAAGCTGAGTAAAAATTCTTCAAATGCTCAAGTACAGCACATGAAACTTGTAGAATACATCCATGGAAGTATATTTATCACAAAAATATCATAGAATCATCCATCCATTTGAAATAATCAACATTATAGTGTCATACATCAATGCATTGGGGAAATGGACATTGTTTGCTCATTAATCAATAGTTTTGCATACAATCAGTGGGTATTTCGACCTAAAACTTTCTGAATATTAATAACAGAGGATATGAAGCTATTACAATTAGAAATATATAATTAGAAGCTCTCTCAAGAAGCACAAGTGCTCACCAAAAACGCCCTCCCTCAAGGAGCATGAATATGCCTTCAAAATTGGAAACGGTGGAGAGAAAGTGCTGCACTAAACCAAACCATGAAACTTCCTATAGCTGCTACCTACAAATACTAAATCCATTAAATCACCATGAAAGACCTAAGTGGCCTCTCCAAACACCAACTTGGATGGGAATCTTTCACCCTTGAAATTGGCTAAGGCAAGAAACTAGTCATCCACTAGCTCTCTCTTCACAAATGCAATTTTTCTCAAATCATCAAAAGCCATTCTCATTCTTCATTTCTACATTTTATAACCAACATTATCCTTCTAAGGGTTGAAATCCTCTCAATAGATTCAATAGATTTCCATTTAGGAAATATTCCACATTTGTCACTTGTCTCCTAGTTCCAACCTTCCATCTTCTCCCAAATTCGATATTGAGTCTCTTTGGCTTCTCCAACTCCCAAATTCACCTTCCTTGAGCCTATTTTTGGTGCTGACATGTCATAGTGGTCAGATGTCAGAGTTCAGGTCTGCAATTTGTCATAGTTGTCATAGATGCTCCATCATTGGTGTCATAGGGGCTAGGGAATCTAGCCCAAGTGTCCACAAACTTTCACTTTGACTCTTTATCTTCCATGGAGGTTACCAATCCTTCCCAATTCGACCTAAGATGCTCAATGACATGTGTTATGACTTACCAACTCACCCAAGAGTGTTCACATTCCCATTAATTCGAATTTGCAAAAGAGAGATACCATGTATTATGAAAAATCAAGCTAGTGTGGTTCCCCCACCTCCATATGTCTCCAAAACCACTTGCCACTTATAATTTATCTTGAATTTATTTATTCACCATATTTACTAAATGCTTGAACCCCTCTAATGTATAAATATCATTTATTAGCTTCCTTATTACCATCCCACATGTGCCCATCCAACCTAGGAAACTAGTAGGATTGATGGGATTGTCTTACTATGCACTTATTTGAATGGGGACATTACAGTCCTCCCCACCCAAGATTGCTTGTCCTCAAGCAATTTCAGATTTGGATGCTGCAAAATATTCTCCTCTTCCCATGTGGAATCTTCATTTGGTAAGTCCTTCCATTGCACTAAATATTCTTTGATGATTCTACTCCTCAACCTTCTTTCCCGTGTCTTCAAAATCTTTTCCGGGACAAGTGTGAGCTGACCTTCATCATCCAAAGGAGGAAGTATTTCTGAAGTGATAATTTACTGACCAAGAGATTTCTTGAGACAAGAAACATGAAATACATTGTGGATTTTACTCCCTTTCGGAAGTTCTAGTTCATATGCTACTTCTCCAACCTTCCGCACTACCTTGTATGGCCCATAGTACCTTGGTTTTAATTTTTCTGGTCCATTTTTTTTTAGAGATGTTTGTTTATAAGGCTGCAACCTTAAATATACTAAATCATTGACTTGAAAGGTTCTTTCTTCTTTATGCCTATCAGCATATTGTTTTTGCTGATTTTGAGCAACCTGCAAATTGTCTTTTAAGAGCATTAAAATTTCTTAGCTCTCTTCCACCCAATCTTTATCCTTTGGGGCTCTACTATCACATAATATAATGTCAGCAAATGTAAGTTCATCATAACCATATAATTCTTTGAAAGGAGACATTTCTATTGACATATGATAAGTGGTGTTGTAGCAAAACTCACTCAAGTGTAGCCATTTTTCCCATGCTTTTTGCTGCCCTCCCACATAGTTTCTTAGGTATCCTTCCAATCATTGGTTTACCCTCTCTGTTTGTCCATCAGTTTGTGGATGATAGCTGGTACTTGGAGTCAATTGAGTGCCTACCAATCTAAAAAGGTTTTGCCAAAAAGCACCCATGAATCTACTATCTCTATCACTGACAATGCTCTTGGGGAGCCCATGCAATCTGAAGATTTCTTTGAAAAAAATATCAGCCACTCGTGCAGCACTAAAAGATGATGTAACAGCAAAGAAATGAGCAAATTTTGTCAACCTATCAACTACCACATAGATGCAATCCTTACCTAAGGATTTAGGCAATCCGGTGATGAAATCCATGGAAATACTGTCCCATTTTTGCTCCGGAATGGGCAATGGTTGTAATAGGATGGCTGGACATGTAAGTTCCATTTTGTTTTGTTGACATGCTTTACATTCATTCACATAATTCTGAACATCTTCGTTCACCCCCTTCCAAAAAAATCTTTGCCTCAACTGTCTATAAGTTTTGAAGATCCTCAGATGGCCCGCTAGTGGGGAATCATGTGCTTCTTGCAAAATTCGGTACTTGAGCTTGGAGTTATGAACTAAATAAATTCTTCTCTTATAATGTATCATCCCATTCAAAATTCTATAATTATCATCCCCTTTGATTCCATCCAACACATCGCAAGCAAATTTGTCTTTGGCATATTCAACTAGTAGCATGTTTTTCCAATCCTTGGCAATATCCAGGAGAGAAAAAGAAGGCCTTCTTGACAAAGCTTCTGTTATTATATTATTCTTTCCTTTGACATATTCAATATCAAAATCATAAGCTTGAATCTTGCTTACCCACTTTTGTTTCTTTTCATTTAGATCTTTTTGGGTGAGAAAATGTCCTAGACTATTGTGGTCAGTTTTCACCACAAACTTGCTGCCCACCAAGTATTGTCTGAATTTGGCCAATGCATGCATAATGGCCAGCATTTCTTTATCATAGATGGAGTAAATTTTTTCATGAGGCTGCAACTTTCTACTCTCAAAGGCTATGGGGTTTTGGCCTTGCTTTAGGACAGCCCCTATTCCTCCACCTGAAGCATCACATTCCACAACAAAAGGTTTAGTAAAATCAGGAAGTGCAAGTATGGGACAACTACTCATTACCTCTTTCATTTTTTGGAAGGCCTTTTCAGCCTCTTCATCCCACTTGAAAGAATCCTTTTTGGTCAAATCAGTGAGTGGAGAAGTCAACTTGGAGAACCCTTTCACAAATTTTCTATAGTAGGTGCATATGCCAATAAAGCCTCTCAATTCGGTAATATTTTTTGGTGATGGCCATTCCAAGATAGCCCTAATTTTTTCCATGTGTACCTTCACTCCTTGCCCAATAATGTGCCCAAGATACAGTAGTTCTTTCATCTCAAACTCACATTTTGATAATTTAGCAAATAAAGACTCTTCTTACAAGATTTTCAACACAATCTCTAACTGTTGCAAATGCTCTTCCCATGTTTTATTGTAAATGAGAATATCATCAAAGAAAACCAAAACAAACCTTCTTAGTTGCTTGCAAAATATCCTATTCCTACATGCTTGAAAGGTGGCTGGAGCATTAGTTAACCCAAAAGGCATGACAAGAAATTCAAAGTGGCCAAAATGACATCGAAAAGCGGTCTTTTGCACATCTTCATCTTTCATTCGAGTTTGGTGATACCCTGATATAAGGTCAATTTTTGAGAAGTATTTGGCCCCATGTAGCTCATCCATGAGCTCATCAATCCTAGGAATAGGATACCTATTCTTGATAGTCTTTTTGTTCAAAGCTCTAAAATCTATGCACATTGTCAATGTTCCATCTTTTTTCTTCACTAGAACTACTGAAGAAGCATAAGGGCTAGAGCTTGGTCTAATGAGTCCCAACTCTAGGAGTTCTTCGATAGATTTTTCATTCTCATCTCTGAACTTTTTAGGATGTCTATAAGGTGGTATTTGAATGGGTGAAGTTCCCTCCTCCAAAATAATATTGTGCTCAACCCCCCTATTTGGTGGCCTACCATGTGGAAGGTCTCTAAAAACCTTTTCATATTTTTGCAAAAGTCTCTCTATCTCCTTTGGGTGTTTGACAATATTTATAGTTGGCTTGGGAGATGTAATATGACATTTAGCAGCCCATTCTATGTCCCCATGCCTCAATATAGATCTCATACTATTGCAAGTTACTACTTGATTTGGATAAGTGTGTTGCCCTCTCACAATTCTTTGTACTCCTTTTGAATCTTGGAATTTCATTTCGGGAATTTGATAATTTACTGTATGCTCTCCTATTGAATACAACCATTGCACTCCCAAAACCACATTAGTATCAGCAACATCAACCACATAAAAACTATCAACAAAAGTATAGTTACCTACGGTGACTTGCAGCTTTGGAACCCATGTTTTGCATTGCATTGTGTTGTGACCGGGAATGACAACTGTGAAGCCATAAAATGGTTCAATAGGTATCTTTCTTTTCTCTACCATCTCTGCATCAATGAATTTATGAGTGGCTCCTCCATCTACCAAAACTAAAGTTCTTTGTCCTTGTACCACACCTTTGCATCGGATAGTATGATAGCGAGGTACTGCTGAAAGCACTGTCATTCTTGCTTTGTCCGGTGAAGGCTGATTTTCTTCTTGTCTTTCCTCTTATACTGCTATCTGATATGCCTCTTCTTGATCTGAAATATGTCCATCTTCATCCATGCCCCCATCATACCCCTCATTGTCAGAAAATACTTCTATGTATTGAGTCTTTCCTTTGGTACATTTGTGCCCCAATGTCCATGGTTGGAAGCATGTGAAGTACAATTTCCTTTTTCTAAGTTCATCCCTGTTTAGTCCCTCTTTTTTATTTCTCTCAAATGACTCTCTTTTCCAAGGTTTCTTATCATATCCATCCCTTTTCCAAGGTTTCTTTTCAAATTTGTAGCTAGGCTTAGGAGGAAATCTCGTTCTAGGAAGCACATTTTGGAGATCCCTAGTCAAGCTCATTGCATCTTTAAATGTAGTTGGCTTGTGGGATTTGACCAAACCTCTTAAGGGTTCAGCCAAACCTTCAGTGAACATCAATACTAATCTTCCCATAGATACATCAGCCACCTTGACTAATAATTTTTGAAAGTCCAACATATATTCGGTAGGGGACCCAGTTTGCTTCAATTGAGCTAGTTCTTTGAAAGGCAATTCTGGATCTTTTTGTTCAAATCTTTCTAGTTCCCTATCAACAAATTATCCATATTTTTTAACCTGATTATGACCCAAGGTTTTTATCCCATGAAACCACCATTCATTGGCGTCTCCTTCCAAATGCAAAATGGCCATTTTTAATGCATCCTCTTCCAACATAGGATTCAGCTGAAAATATACATCCAATTTTTGCACCCAAGTGTTAGCAGAATTTTGAGAAGAACCATCAAAAGTAGGAAGTGACATTTTTCCAATAGCACTATTCAATTCTTTGTTTTGGAATGGACTCCTATTGTCTCCCTTCATTTTAATCTTTTGCATAGCATCAATGTAGTCACTGAGTGGTACACCTCTTTTACACTCTTCATTCAAATCATTCCAATCATTTACTAGTTTCTTGTAATCCAATTCAAGATTGGGCTCTTCTTTGGGTGTGAGAAATTTAGGTGCATTATGCCTTTGTGTGCTTTGAAATTCATCAGGTCTATTATGAGGTCCTGTACTTGAGAAAATATGCTCATTCCCTTTCATCTTTTCCCCTGAGTGTGAACCACTATTATCTCCTATCATCCCTTTGCCTGAAAGTTGGCTACCCAACAATTCGAAACATTTCATCATTTGTTTATTCATATCTAGAATAACCATGGTAATTCCTTCAAAACATGGTTTTAAGGCTTCGATAAATTTCTCCTTATGTCTTAATTTTTCCTCCTCCTCTCTACCCATTGTTTTAGAAAAAAACAATTTTTCTGCTACTATCTCTTCTTCAACCAAAAATTCTTCAACTATTGATTCAAAGGGTGGTGTTTTATTTGTTTGGCTTCTTGTTAATACCATCAGGTTCCAATACCATGCTCTGATACCACTTGTAATGACCATTTTTCAAAATTCTATTAAAATGCCAATTTTTCCACTTTTTTCCCAATTTCGACCTTAGACTAGTTTAACTGTTTGACCTCCAAATCAACCCAAATGCTCCCAAATATTCTATAGGAGCGTATGAATGGTATTTAGACTTGAATATCAGGTTCATGGATGTTTTATGGCCCTCCAAATATTGCTGCAAACTTGATTTGTATTCTGATCAATATAGGTAATTTTGACTAGTAATTTGTGCATCAAATCCCCCTCGGGTAACACTGCAAATGGCCTTCCAAATGCCTCCAAACTCCCATGAATTTATGAACAGAGGTATATAATGTGTTAATTATGTGATTAAGGTCTCATATGCACCATTAATTTATTCTTAATACTGTTCTAACTCTCTCACATTCAACAGCAAAAACCCCCAATTCGACCCTTGGGGAAATGGCACTATTTCACCTCCCAATACAACTAAACTGAGTAAAAATGCTTCAAATGCTCAAGTACAGTACATGAAACTTGTAGAATATATCCATGGTAGTATATTTATCACAAATATATCAGAGAATCATCCATCCATTCGAAATAATCAACATTATAGTGTCATACATCAATGCATTGGGGAAATGGACATTGTTTGCTCATTAATCAATAGTTTTGCATACAACCAGTCGGTATTTTGACCTGATACTTTCTGAATATTAAGAAAAGAGGATATGACGCTATTACAATTAAAAATATATAATTAGAAGCTCTCTCAAGAAGCACAAGTACTCACCAAAAATGCCCTCCCTCAAGGAGCATGAATATGCCTTCAAAATTGGAAACGGTGGAGAGAAAGTGCTGCACTAAACCAAACCATGAAACTTCCTGTAGCTGCTACCTACAAATACAAACTCCATTAAAGCACCCTGAAATACCTGAGTGGCCTCTCCAAACACCAACTTGGATGGGAATCTTTCACCCTCGAAATTGGCTAAGGTAAGAAACTAGTCATCCACTAGCTCTCTCTTCACAAATGCAATTTTTCTCAAATCATCAAAATCCATTATCATTCTTCATTTCTAAATTTTATAACCAACATTATCATTCTAAGGGTCTAAATCCTCTCAATAGATTCAATAGATTTCCATTTAGGAAATATTCCACATTTGCCACTTGTCTCCTAGTTCCAACCTTCCATCTTCTCCCAAATTCGATTTTGAGTCTCTTTGGCTTCTCCAACTCCCAAATTCGCCTTCCTTGAGCCTATTTTTGGTGCTGACATGTCACAGTGGTCAGATGTCAGAGGTCAGGTCTTCAATTTGTCATAGTTGTCATAGATGCTCCATCATTGGTGTCATAGGGGCTAGGGAATCTAGCCCAAGTGTCCACAAACTTCCACTTTGACTCTTTATCTTCCATGGAGGTTACTAATCCTTCCCAATTCGACCTAAGATGCTCAATGACATGTGTTATGAATTACCAACTCACCCAAGAGTGTTCACATTCCCATTAATTCGAATTTGCAAAAAAGAGATACCATGTATTATGAAAAATCAAGCTAGTGTGGGTCCCACCACCTCCATATGTCTCCAAAACCACTTGTCACTTAGAATTTATCTTGAATTTATTTATTCACCATATTTATTAAATGCTTGAACCCCTCTAATGTATAAATATCATTTATTAGCTTCCTTATTACCATCCCACATGTGCCCATCCAACCTAGGAAACTAGTAGGATTGATGGGATTGTCTTACTATGAACTTATTTGAATGGGGACATTACACACTCCTACCAAGACTCCAGCTGCCCATGACCATGGGCTTACTCATACCATGGTAATTTATATCCTTTGATAATATTTGTTGGTTAACTTGAAATCCAGTGCATAAATCGTTTTTGTTAATGTTTGAATTGCATGTTTATTGCATTAGGAACCCGAGTTGTCTACTCAAAACCTCACATCAATGGTTGATGTAACAGTTAATGCTTCATCTGCAATGGAAATTGATCACACACAAGTATGTAACTATTTCAACATGATCTTTACATAGTTTATTATTGTTGTCTATTTTTTATTCATGCATGTCTAACTATTTCAACATTTTGTGATTGTAGCCACCACTAGCAGGAGCAGTTCCTGGCCCCCCTGGTTCGCCCATGGTTGCAACCATCCTGGATGTTCAACCAACAGCTCCATCTGCTACACAAGGAATGCAATCCCCTTTGTCAGTTGAGATGAGATGTCCTTTAGTGACCAAGTGTTTCATACACTTTCCATGCACAAGTTGATAATTGTTGAACTAATGTATTAGTACATAGTTAGTTGAATTTAACAATTGATATTTAATTTGCAGGATCCAGAGACGCACACTGATCCTAGAGATGTGCATAGAGGATCAATGTCGAAAAAGAACAAGAGGGAGCTTGAGTTTTGATGTGTCTTATGGGATATATGTACATTTGGATACATGTACATGTGGCTTGGATAGTTTTGGACACATGTGCTTTTGGACACTTTTGGATATATATGTACTTTTTGATACATTCACTTTTGGAGACATGTACATTGAATTCATTGTGAATGTACTTTTGGAGACATGTACATTGACATTTCACTTATAAATGAAAGATACATTTCACTTTGTATTTGTTCTTTGGCTTCCACATGTTCATGTGTCAATCTATTGTGTTGCTTTGTGTAGATTATCTATTACTCATGAATGAGCTATGTCAAAAGAACAAACTATTATATTTAAAGGTTTCAATGAAATCACTACATGTGTGCACTAACTGGATATCTAATTAAAATTTGTGATTTTGGATGATCATTACAAGTTAAGTCAAAGTTCTTGCTGGTGTAATTTAATCAAACTAAGTGCAGTACAATGTTTTTCAAGGTTTCAATGAACTCACTCATGCACACTAATTGGATAGGTCTAATTAAAATTTGTGATTTTGGACGATTAAATCATAAGTTAAGTCAATGTTCAAGTGTAATTTAATAAAACTAAGTGCAATACATGCTACACATTTCATCAACGCCCAATATTTGATTGTACAATTAGATTCAACACTACATATGAGTAACTACATACAAGCGCTCAAGCAACATTGGTGAAAGGAACAAACGTTACCTCGGGATTCGAGAAATAAAGTTCCTTCTATTGTTGTTTGGGAAGGATATATGCTTGGATATCCTTATGGCTTGGAGGTCATCTTCATGTAGATAAGTACTCTTGTTTTCATCTATCATTAAGGTTTTTTCATGTGGTAAAACCCTTCAGGGTTAGGGTTTGTTCATGGTTTCATTGTACTTGTTTTCTAAACATATAATTATTCGAAGAAAGGTTGCTAGGCTTTCTTCCCCATGAGGGTTTCCCAGAATAAAATGTTGTGTCTCTTGTGCATTGTTATTCCTAACTAGATCCTACATGTTAAATTCTTTATGTAAATGTTTTATGGTTAAATTTATGCATTGAACTAATGGTTATAATTGGTATAAAGCATTTATCTAGATCAAGTATAAAAAATTTAACATGGTATAAAAGGTGAGCTGTCAAGAAGGAAATTATGCAATCCTTAAAAAACATAAACCCTAGGAGGACCGAAAGTCACCAAGTGTCCCGGATGAAAAGTCACCAAGTGTCCCTGAACGACATTTTCATGCGACTTGTAGCTTGACATAGCTCGGAAACCAGAGGTTGGATCGACAAACCGTCGACTCCGTTGGTCTCCTGGCGTGCGATTTCCTCTAGGGGGGCATCTCCATTGTGTTCTCATGTCCCAATGACTTCATTGTGCATTCATTTCGTAAACTAGGGTTTTGCTCAGTTTCCTTCAATGCAATCTCGCATTGGTGTGTCAACTCTGCAAAACCATCCCCTAAGCCAGTGTTGTAAGTGTTCCCACGTCGGCATTACCCATACACACTTGCAGGAGCCAACGACATGCAATCTTGCTACTCCATTTGTTTTTTTTCTCCCGGACGGAAAGTCACCAAGTGTCCCTGAACGACATTTTCATGCAACTTGCAGCTCGACATAACTCAAAAATCAGAGGTCGGATCGATGAAATATCGACTCCGTTGGTCTCCTGGCATGCGATTACCTCTAGGGGGCCTCTCCTTCGTGTTCTCATGGCCCAGTGACTTCATTGCGCATTCATTTCGTAAACTAGGGTTTTGCTCAGTTTTGTTCAATGCAATCTCGCATTGGTGGGTCAACTCTGCAAAAACCTCCACCAAGCCAGTCTTAGTAGTGTTCCCACGTCGGCATTTCCCATACACACTTTCAGGAACCAACAACACGCAATCTTGTTGCTCCATTTATTTTTTTGCTCCCGGACGGAAAGTAACCAAGTGTCCCTGAACGACATTTTCATGCGACTTGCAGCCTAACTAGAATACCCGTAGCACCCAAGCCGTGGCTCTGTTTGTGAATCGGTTGATTCCGGTGGGTCCGAGGTGCCGGGTTTCAGCTAGGGGACCCCCACAGCGTACCTCAGAGACCCAGAAGCGGTGCCAACGAGCCATCTACGGATCTAGGGTTTTGCTCAGTGAGGGCCATTCCAATTTCGCTCAAGGGGGCCATTTGTCGTCCAGAGGCCCCCGGGCTTGCGTGGCCACTGTGGATAGGTCCACAATGGCCATATGGACCTGTGGGATCTAACAAAATCCAATTCCACTCACCAGTTTGGGTTCCGTGGCCCTGAAGCAAATCCTTTAAGTGTCCCTGAATGGCCTGGGGTGCCCGACTAGAATGCCCGTAGCACCCAAACCGTGGCTCCGTTCATGCATAGGTTTTCCATAGAATGCCTGATCAATAAATGGAATGTCACCTTCTTGGAGTAGAGAATATCCCCAAATGAAATCAAACAGGAAAGTTATGTTTGCAGATTCAAAGCCTATGGATGGTTTTCTCCATTTTCCTTCCGATATATTATGTATAAAAGCATCCAGCATCTTTCACTTTTTTTTTCAAATATTGGATCCACTGCAGTAGAACAAATGCATTCTCCTTTGTCAAAGCATGGGAAACAACAGAAAGATTGGCATTTGGAGGAAATAGCTCTGGAATATCTACTACATCAAGGTGTCTTCGAAAGAATGAAACTAAATCATTAACTGAATACATCAAAGCTCCTGCGCAAAATCGTAGTGTAAGGTAACCTTCAGAAAGGGTCAAAAATCCCATGGTAGTCCAGGGATTCCTTCCCATTAACTTGGCCCAATTACTCATGGATGCAGGCTGGAGAAACTTCAAAGAGCCTCGTACCCTAATGATTTTCCCACCTTCATCTACTAGGGGAATATTCTTGCAAAGACTGGTAAGCTCTTTGGGTTATGGAAGCATTTGATACACTAGCCAAATTTATGTTGTTGGAACAACTTACATATTTCAACAAAGGAGCGTTTTGCAGGTGAATTGAAAATCAATTCCAATTTTCAGCAATAAAACAAAGAAGTTCAACCTACAGATTTTTAGGCAAGCTTGTCAACCAATCAAACAACTGAATACAGGCAGATAACCACATCCAAAAAACTCAATCTATCATAAAACTCTTGTTTACCAAGATAAGGATGGACTATGTGTACATTACGAGAATATATATGAATGAAGTCGCTTTGATGAACTTGTCCTCTCGCTTTGAGGCTGCCAATATGATCTCAATTTACAAGAAGCTTCCATGTAGCAATAATTTATACTCTGTATAAAGTGAATATTATTACTTGTTTTAAAATTTGTTTCCCTCCCTTAACCCCATTTTGTAGATCTATGCTGGTCATTGTTTGGAGGGAGTTATCCTGCCCAATTCCGTGGCCATTTTCCGTTAGATTGTGTGAAACAATACAACATTTATTGTCCTCAACCTAGCTCTTTTTACCTCTTCTTAGTTCAAAGGCGCTCATGCTCCTCTGTTTAAAATCACATAAATTTTGGACCAAGATATCGATGATGTGCAAGCAGGCTCAACCAACTGGTTGGTCCGGGTCCCAAAAAGACCAAAATACTCCACTCAACTGGCCACTTAAATGAATTTGAGAAATAATGCCCTTGTGACTCTATCGGGCTAGTTTCGACGGTTAAAAATTTCAGGTGGGTAGGCCATAAAAGGTTGATCAAGATCTAAAACCACACACCGTTTCTAAAATCAAAGTAAGTAGTTTAGGTATAACTCTTACCTGCAGTAGATTATCCAGTGACCATAATTTATGTCATACTAAGTGACAGGTGCAGACTGAGAGAACCTAACATAAACTCGAAAAGAAAAAGGTGAAGAGGGGGAACTCGTTCGTATTTGCATAGCTGGGAATTTTTCTCTAATATCATATAAAAATGCCCAGCTATGCAAATTATTGCTACGTCGAAGCTTCTCATAAATTGAGATCATATTGGAAGCCTCCCCTATTAATTTATATGATGTTGCAAGGATTTTGTAGTGTGACAAGGTTTTTCTTTATGCTAGCGTTCCCGGCTGGAATTTTAATCATTCATGTCATGTCCAATTGAATTTTAATGAGTCCAATTGAATTTTAATGGAGTTTAGGTTCCCATGCTCCCGTCAAATTAGGCCCACCATTGAATGAAATGAAGCTATCTAAAGTGTTGAATTTAAATCATTCATGTCATGTCCAATTGAATTTTAATGGAGTCAGTGAAGCTATCTAATGCAATAGTTGTCGGTTAATCTACGGAACTATGGTTTTGCTCAGTGAGGGAGTGTGCAATTTTTGCACACGGGGGTCAACTTTGCAAAATCCTTCATTGGGCACTTACAGCTATCATTCCCAGCTGGAACCTCCCTAGACACACTTGCAGGACTCCCCAGAACAAGGTTTTGCTACACGGTTGGAATTCTATGCCCCTGGTAGGTATCTAGCAGGTGTCCCTGAAGGCCTTTTGGATGTGAGACAGAATGGGCCATAGAATAATGATCGTGGCTCCGATCGATGAAATTTCAACTCCATTGGATTCAGGATGTACGGATAGAGATAGGGGTGCCCCTCTCCTCCAGTCCGGTGGCCCAGGTGTCACCTTGCAGGTCCATCTTGGAAACTAGGGTTTTGTTCACTGAGGGAGTGCAATTTTTGCACACGGGGATCAACTTTGAAAAATCATCCACCAGGCATTTACAACTAGCATTCCTATCCAAAACCTCCATAGACACACCTGCAGGACTCCCCGCAACTAGGTTTTGCTGCACAGTTGGAATTCTATGCCCCCGGCAGGTATCCAATAGGTGTCCCTGAAGGCCTTTTAGATGTGAGATGGAACGAGCCATAGAATGAAGAACGTGGCTCCGATCGACAAACCGTTTACTCTGTTGGATACAGGATATTCAGATAGTACTAGGGGTGCCCCTCTTCTTCGGTCCCGTGGCCCAGGTGTCATCTTGCATGTCCATCTTGGAAACTAGGGTTTTGCTCAGTGAGGGAGTGTGCAATTTTTGCACATAGGGGTCAACTTTGCAAAATCCTCCACCGGGCACTTACGGCTAGCATTCCAAGCTGGAACCTCCCTAGACACACTTGCAAGACTCCCCAGAACTAGGTATTGTTGCACAATAGGAATTCTATGCCCCCGATAGGTATCCAACAGGTGTCCCTGAAGGCCTTTTGGATGCGAGGTAGAACGAGCCATAGAATGATTACCGTGGCTCTAATCGACGAATTTTCAACTCCGTTGGATTCAGGATGTCTGGATAGTGCTAGGGGTGCCCCTCTCCTCCAATTCTGTGGCCCAAGTGTCACATTGTAGGTCCATCTTGGAAACTAGGGTTTTTCTCAATGAGGGAGTGTGCAATTTTTGCACATGGGGGTCAACTTTGCAAAATCCTCCACCAGGCACTTACAGCTAGCGTTCCCAGCTGGAACCTCCATAGACACACTTGCAGGACTCCCTAAAACTAGGTTTTGCTGCACGGTTGGAATTCTATGCCCCCGGTAGGTATCCTGTAGGTGTCCCCAAAGGCCTTTTGGATGTGAGATGGAACGAGCCATAGAATGATGACCATGGCTCCGATCGATGAATCGTTGACTCTATTGGATTCAAGACATCTGGATAGTGCTAGGGGTGCCCCTCTCCTTTGGTCCCATGGCCCAGGTGTCACCTTGCAGGTCCATCTTGGAAAGTAGGGTTTTGCTCAGTGAGGGAGTGTGCAATTTTTGCACATGGGGTCAACTTTGCAAAATCCTCCACTGGGAACTTATGTCTTGCATTCCCAGCCGGAACCTCCCTAGACACATTTGTAGGACTCTCTGGAACCAGGTTTTGCTGCACAGTTGGAATTCTATGCCCCCAGCAGGTATCCAGCAGGTGTCCCTGAAGGCCTTTTGGATGCAAGACAGAACGAACCATAGAATGACGACTGTGGCTCCGATCGACGAACCGTCGACTTCGTTGGATTTAGAATGTCTAGGTAGTGCTAGGAGTGATCCTCTCCTCTAGCCCCATGTCTCAGGTGTCACCTTCCAGGTCCATCTTGGAAACTAGGGTTTTGCTCAGTGAGGGAGGGTGCAAGTTTTGGAAATGGGGGTCAACTTTGCAAAATACTCCACTGGGAACTTACGGCTAGCATTGATGAGGAGATGTTGATGAGGAACCTAGAGATGACAATGATGATGAAGATTTTGATGATGATTATGATGGTGATGATGATGAAGATGGTGATGGTGATGGTGATTGTGATGGTGATGGTGATGAAGATGATGATGATGATGAAGAAGATGATGATGATGGAGATGTTGATGAGGAAGGTGGAGCTAACAATGATGATGAAGATGTTGATGATGATGATGATGATGGTGATGATGAAGATGTTGATGATGATGGTGATGGTGGTGAAGATGATGATGATGATGATGATCAAGAAGAAGATGATGATGATGGAGATGTTGATTATGAACCTAGAGATGACAATGATGATGAAGGGTTTGCTCAGTAAATTTATCAAGATTTGGAGTTTCATGATAGTGGCACCATTGTGGAGAGGGTGAAGAGACCTACTCTTACTTGTAGGGAGATTAGGACATATTGGAGGAAGTATCTAAAGGGTTCATAGGGTTTAGTGGTAGGGTTTGGTTGAGGGTTAGGGTTAGAGTTATAGAAGGAAATTGAATCAGGTCATTTCTCTAATGTACATTTTATATTAATGGTATGGCTTGGTCTAAGGTGGTGCTCTCAAATAGCTAATTCATTATGAAATATTTAACAAGACATGAATTAAATTTAATATAAGTGTATTGTTAAATATAGTAAGCATTGAGCATGGGAAACCAAATCTATGAATATGTGTATTGTTAAATATAATTTTGTTGGGTGAAGCCAATAACCAACATAATCAACATAATATAATCTTAGGTTTTATTGATCATATGTAAATAATGGCATAGTCATAAACTTGACATACAGGAGAAAATTAACATATTCATAAACAACATACATGAGAAAATTGAGCATACATCAATATTCAATTACAAATAGTATAAATAGTATAGTATTAAAAGTATGTAACATACCTCATCATGCTAGATCCCACCTATTATCATACAACCAAGCCCTACGGATCATCTCTTATACTGATGGTCTCCAGTAGTCTCTCGTGCTCTATATCCGGTAAGAAGTACCGTACCTTCGATGTATTTCGGCTAGGCATTGTTCGTACCTGGAGGTTTGTACCAATGATTAAGTTGGTAAAGTGATACACACTTGCACCTGGTTTGTAATCCCTGTAAACATCTCCACCCTTATTTCTTGTATTGTTGTCCTTTGTTCAAGTATTCACCTTTAAAAACCATAGACCCGGTTGGGAAGTGATTGTTTTCATCGTCAGTCATGGACATAATGAGGGTTTGCTTTCCATCTATACAACGGGCCAACCAGTAATCACCACCCCATTCACTATCTTTTGAGGCAACCACTACGTATATGTGCCCTACATAATATGATTGTAGGTATATGATAAAAATATTTTTCGTGTGATACAAGGCCATTAATGTGCATTTGAAGACTACGTAAATAAACAAAAAAATGTTAAGGAAATGCATCATACCAGGTTGTACAAGGTTTAAGACATGATCAAAATCTATAGAAATAGATGATTGTTCTTCTTCCAACGGAGTTAACTCAATAATTTCACACTGATCAAGTGGAAGTGATATGCGATCCCATCCATCAACCCAATCCAATGATTCACACCCATCCCGGTCACCATCACAACAAGGCAGGCAAAAACAAGCGAGTTTTCTAGTCCAAACTTCAAATACTGGGTTATCAGAGCCTCGAATAGAATGAAAGCCACGAGTCCCAAGAACAGTATTGCATTCCCATGCATGTGAATGATCTATGTCTATGACCTCCCAAAAAAAGCTCTCCATATGTCTCTTTCTTGTGGATTCTACTCGCATAGTTGATTCCTCTCCCATTACTGACGTGCATCACCTCACTGTAGATTGACCATTTTGAATAGTAGATTCTGTAGATACTTTCAATTCCTCTCTTCGTAGGGCTGTTTTGACACATGCTCTAGCTCCATCATGCTCTCCTTTACCATGCCCAGTCTCAAAATAGTTCCACATATGTGGCACTTTGTAGTTTTTATGCAATGAGCACAACCATTGAAATATGCGTGCATTTTTTAACTGACCAGCACATCCATTAGACCAAATCTAGTGTCGATCCATCTATATGTTCCTTCCCTTCAAGTGATCATAGAACATGATGAAGTAATGACGTACATAGTGGAAGTCGTGGCACCTATCATTACTTATGTAGAAGTGATATTCTTCAGAATTTGTCTTTGCTCTTCAGTGCTATTTGGGCCATGCGTATATGTGATATGGACCATCAAGGAAACCTTCTCAGAGTGATAATATTGACTTTGGATCTCATTTTGAGGTTGCAGAGTGTAGTTCTCGGCAAAATCAACAACTGAAAGTATAGTACCATGGGGAAATGTATCTCTACATATTCTAAACTATTCATCCTGCCATCATGGCAAGTGGACATGATGAACATAATCATGTGTCTTTTCAATAAATTCCTTGACGAAGTCACTAACTATTACCTGGTGACACAAAATGATCTCAATGTTAGTTTTTTTTTAAGCAAGGATTTAAATGTAGCTGTTCAAACATAATTTTATAAATATAAATGCATACTTGAGATGTCACCAATTGTATTTTTTTGCTTTCTTTCCCTAGGGCTATTTGAAGCTAATATATTTGAAACTTTTCATGTCTACAACCATTTTCCCAAATTGACTATCTCCACTCTCGTGCATACATTGTCTCAATAATGCCATTCTAGCATAGTTGGGGCATGTTCCATCCAAACAAGATTTTGCATAGTATGTTTTCCCCTTAGGCCTATTGCACATGATGTTGTGAATGAATTCTCTTGATGAAGTTGGTGGTATTATCAGGGAGCAATACTGCACATGGTTAGTATGCAACACACGACGAATGTACAAAAATGTCTCACAGTAATATTCATATTCTACATAGTATCTACAACAAAAAGTGTAACGAAGAGTATTTATTCTAACATACCATGGATTACATTTGTTAAGAACCCATGTCAACCCTTCTCTTTACTATGTTAGTATATTGTTGTTGGACGCATATGCTTTGTAAGTCATCCCATAGTATTTGTTGATCCATAGTTTATATTAGCACATAGTATTGACCCGTAGTATTGGACGCATATGCTTTGTAAGTCATCCTGTAGTATTATATGTCCCATGGTTTTGACTCATAGTATTGGGCATAGACTTAGTATATAAGTGTGTGTTGAGGTCATTGAAGGCACCGTGAAGTTAATTGTATTGAGCTTGCTCAAAGGAGGTTGCCCCCTCGAAGTGGCCTGTGATCAATATAAAAGTGATTTTGAGTTCTATTATTTCTGATATATCATGTATTTGCATTAATTAATTATTGCAGGTTCATCACATCTGGTATCATAGCACTTTCTTGGGCTCATTGGGTGGAATTGCTGCCAATTTTGTTTTGCGCTGTAGCAAGTTCGGATCTGGGGATAACCCCTATCCGCTTAATTGTGGGAAGTACTTGGGCATAACCACTAAAACGCATTGTGAGGAGTACCATAGGAACCCCAAAGTAGCTGGCCCATTGAGAGGACTTGCCAGCGAAAAAGGCAACGACCCCTACCTGATTGACTAGTTCCCACCCATGAGGTAAACCAAGAGCTGTCGTTTGTGGCAAAGCGGTTATCAGTTTTACTTGAGCCGTGGAGTGATGGGTACTGCCCCAATACGCAAGCCGTCAGACAGCATTGGTGGCCGAGTGAATCCTCTGAACCGATAGGAATCCGCACATACCTAGGGTCCATATCTGTTTTCAGCTAAACTGTTGCCGATCACTTCCGCTCCAGATCCAGCTGTTTCAGATCTATTCTGAAAGTCATTCCAGATCCAGTCACCATTTCAGATCCAACCGTTTTCGATCTCTTCCATGCTGTTGCAGATCCATTTGTTGCAGCCATTCCGCGCCGCTGTTGCCGATCCATTTCCAATTTTTTTTTTTTATTTTAAATAAAATTGTTTTTCAGCTATATCTCCCTTGTTTCAACTCTGTTTTCCCTGAAACTTCATTGACATCCCTGCAATCCCATTCTCCATATTTCATTCCTGAAGACCCTATCCCAAATTCCACTTTCCAAGACCAGAAATCCCACAATTGTCTATTTTTAGGGTTTGCCATAACTCCAATTTTCACCCAAACGCCTTCAACTTTTGCCACCGTGTTCCTTTCCTAATTTTGTTTCTTTGTCCCTCTCTACCGAATCTTCTCATTCTTTCACCCTACTTCTGAAATCTCCATTTTTAGCTTCCATGTCCATCATAAAGTGTCCAAAACCTAGTCAAACCCCAATTACCCATCCGAGTTTTTCCCAAATCCAAATCTTCTTTTACTAAATAAGCTTTTGTTTGTGTTTTTCTATCCATTTCCAAAAAAAAAACTCTTGGTTGTGGTTGTCACCCACGTAGGAGCAAAAACCATGGACGAAGCACTTGCAGCCATCCAAACCAAATTCCAAGATCTAGATGAAAAATTTCTCAGTCTCCATCTTCAGCATTCAATCATGAACAATAACCGATAGCCATAATCTTTTGCAGCCACCGGGTTCTCTTCTTCCAGCAATTTTCGTGGGCCAAAGCTTGATTTTCCTTGCTTCAATGGTACTGATCCAACTGGATGGATATACTGCGCAGAACAATATTTCAGTTTGCATAATACTTTTGATGTCCAGAAAGTTCCACTTGCATCCTTTCATTTGGAACAGGAAGCCCTTCAATGGTACCGTTGGTACATCAAAGCTCATCCTGAGCCAAACTGGACATATTTTTGTCACGATTTGGTCCTAGTGCTTTTGAAAACTTCACAGGAGCACTCACTAAACTTCACCAAACTGGCACAGTGAGAGAGTATTAGACAGAATTTGAGAAACTCGCCAATCACACAGAAGGATTGTCTGATGAGTTTTATAGGATTTGTTTTATCAGTGGTCTTAAGGATGAAATCCGGTCAGAGGTTAAAATATTCTGTCCCAACACAATGATGGAAGTCCTAGGGTTGGCTAAGTTGGTAGAAGACAACCTTGCAGCCCAACAATGCTCCAAACCCACTTTTGTTCCCTTCCTAAATATGGGTTCTCAACGACCTCCTATCCTGCCAGCTCCTCGACCAACTCCTATCAAGCATTTGTCCGAAAATGAGATGCAGGCATGCCAAGAAAAAGGGCTTTGTTATAATTGTGATGAGAAATTCACTCGGGCACATAGATGTGTTCAACAAAATCTCTATGTCTTGGATGTGGATTCTCTGCCTGCCTCTGAACTTGTTGAAGAAGCTCCATATACAGTAGATGATAAGGTCGACATTCAGCACCCGCCTGTTGACACCCCATCTTAGGATGACCCACTCGCGATCTCTCTCCATGCTGTAACCGGTGTCACGACCCCACAAACAATGCAGATCAGGGGATACTTAAAAAAGTTCCCTCTTACCATACTCATTGATTCTGGTAGCACTCATGACTTCATTGAACCTCGGATTGCCAAACCAGCTGATTGTTTTGTCCATCCTTCCTCCAACTTTGAAGTCATGGTTGCCAATGGGGGCACCTTACCTTGCAAGGGGAAGTGTCACAATGTGCATATCTCTATGGAAGATTATAACCTGCACTCTGACATGTTTTCCTTGTCCTTAGGCGGATGTGATGTGGTTTTGGGCGTTCAATGGTTACGCACACTTGGCCCCATCTTATGGCATTTTCCTAAACTTTGGATGCAGTTTTCAGTCAATGGAGCACAACACAAATTAATGGGCTTACAACCAGGATCTCTCTGCATCATCAGTTCACATCGCCTGGAAAAAATCCTTAAGAAGAATTCACATGGTGTCATTGCTCAACTCCATTCCATTCAGATGCACCCATCAATGGTCTCCAGGTGTCTTTGCTGAACCAATGAGCTTGCGGCCTTCAAGAGACCTTTTTGGTAAGAATTTAGTTGCATCTACCTCTCAGCAAGAAATGATGGCTATTTTGCATGCATTACAGAAGTGGCAGCCATACCTATTAGGGAATTATTTATGCATCAAGACTGATCTCCAGAGTCTGGAAATTTTTTTGGAACAATGGGTCTCCTCCCCAACACACCTGAAATGGGTTATCCAACTCATGGGTTATTCGTATGCGATCACTTACAATAAGGGTAAGGACAATATGGGGGCAGATGCTCCTTCTCGCACAATTGATGACCTAGTTTCTCTTACAGCTCTTTCTTTGCTTGTTCCAAATTGGTTGCAATATGTTCAAGAGAGCTATCTCTTCTATGAAATCCATGCTTCTTCATCAGTAGGGCACTCTGGGTTCTTCAAAATATATGAGTGGGGAAAATGTAACTTCTTTTGATAGGGACTGAAAATGACAATTCAACAGATGGTGGATGACTGCGATACTTTCCAGGTCAACAAGGGTGAAACGAAACTCCTTTCAGGATTGCTCAAACCCTTGCCCATCCCTACACATATTTGGCTAGCTATTTCTATGGATTTCCTAGAAGCGCTTTGGCGGTACAATACCACATCTCAAAGGACACCGTATGAAGTAGTCTATGGAAAGACACGGCTAGTTCTTCTTCCATACACCCTTAGCAGCTCCCCAGTTCAGGAAATTGACTCGATTCTTCGAAACCACGATCAGATTCTTCTCATTCTATAGGACAATCTTCACATGGCTAGAATTCGCCTGAAACAACAAGCCGATTAGCACCATTCTGAGCGCATTTTCCACGCAACTGGTAGGGTTCTTCTTCATCTACAGCCTTTCAAGCAATCCTCCCTAACACTCCAAAGGCATCAGTGGCCCGAAATGCAACTCGAGGATTCTACCAAGGAAACAGTCCTTTAGATTTTGCAGCAATTTCTCCAACCAAAGCTTTGAGGACAAAGCTTTTTCTAAGGGAGAGGGGATGTTAAGAACCCGTGTTAACCCTTCTCTTTACTATGTTAGTATATTGTTATTGGACGCATATGCTTTGTAAGTCGTCCCATAGTAATTGTTGATCCATAGTTTATATTAGCCCATACTATTGACCCATAGTATTGGACGCATATGCTTTGTAAGTCGTTCCATAGTATTATATGTCCCATGGTTTTGACGCATAGTATTTGGCATAGACTTAGTATATAATTGTGTGTTGAGGTCATTGAAGGCACCATGAAGTTAATTGTATTGAGCTTGCTCAAAGGAGGTTTCCCCCTCGAAGTGGCCCGTGGTCAATATAAAAGTGATTTTGAGTTCTATTATTTATGATATCTCATGTATTTGCATTAATTAATTATTGTAGGTTCATCACAACATTTCTCAAAAGATATTTGCCCCAAGTTCAATTGTCTATGTTCATTCCTAAATTTCTCGTATAGTTATGTTTGTGTATATCAAGAAGATGCTTAGTATGTGGTTCATGATCCTTTGAACCCCTTCTCAGTTTTAATACATCCTTTCGGTTTGAAGAAGGCCTTGTGTGATCATGCCAAAAACTCTGCACTAGTCCCTTTACTGCATCAACTAGCTTCATGTCACGACATGGAAACCGACCAATAAAGGCCCAAAAATATGTCTAATCGGTTGTGTCAAGATTTTCTCTTCTAACAGAATACCTACGGAGGGTTTTTACATTCAAATTAACTAGTTTGGATGTAGGCCTGAGAATACAAATGACCATGGTGTTCGTATTTGCAATTGCTTGTGATAACACACGATGAGCCACATTGCAGTCCTTTGAACATGTGTTCTTACCAATTCTACCAAATGCATCTACTAATCTTTTAACTATATGAGAACTTGGTTCATAATTCTTTATCATCTTTATCCCTAACTTTTTCCTAACAACATTCATGCTCCTAGATTTCAACAATGATAAAAATAATCTACATTTATCTCCATCACATTTAGAAACAAAATATTTATCAAGTATCTATTGAGTTTGATAAGCAATACTAAATTTAGATAGCGTACCTTCAATGGAATTGAGGAGACTTTCATCAACTTGTATACGCTTCGGAGTTCTTCGACGTGTGCTTTCTAATGGAGGTAAGGGGGTTGGAACTCTACCATCTAGGGCATCACCAAGACACTCTGGCATTTCAATAGTAGCTTGGTGTCCTTCATTCTCTTCCTGGTAGTTGGATGGTGGAAGTCCAACATCCTCATCGATGGTCTATGGAAGTCCAACATCCTCTTGTGGAAATCCAACATCCTCATCGATGGTCTGGATAACATTTTCTTCTTCAACAGTAGGAAACATGTCCAATGCCTCTTTGACTTCATCACTTGTATAACCACATCCGGATAACAAATTTTGTGTTTCTTGATGACCTTCATCTTGAGATGGTAACTTATCACTTTGACTTGAAGTGGGAATTGAAACATCCCCTAATGAGCACCTACGTTTTGCTTCTTGATTACTTCCACGGGGTGCTTGTTCAACAACTATTGTGGAAATTGAAGGTCCCTCTTGTCGTGGATTAATAGGATGAACCGTATTATCCTCTACAATTGGATTTAGATTAGTTTCCAAATAAAGCCTATGATTCATCATGTGTATTCTTTTGTTTTCTTTCTCTTCTTCAATGACTTCTTGAGGTCTCTTCCTCGCTGATTTTCTTCCTCGGTTACGTGGATTCCCCATCAACAAAATGATCAATTCAATATAGTTTGTATTTGTTGCTCCTCAATTACAAGCTTTCAAACCTTTAGTGCTTTCTAGAACTATAGATCCTTCAAGGTGCTTCAATCTTCTCAAATGTTCATCTTTCCCATCAAAACAATTATGAATGAGAAAATTTACCTTTGGTTCTCTTCAATAATAAGCAAATGAAAGTTAAATCATAAATTGTTTGGGCTCTTTGATTCTCTTGTACAATTGTGTATATCCACCATCACCATGAAATGGTCTTGAAGCTTGATATCTTATCTTGTGTGCTTCTCAAATATAGGAAAAATGAATCTTTGAAAGACCTTATCTTTGGTGTTATTCAATTGGAGATTCTTCAAGCTTGCTGATTATCTTCTTCAAATATGGCCATACAAACCAACACCACACTGAGAAACCATGAAAGATGTCCTCAATGCTGCACCTGCATAACAAAAATAATGATGGAGATGGTGTAAATTGTGAGTATTTCCAATGGCGGGCTCGTGCTGTTCAAAAAAATCACAGGATTTTCTATTTTGGATTGGACAAAGTAAAGTTGCTCTCGGATAGGGATAGTCCACTGTTTATAGAGTTACAAAATGCGCTCGTGTTATATAAAGCTAAAACGCACACGCAATATGAAGAATAAAAATGCGTACGTGATATGGTTAAGCACAATAAATAGGTTAGGTGCACGACTAGGGCAACGAACAAAATCAAATGAAAAAAAATGTTTTGTATGATGACATACAAAACAAATGTTTTGTATGGTTTAATACCCCCCTAGCTCTCTCCCAATAATCCCTAGATACCCCCTATCTCTTTCTTAATATTTGTCCCTCATTCTCTCTACATCCCTTCCTACATGTTTCTTTCTCTCCCTTACTCCAGCCATGTCCCTACCACCCCACTCTCCATCTCTCCACCTTCTCTTTATCTTCGTCATTATCCCTCCCTATATCACTCTCTCCCTTCTTCTCCCTTAATCACTAACCCTCTATGCCTTTATCCCTCCCCCCTGCCCTCTCTCTCTCTTACCTTGTTCCCAGAGCTCCTCCCCCATAAAGGCCTTTAGACCCTCTTCCAAACATTAATCCCTAAGTGCGTAAGTGCACAAGATGATGATGAGGGGGGGTGATGACAATGCGGATGATCATGATGCAGATGAAGATGATAAAGATGATGATGTTGATGAAGATGATGGTGATGACGGTGAAGATGTTGAATATGATGATGAGGGTGATGAGGATGATGATGATGGTGATGAAGAAGATGGCGATGATGGATATGTTGACGGGGAATGGGGAGATGTCAATGATGATGAAGAGGAGGATATCAGATGATGATGATGATGATGATGATAATGGTGGAGATGTTGATGATGATGATGATGGTGATGATGATGGTGATGATGAAGATGTTGATGATGATGATGATTGTGATGGTGATGGTGATGAAGATGATGATGAAGATGATGATGATGTAGATGTTGATGAGGAACCTAGAGATGACAATGATGATGAATATGGAGAGGATGATGATGATGGTGATGATGATGAAGACATTGATGATGATGGTGATGGTGATGAATATGATGATGATGATGATGATGATCAAGAAGATGATGATGATGGAGATGTTGATGAAGAAGGGGGAGATGACAATGATGATGATGATGCTGATGAAGATGATGATGATGGAGATGTTGATGAGGAAGTGGGAGATGACAATCATGATGAAGATGTTGTTGATGATGATGATGGTGATGATGATGAATATGTTGATGATGATGGTGATGGATATGGTGATGAATATGATAATGATGATGATGATGATGAAGATGATGATGACGATGGAGATGATGATGATGAGATGATGATGATGGTGATAATTTTGATGATGATGGTGATGATAATGATGATGATGGTGATGATGATGAAGATGTTTATAATGATAGTAATGGTGATGGTGATGGTGACGATGATGATGATGGTGATGGTGACGATGATGATGATGATGATGATGAAGAAGATAATGATGAAGAAGATGTTGATGAGGAACCTACATATGACAATGATGATGAAGATATTGATGATGATGATGGTGGTGGTGATGTTGATGATGATGATGATGATGATGATGATGATGGAGATGTTGATGAGGAACCTAGAGATGACAATGGTGATGAAGATGTTGATGTTGATGAAGATGGTGATGATGATGAAGACGTTGATGATAATGAATATGGTGATGATGATGATGATGATGATGATGATGATGATGGAGATGTTGATGAGAAACCTAGAGATGACAATGATGATGAAGATATTGATGGTGATGGTGATGATGATGTTGATGGTGATGGTGATGATGATAATGATGGTGATGATGATGGTGTTGGTGATATTCAGATGATGATGATGAGGATGAAGAAGATGGTGATGATGATGGAGATGTTGATTTGATGAGGAAGATGATGATGGTGATGGTGATGCTGATGAAGATGTTGACGATGATGATGATGGTGATGATGATGAATATGTTGACGATAATGATGATGGAGATGTTGATGAGGAACCTAGAGATGACAATGATGACGAAGATGTTGATGTTCATGATGATGGTGATGCTGGTGATGGTGATGGTGATGGTGATGGTGATGGTGATGAAGATGATGATGATGATGATGATAATGATCATGATGGAGATGAAGATGTTGATCTAATAATGATGAAGATAATGATGATGGAAACGTTGATGAGGAAGGGGGAGATGACAATGATGATGAAGATGTTTATGGTGATGATGATGGTGATGGTGATGGTGAAGATGTTGATGATGATGGTGATGGTGATGAAGATGATGATGAAGATGATGAGGATGAAGAAGATGATGATGATGGAGATGTTGATGAGGAACCTAGAGATGACAATGATGATGAATATGTTGATGATGATGGTGATGGTGATGACGATGAATATGGTGATGATGATGGTTATGGTGATGAGGATGATGACGAGGAGGGTATCCACCTTATGTATATATTTGCAATTATTCAAGTCCCTATAGAACTCTCTCCCTTCGTTCTCCCTTAATCACCAACCCTATGTGCCTTTATCCCTCCCCCCTTCCCTCTCTATCTCACCTTGTATCCCTCCCTCCCTATCTCTTTCTCTATATATGTCCCTGGATATGTCCCTCACTCCCTTTATCTCCCTTCCTCTATGTCGCTTTCTCTCCCTTACATCATCTTCGTCCCTTCCACCCCACCGAGTCCTCCTTCCCCATCACACACACACACACACACACACACAACCTCCCAATTTCTTTATCACTCACACCTCCCTCTAATATCTCTCTCCCCAACCATCAATCTCTCTCTCTCTCTCTCTCTCTCAAACACACACACATACACACACACACATTATGTCCCTTTCCATTCTCAAACCCATTCCCCCTCCATCCATATCTATCTCCACCTTTCTCCCTCCATCCATCACCCTACCTTCTCTCCCTCCCTCTCTCATCGCCTCTCTCTCTCACCTTCTATCCCTCCCTCATGTTATCTTTCCCTCAAACTATCCCAATATCTCCATCACTCCCTCTCTCTCTCACACTTTAGGTCCCTTCCCCCTCCTCTCATATTATCTCTCTCTATCTCTCTCTCTCTCCATCGCCACCATTCCCCGCATGTCTCCCACCAACACTTTCTGTCTGTACCTTCCTATCTCTTTATTTCATTCTATACCCATCTATCTCTCACTCCCTCTAAATCCATTCCTCCCCATTGTCCCTCTCCCTCCCTCACGCTATGTCTCTCCCCCCCTTTTATTCTTTATTTCTATCTCACATCCCCCTTGCCTCCATCCATTCCCCCTTGTCACTCAAGTCTCACTTTCAACTTCTAACCCTATACCTCTTTAGAACCTCTTCTACTCCTAATAGTGATCTCAAGCTCCACTTCCTTTCACCCCCTGTAGCCCATCATGTTCTCATTCCCTTCATCTCTCCCCATTCAAGCTTCCAACATCCTTCTGAGCCCTTGACCCTTTCCCACCCCTATTAAATATTAACCATAGATTCCATTGACCCTTCCCCACCCCTTCTCAAATATTAACCAAAAATTCACTCGAGTCTTCCACACCCCCTCTCTCTCAAGTATTAAACATATATTTTATGATTTACATAACACGAGCGCATTTTGCCACTACATAGTGCATACGCGTTATGTAGTTATATAACATGTGCACGTTACTGAATTCTAAAAGTGCAACAATATTTTTGAATTTAAACAGAACACGCTCGTGTTTTGTAGAGCCTAAACCAAGCCAACTCACTTGCTCGCATGTCAACAATAATCCTATGTGTATGCTTTGGAGTTTGCTTCGGTAATTCCAAACCTGTGCTATGTTAATGATAAACCAAAGCTAATTGGGTATTTCTTCCACTTTCAGGAGAAGCCTGTGCTTAGCCACTCATTACAGTATGCTACACACAATCATTTTTGACGAAATCTTAAACACAAATAACATTTTTTCTGTAGATTCCAAATATGTAATTTTTATTTAAAAATATTAATTTTTCCTATTTTCTTTCAATTTCTTTTGTGTCCTACTTCCTTAACTTGTGAAACACACTGTTAGTGTTTCTTCTATAACTTTTTGAATTCTTAATCATTTCAAAAAAAAATTGTATGGTGCCCAAGAGGACACTAACCTTCACGTTCTATGAAAAACCCATTTCAAGATTTTTGCATTAAGACCTTCAAAGGCTGCACCCACAAAAGAGGTACTATTTTCGAGGTTTGATCACTTAGACAATTATAACAAATTTATTAAATTACCAATTTATTTTTCAAAAAATAATGGCACACAAGTGCTATATGTTCTCTACATGCATGCTCATTTTTGTAGCTTGATTCCATCATTTAGGCCCTCAAAGGATGCACCCACAAAAACATATACCTTATCATTTGCGTGAAAAATAAAAAGTGTCTGTTAGGAAAAATGAAACTTGACATAGCTATGCAAATTTTCAATACATATAAGTTATATATTCGGAAACGTGATTCAATTTCCTACATTTCATCTCTTTTACTCAATGAAAGATATTTTGCGTAAGTATCTAAAAAAATCCAAGTAAGTTGAGGGATGCCTGATTTTTGAGTTTTATATTGCATCTAACACGCCAAAAGTGACCCTCATTAGATTGCACTGACCCTTAGACCCTATTTGAATATTCTTATATCAAGAACCATGATGTAGCCCTCAAACAACTGCATGAGACATGTGCAGGATATATTTGTCCTCTTGGGGAGAATGTTTGGCACCATTGGTATGCTTTGGATAATAAGAATGGGTGTTAGTGCCTATACCATATCCATGAGAGGTAAATAAGGAACTCGGGTCTAAAAGAAAGGTTATTGAGATCAAGGACCATGAGCTAGCCGATGAATAACCATCTAGATCCTTTCTAAGGGATTTTTGGCCTCTAGGTGGGATATGGCCATTGGTAGGATATTTTCACACCATATATGGGAATCAAGGCTTGTACCATGGCTAGTGAGGAAAACAAAGATTTAGGTCCTAAACAAAATTTTCTCATGCCTAATGACCTTGAACAATATCTCTAATTGGGAATATGGGCACCATTAGTATGTTTTAAACAACAAGAATGTGACTTAGGACCACTACCATGCCCATGAGAGTAAAAAAGGGAATTTATACCCTAAAAATATATTATTTATCTCAATATCCATGAAGAGGGAGACCCCTCTGTTAGCACTTGGATTTTCCTTGGGCTGTATCAAAGAAACCCCGAGGTAACCTATTTCAAACCAATCTTTAGACTGAAAGTTGGCCTCCTTCAGCCAGAGAGGGCTCTCTCGGCAAATCTGCCATCCAATGTCACCACGACAGCAGTTCGACAATGAAACTCAAGGGCCAATCTGTAAAATAATAATAAAAACTTTGCAGGCTTTAAATAATGTGGTTAGATCAACAGCAAAAAGATACTCTTGGGCAATGGAGTCAAGAAACAGAAAAAATAATAGATCAGCAGCCGACAAATGTTTCATACAAAGGCAAGATAGCTGTTTGATTACAGTCAATAAGGTTTTGCAGGTGAAAAGGAAAGAAATAATGACAGTCCACTAACAACGGGCATTGATTTTCAGATGAATCCGTTGTTAACTTTGGAGAAATAAATGGGTACTCAGATGTGGATAAATCGAGGCATATGACATGAATCTCAATTTATTTTCAGTACGTTCACCAAAATACAGAAGGAAAGACATAATGGCAAGAATGACAAAGAGAATTGACATGCACATGTAAAGCAAAGAAAAACACAGACTGCAATTTCGAAACAACACAGGAATCTTCGATGAAAATATGCTCAACTTCTAAGATCTTTATTAATTTCTGTAAAATACTTCAAAAAACCCGAAATGGGTCCTTCCTTTTTGAAAATTCGAACCCCTTACATGTTGTAAAATGTATAATTTATACAAAAAATGCTCTCCGAGCAAACCCTAACTGCTTTGTTTTAAAGATAACTTTCTTTTAAATAAATTCTTTAAAACTTGAAACTAATATTTAAACAAAGTTTTACAATAATAATAGACAAGCAAGACTCTTATCATCAAAATCGAGAATGGCTGCAAAGAACTTCCGGCTGTTTGGAAAAAAAAAAAAACTTCGGAATTTTTTCAATTCTGTCTATCTTTTGATTGCTAGGTGTTTTGCCACCTCATCTTTGACCTGCAGGTGGCTTTTTGCCTTCATCCATGTACACTATAACTTTGCATTTGTGAAACTGAATAACACTCTCTAAATCTAGACATCTCACATCAGTTTCCCCAAAAATATTCACAAAACCATAATCTCTGTAATTATACTTCTTATGAAGACTATTCTACCCTGAAACAAATTTTAAATCGGCATCAGCTGACTTCGATGACAGTGAATTATTCCGAGGGTTTGTATCGTCACCACCACCACTTGACCATTCGCCAATGTTGTCTTCTGGCTCTAGCACAAATTCTTTTCAAATGATGATGTCCCATTTTTATCATAAATCGTTATGGCCTTTTTCTTCATGTTTGCCATTGGTTTGCGTGCTTCACTTGACCATTCGCCAATGCTGTTTTCTGGAGATTGATTTGGCTGTTGAATGAAAAATGCCCTTAGGTTTTCTCTTGAGAAAAACACGACATACCTTTGGAGTGGTAGGTGCTTCTTCATTATCGCTGGGCAATGATACTTTGGAGCTATCCTTCCTTGTATCGTATCTATGTGAATGCATGCAGATTTTTGAACTTTGAGTGACAAGCTTCAGCCAATAGACATCTGAAGCATTCCCAAAAGAATTCCAAACGAATTTATTACAGGTTGAGGTGTTGTAATTATTATCTTCTGCTGAGCAGGTTGCCCAAAGGTGCTCTTCCCAAAGATGGAGTTGATACGCTACTAAACCATCAGAAGTAGCGAATGAAGTGCTGAAAAGATACACATTTCATGTCCAATCCTGTAACTTAGCTTCGAATAGCCAAAACTTCTAAACTTCAACGACCTCTGGGACTTTTTGAAAACTCTTCGTGTCTTCTCAAGCTTCAGACTCAAGTTTCAGATTATAAATTGCCCAACGGAGGAACCCTGTAACATTCCTACGACTATTTGCTTCACTGGCATTCAGCAACTCCAGAAATTTGATGGAATACAGTCAGAAAACGATGTTACCATGCCTCCTATAACTGGATAACGAGCAGCTCTGTTGGTACTATCGGTCGCTCCAGGAGAATACCCTATTTTGTCCAAAATTTCGCGGCTGTAGCTCACAAAAAATACCTATGCTATGTCTTTTAGGGTTTTTCCCCTTCGTTGCAAATGGGAATGTTTACAAATCCGACCATCAATATGTCGAGCTATACAAACCTCTGTGAATACAACTTTTGCAAATGATAGCTGACGTTTGTCTTGTGCGCAGGTGTGATGACGGCACATGATGACTTTCATCTTTAGAGTTTTTTGTTTAGAAATATGATGAACATGAAAAATCCAGAAAACCATGCAGAAAACGTTACACATTCTCCAGCTCGTTGCAAAGATCTCTCTCATTTGGATGAAGAGTGTTAGGGTTTTGGTGCTCCGTTTAAAATGATAAGTGCCAAAAGAGGAGACTACCTACCCTTTTTATACTCCCGCCAATGGTTTATATTGCTGAAGACGGTTTCGCATGGCCGATAGAGTAGTTTGCAATACCACTTTCCCAAATGCGGATGTATCAAGAGTGAGCACGTGTTATGGTGGTTTTTGTTCCGCGACCGCCCCATCTACTATCTCCCGAGCAACTAGGTGACGCGATGACCGTCGATTTTATTTGCTACTAGATCGTGCTGCACTTGTGATTGGCATGGAGCCACTTCATTCGCCTCACCAACTCCATCGTGTCACCTTAATGCTGCTTGATGTTGACTTGTTATTAAGTGTTTAAAATGTTAGTTGGAATATCATTTACATTTTCCATATGCAAACGAAAAATTAATTCTCACACTCCTTATATATCATATTAATTATATCATAACTCGAGATAAACGATGGAGAGTCCTTAGGCATTGGCGTTTTGATGATAAAGAATGCATGGAGCTCCTTTGCTTCGGCTCTTGGTCCCTTGACAGGCCAGGCAAGCCCTCGGTGCTGGGTGTTTCACCTTTTATTTCAAAAACCATTAAATCCTTTCTTTTAAAAAACTTTAATTAATATTCAAACTTTGGATTTATTAAAAAACCCTTTGTTCCATAAACTTTCAACTATTGGCTTTATTATGAATTTGACCCTTCACTTAGTCTATTAAAAGTTGAAAGCCTTTTCCTCATAAAATTTAGGCCTTGACTAAATCAAAGCTTTTTCTTCATGGCCCCTCGAAAAGACTTAGTTCACCAATACTTAGGACCATCTTTCTTTTGCGATCATGGCGTTTGTAACTGAGGAGAAATTTTCTGTTTCTCGACTAGGCTTTGAAACTCCCGTCATGGGAAAAATATCTTAATTTTGCTCAACGAGTGTTGCCGGAAGATGATTAATGCCGTCAGAAGACATTTAAACACAAAATTTTATGAAGTGCCAACAACTGGCTCCTACTGGGGATGCTGTCCTCCCAGCGAGGCAGCAAAGAACAACGTAGACCATGTGCCTGACCATTGGGCGGCTCCCAACCTTGACAACTGCAACCTGTAACCTGTATCCTGCATCCTGTATCCAAAAACTGTAGCTGAAAACCGATAACTGCTGAACACTGAAACATACATGCTGGAATTAAACTGAAAACAATGCTGTACATACTGAAAAAATGTTTGCCGGGCAAACTTATTCCTCCTACCTACCCTACTCTGCTGAAACGTGACTGCTAAATCAAATGACACAAAAGTGCCAATGAAGCCAATCTAATAACTGACCATCGGCTCGACTATGGCTTGCATTCCTTTTGAGTGAGTAAAGAAGACATAAAACAAACCACTCCAAACATTCTCTGATAATGAGTTCATGTCCCACAAATGTAAGAAAATTCATCTTCCCCTTAGACTGTAGTAAATTAGCATAAGGATCTTCAAATGTTTGAAATATTATCTCGTCTTGAGATTCAACAAGAATGGAAATATCTCTTTCCAGTTGACCTGCAAGACTACTCAACTGTGGATTGATGAGAGTGCATAGGGGGGCATGATATTCTAATACCTGAGTGTTGACTGGATCTTCCTCAAGCGTGAGCATCTCTGGTTCCCTTTTTGGTATGTCATATATCCCATCTTTATACTTATCCACATCATTATCCAAAACATCTTCAAACAACAAACATCCTTCAAGATCATTAATCATGTCAATCCTATCTTCTTGACAGAAAGAAATGATGTCTAATAGATGATCCCGTGGTGGAGAATCATCATCATAAATAGGTTCTTTCAAAGGATCGTTATGACTGTCAGTGTTTAGATTCAGATTTACATGTTTAAAAATGGAAGAGGTTTCACTTACATACCCTGGACTGTGTGAACAATGCAGACCCGACATTACTGGAGCTGTAATATGACCTTTCAGGAGCTGATCTATTTCATCTTCAGATAGAGGAGAAATTTTGGAAATACTATGGAGGCGTCTGCCTTTCTTGTTTAAGGAAAAATCAGCAGCATTATTTGAGGCCTGTTCTGTTTCTTGTATTCCGAGAGAAGTACTGATGTATTGTTTTTTAAGTGAATCAAATAAAATAAAGTCCTCTAGACCCACAGCTTCTGAAATAATGTCACATGGAGAGAAACTTATCTGACCTTCTTCTGAATTAGACGACCACTGACAAGACTGAAGAAAATTCTTATCCGGCTCAGGAGAAAAGATACAAAGGCCATCACCAATTTCATTTGAAAATTCAGAATTTAAAACTTGCCCTTCTTCATCAAAAACAGCAGAACCATCATTAAAATTTTCAATGACATCAAGTGCAACAGATTCTTCTTGATACAGAATTTCTGAATGCGAAATGGAGACCTGGTTTTCTGTTTGGCACTTTTCTACCCTATGGCAAACTCCAGCTCTTTGGGATCGATGACATATTTGTTCCTCTTCCTCTTTAATTCCACTTTCAAAAAAGTTTATGGAGCTCTCCATCATAGATTTCTGTTTTTGATTAGAAGCCTTAATTTTTTGTTTTATCAATTCGAATGAAGCATAACAGAGGGGTAGATAGTCACTTTCAGCATGTTTATTTTCAGAGGTCTGATCATGGATAGTGATCAGATTTTCTTCACCAACCGCCATGGAACTTATAAAGTTTTCAACCGATGCCATATCCAAGCAATCTTCTTCATACTCATCAAATTTAGGTGGACTGAAATTTTCTTTAAAACCATCATTAACAGAAATTTTAGCCGGCTGATTGTAATTGACATAAAACAAGTCAGAGTTACCTTCTTCTAGCACATCATCCGGCTGATCATCTCTTTGTTTGTTACGGGAACCACTGGAATGCCAAGACATTTCTCCTTGTCTATACTTCTCTTCAAACCCACCTTCTTCTTCAATCCTCTCATCATTTTCTTTGTTCGATAATTTCCTGGACATTCTAAGATTATCTTCAACTTCTAAAGCATCAACAAACATATGTTGTAAGCTGGAGGGATTTCTTTCCAAGAGAAGAAAAGAGAAATCAGAATGAAAAATAGATACATAATGTAACTTGGCAGCATTCTCTAGGGGCTGAATTTCTTTCGGCATATCATAATAGGCGTTGGCAAACCTCCTGTTGAAACTGGATAAGGATTCCCCTTCCTGCACCCTCATAGAGTAAAATTCTGAAAGGACTAGGTCCCATGACTTCCTCTTACCCCAAAAATTCAAAAAGACATCAGAAAACCCCTGCCATGTGTCTATAGACTCCGGCTGTAAATGGCGAAACCATTTCTTCACATCTCCCTGGAAAGTTTGAGTAAAAAACCTCATACAAACATCATCCTGATCTACTTCAAACAGATCCAGAAAATTTTCAAAACCTTGAAGATGTTTCTCAGCAGTAAGGCCTTTGATTTCTCCATCGAATTTAGGAAGGTATTTATGGTATTTAGGAGGATAATCATGGAGAACATGAGGTAGGTGAAGTGGCCGGTATCGGTTTTGGATATTGGAAGAAACTGAACTATGTAGAGAGGATGTATTATCAGCTTTGGTATCATGAGGTTCATAAGGTTGATCCTTACTGTCATGCGGTTCAAGTAAAAGATCTTGATCAGAATCATATGTACAAAATGATGACACATTTTCAGTTTCTAAGGAAGGGTATACATGAGTAAACCTATGGTCTTTTTTCGAATATAATAAACAATGAGAAATTCTTCTGCCAAGCTTAGGAAAAGACAGGAAAAGATTTACAAGAAAGGATAAGATGTCTTGCAGAAAACTGAAACTTGAGTACCTTGTCTTTTCATCATGTCTTTCCATGTCTTCACAATGAGCTCATTTCCCAGCGGAGTCTGTCGGTTCTCTTTAAAAGCTTGATTCTGGATCATGCCTCCAATGGAGTCACTGAAATTTGGATTCTTGAGGATGGAGTCGCCAGGTGAAAGATGTACAGCCTTACTGATGTTTGACCGTTGTTCACCATCAACAATCAAAACTGAAAACTTTGTCGTTCATACCCAGGGAAAATGAAACCTTCGATCCCCGGCAACGGCGCCAAAATGTTAGCACTCGGATTTTCCTTGGGCTGTATCAAAGAAACCCCGAGGTAACCTATTTCAAACCAATCTTTAGACTGAAAGTTGGCCTCCTTCAGCCAGAGAGGGCTCTCTCGGAAAATCTGCCATCCAATGTCACCACGACAGCAGTTCGACAATGAAACTCAAGGGCCAATCTGTAAAATAATAATAAAAACTTTGCAGGCTTTAAATAATGTGGTTAGATCAACAGGAAAAAGATACTCTTGGGCAATGGAGTCAAGAAACAGAAAAAATAATAGATCAGCAGCCGACAAATGTTTCATACAAAGGCAAGACAGCTGTTTGATTACAGTCAATAAGGTTTTGCAGGTGACAAGGAAAGAAATAATGACAGTCCACTAACAACGGGCATTGATTTTCAGATGAATCCGTTGTTAACTTTGGAGAAATAAATGGGTACTCAGATGCGGATAAATCGAGGCATATGACATGAATCTCAATTTATTTTCAGTACGTTCACCAAAATACAGAAGGAAAGACATAATGGCAAGAATGACAAAGAGAATTGACATGCACATGTAAATCAAAGAAAAACACAGACTGCAATTTCGAAACAACACAGGAATCTTCGATGAAAATATGCTCAACTTCTAAGATCTTTATTAATTTCTGTAAAATACTTCAAAAAACCCGAAATGGGTCCTTCCTTTTTGAAAATTCGAACCCCTTACATGTTGTAAAATGTATAATTTATACAAAAAATGCTCTCCGAGCAAACCCTAACTGCTTTGTTTTAAAGATAACTTTCTTTTAAATAAATTCTTTAAAACTTGAAACTAATATTTAAACAAAGTTTTACAATAATAATAGACAAGCAAGACTCTTATCATCAAAATCGAGAATGGCTGCAAAGAACTTCCGGCTGTTTGGAAAAAAAAAAAAACTTCGGAATTTTTTCAATTCTGTCTATCTTTTGATTGCTAGGTGTTTTGCCACCTCATCTTTGACCTGCAGGTGGCTTTTTGCCTTCATCCATGTACACTATAACTTTGCATTTGTGAAACTGAATAACACTCTCTAAATCTAGACATCTCACATCAGTTTCCCCAAAAATATTCACAAAACCATAATCTCTGTAATTATACTTCTTATGAAGACTATTCTACCCTGAAACAAATTTTAAATCGGCATCAGCTGACTTCGATGACAGTGAATTATTCCGAGGGTTTGTATCGTCACCACCACCACTTGACCATTCGCCAATGTTGTCTTCTGGCTCTAGCACAAATTCTTTTCAAATGATGATGTCCCATTTTTATCATAAATCGTTATGGCCTTTTTCTTCATGTTTGCCATTGGTTTGCGTGCTTCACCTGACCATTCGCCAATGCTGTTTTCTGGAGATTGATTTGGCTGTTGAATGAAAAATGCCCTTAGGTTTTCTCTTGAGAAAAACACGACATACCTTTGGAGTGGTAGGTGCTTCTTCATTATCGCTGGGCAATGATACTTTGGAGCTATCCTTCCTTGTATCGTATCTATGTGAATGCATGCAGATTTTTGAACTTTGAGTGACAAGCTTCAGCCAATAGACATCTGAAGCATTCCCAAAAGAATTCCAAATGAATTTATTACAGGTTGAGGTGTTGTAATTATTATCTTCTGCTGAGCAGGTTGCCCAAAGGTGCTCTTCCCAAAGCTGGAGTTGATACGCTACTAAACCATCAGAAGTAGCGAATGAAGTGCTGAAAAGATACACATTTCATGTCCAATCCTGTAACTTAGCTTCGAATAGCCAAAACTTCTAAACTTCAACGACCTCTGGGACTTTTTGAAAACTCTTCGTGTCTTCTCAAGCTTCAGACTCAAGTTTCAGATTATAAATTGCCCAACGGAGGAACCCTGTAACATTCCTACGACTATTTGCTTCACTGGCATTCAGCAACTCCAGAAATTTGATGGAATACAGTCAGAAAACGATGTTACCATGCCTCCTATAACTGGATAACGAGCAGCTCTGTTGGTACTATCGGTCGCTCCAGGAGAATACCCTATTTTGTCCAAAATTTCGTGGCTGTAGCTCACAAAAAATACCTATGCTATGTCTTTTAGGGTTTTTCCCCTTCGTTGCAAATGGGAATGTTTACAAATCCGACCATCAATATGTCGAGCTATACAAACCTCTGTGAATACAACTTTTGCAAATGATAGCTGACGTTTGTCTTGTGCGCAGGTGTGATGACGGCACATGATGACTTTCATCTTTAGAGTTTTTTGTTTAGAAATATGATGAACATGAAAAATCCAGAAAACCATGCAGAAAACGTTACACATTCTCCAGCTCGTTGCAAAGATCTCTCTCATTTGGATGAAGAGTGTTAGGGTTTTGGTGCTCCGTTTAAAATGATAAGTGCCAAAAGAGGAGACTACCTACCCTTTTTATACTCCCGCCAATGGTTTATATTGCTGAAGACGGTTTCGCATGGCCGATAGAGTAGTTTGCAATACCACTTTCCCAAATGCGGATGTATCAAGAGTGAGCACGTGTTATGGTGGTTTTTGTTCCGCGACCGCCCCATCTACTATCTCCCGAGCAACTAGGTGACGCGATGACCGTCGATTTTATTTGCTACTAGATCGTGCTGCACTTGTGATTGGCATGGAGCCACTTCATTCGCCTCACCAACTCCATCGTGTCACCTTAATGCTGCTTGATGTTGACTTGTTATTAAGTGTTTAAAATGTTAGTTGGAATATCATTTACATTTTCCATATGCAAACGAAAAATTAATTCTCACACTCCTTATATATCATATTAATTATATCATAACTCGAGATAAACGATGGAGAGTCCTTAGGCATTGGCGTTTGGATGATAAAGAATGCATGGAGCTCCTTTGCTTCGGCTCTTGGTCCCTTGACAGGCCAGGCAAGCCCTCGGTGCTGGGTGTTTCACCTTTTATTTCAAAAACCATTAAATCCTTTCTTTTAAAAAACTTTAATTAATATTCAAACTTTGGATTTATTAAAAAACCCTTTGTTCCATAAACTTTCAACTATTGGCTTTATTATGAATTTGACCCTTCACTTAGTCTATTAAAAGTTGAAAGCCTTTTCCTCATAAAATTTAGGCCTTGACTAAATCAAAGCTTTTTCTTCATGGCCCCTCGAAAAGACTTAGTTCACCAATACTTAGGACCATCTTTCTTTTGCGATCATGGCGTTTGTAACTGAGGAGAATTTTTCTGTTTCTCGACTAGGCTTTGAAACTCCTGTCATGGGAAAAATATCTTAATTTTGCTCAACGAGTGTTGCCGGAAGATGATTAATGCCGTCAGAAGACATTTAAACACAAAATTTTATGAAGTGCCAACACCCTCTATGAGTATTTTGATCACAGAAGATCTAGGAGCTATGGATAACCTCACAAAATCGAATTAATTTGCAAAACTAGTGGAAAAACTTGAAAAAGGAGATAATTTTACACACAATGTGAGCTTAATCTTTTCATTAACTGAATGTCTAACATGTGAAAATGTTAGTAATAGGTTTTTATTACATCCATGAGAAATTCGAGAGCATTAGATGGCTCAAGATGAGTGTACAAGTCAAAATTGCCAAATTGGCCTCAATCCCCCCTAGGTGGGTCAAACTCAATCCCAATCACCCCAAATAGTCACGAATTCAGGTATGAAGGTGTCTGAAGCATGCTGGGTCATTAATGAGGCCAAGGCAAGCGTGGGTGATCAAGTAGAGGAGTTTGGGAGGACCAAGGGAGCAATAAATGCTCCAAATCTAGCCAAAATTGGGCAAAATCCACCCTAGCGCCCCTAGTCAACTGAAATTCCCCAAATCAAGGAGAGAGGGAGCTCCAGCAATTAATGAGGTCACACTTGTGGACAAAACAGGAGGTTGGGTGAACTGGTTTGCTTGGAAGTGGGTGTGAACACTCTCAAAAGTGGGTATTTGACCAACTAAAGTCACCTAGTCCAAACTATGGTGAAATTAAGCACATGAGCAATAAAAAATGACTATGGTTATGGACTATGGTACTAAGTATGGATTACTGTTCTAACACCCTCCCTTAACCAGAAGTTAGTACAAATCATGAAAGATAAGTGGGAGGCCTTGGCAACAAAGGCTCAAGTCACCTCATTACAAACATAAATTTGTATTTGTCCATATGAACCGAGGACAAGAAGTAAAACCACATGGGATAAAAACTTCCCTCTAAAATGGACATGGGGCTGAACCTGCAATTAAATTGCAGCAATCACCATCCATCACTCACTCCAAGAAAAGCTCTCAAGTGAGTGAAGGTCTTCTCAGTAAAGCACTTGGTGAAAATATCTGCAGTTTGCTTGGTGGATGGGCAATACTGCAATGAAATCACCCTGTCATGCACCAAGCCCCGAATGTAGTGCATATGGATTTCAATGTGCTTTGTTCTTTGCCTCTGTACTGGATCAGTAGATATCTTGATGGCACTTTGATTATCCACCCAAATGTTGGTTGGAGAATCAATAGCAACACCAAACTCCCGAAGAATGCCTTGCAACCAAACACACTATGTGGCAGCGTTCACTACTGCCCTCTACTCGGCCTCTGCTGATGAAAGAGAAATGGTATGTTGTTTCTTACTTGAGAAGCAAATGGGATCTTTAGCAAACATAAACACAAAACCTGAAGTGGACTTTCTATCGATGGGATCTCCAGCCCAATTGGAATCAGAAAATCCAGCTAGTTGTAGTGAAGAACCAGCTGCATAGTGTACCCAAAAGCTCTTTGTTCCTTGGACATATTGAAGGATCTTTTTGGCTGCCTTCCAATGGATCTCATGTGGCTGCTGCATATACCTTGCTACAACACTTACAGCATAAGACAAATCAGGTCCTGTATGTGTAAGGTACAACAAACTTTCAACTAGCTGACTGTAGAGTGTGCAATCCACCAATGGAGAGTCTTCAAATTCACCTAGTTTTATGCCTGAAAGGAATGGGCACTTGGCTGCCTTACATTCAGCCATTTTAAACTTGAATAACAGGTTTGAAGCATACTTAGGTTGACTCAGCAATATACCTATCTCAGATTGCTCAATTTCCAAACCCAAAAATTGCCTTAGCAATCCTAGGTCGCTCATGGCAAATTCACTATGCAAAGAAGCTTTAATTGAGCTAATTTGTTTGTTGCAGCTCCCTGTAATTAAAAGATCATCAACATACAGTACAATGACCTGCAAATTATCATCACATTGCTGCAAATAAAAATTTGTATCAGACTTGCATCAACAGAAACCAATTGAGAGCAAAAAAGCATCCATTTTCGCATACCAAGCCCTGGGGGCTTGCTTGAGTCCATAGAGTGACTTCTTCAACCTGCATACAAGTGTGGGATCCTCTTGGAATCCTTCAGGTTGCTGCATATATATCTCTTCCTGTATCTCACCATGCAAGAATGCACTTTTAACATCCATGTGGTGAACTTCCCAACCCTTACTAGCTACCATGGCTAGAGCTAGTCTAATTGAGTCCATCTTTGCAACCGGTGCAAAGGTCTCTGTATAATCCACACCATGGATTTGTGAGTAGCCCTTAGCCACTAACCTAGTCTTGTACTTCCGATCAGAACCATCAGCAATAGGTTTGGTTCTAAAAATCCACTTACATTGCACAAGTTTCCTCTTGGGAGGAAGAGGCACCAAATCCCATGTTTTGTTCTCTTGGAGAGATTGGAATTCTTCTTGCATTGCTGCTCTCCACCTTGGATCATGATGAGCTTCCTGATATGATGTTGGATCAGATCCAATCATCATATAACAGTGATCAGCAAGTTCACTTTCATTTGCAAAGGAAGCATTGATTGTTTGAGATCTAGTCTTCCTAGGCTCTTGGGGATTGCCTGCCAATTCACCTACAGCTTGTATGATTTTTTCAGCCCACTTGGGCCTTGATGGTGACTCATGTACAAAAATTTCATCTTCAGCCATGTCATATTCAGCAATATCATAAAAATTAGAAGTGGAATCATCACTAATTTCATTAAGGTGTGGAGGAGAAGAGCTTTCCCCCGGTGCAAGCTCAAAATCTGGAATTGGTTCTTCTTCGAATTGCACACTTCTCTCAATGAAAGTTTTGAGTGTGGATGTGTCAAAGAGCTTGTAGCCCTTTGTGTCCTCACCATATCCAACCATGATACATTCTATGCTCTGTGGCTCCAAAGCCTTCCTCTTTTGATGGAATTCGAGCCCATGCTCTAGACCCAAAAATACTGAAATTTGACACATTTGCTTTTTGGCCAAACCATGCCTCATAGGGGGTTTTTCCTTTGACTGATTTGTAAAAGGATCTATTCTGAATATGAGAAGCACAATTGATGGCTTCATCCCATAGCTTAGGGCATAGATCCCTAGCTTCAATCATGCAAGTGGCCATCTCTTTGAGAGATCTATTTTTCCTCTCTGCCACACCATTTTGCTGAGGTGTGTAGGGGATTGAATGTTGCATTTGGATGCCACATTCCTCACAAAGATGCTGAATGTTATTATTCACATACTCCTTTCCATTATCAGTCCTAAGGATCTTTATCTTATGACCACTATGATTCTCCACTAGGGCCTTCCAAATCTTCAATTTCTCAAACACTTCTGACTTCAATTTAAGGAAGTAAACCCAGCAGAATCGAGAGTAGTCATCTATGAATGTGAGTACATACCTTGATCCACCATATGATGGAGTGGGAAGAGGAGCAATGAGGTCTGAATGTACCAATCCAAGTGGTTGAGTGGCTCTCCTTTCCATTCCCTTCTCATAGCTGCGCTCAGGATGCTTTCCAACTACACAACCAATGCATGCACCATTTGAAGATCTGATTTCTGGAAGCCCTTCCACCATCTCGTCCTTGTGCAGTTTCTGGAGATATTTGTAGTTCATGTGGCCAAATCTTTCATGCCACAACTTGGAGGTCTCGTTTGCATGAGAGACAAGAGCATGGTCACTAGAACTTGGAATGAAATTGGAGAATTTGTACATTCTCTCTTCATGATCAACATACCCTATTGCCACAACTTGATTTGAAGAAATTTCTAAGATTTCTACCAAATCTGGAGTAAATGTTACTCTCTTGGCTTCTCCTGTATGGGTCATTTGATAAACTGATATCAAATTTGCAGCCAATGAAGGTACATAGAGCACATCACTAAAATAGCCATGCTCCATGTCAATCCTACCAATCCCCTTGGTCTGGATTTCTGAATCATCTCCCATTCGAACTGTTGGGCCACCATTCGAATGCATAGAGGAGAAGAGCTCTCTGGATGAAACCATATGTCTGGAAGCTCCTGAATCAATGATAAAGGATGAGGGATTCGAAATACCTGCTACCAAAGCATGACACTTCTCCTTATTGTCAGGATTTGAGGTGCTCTCTTTCTTCCTTGCGCCCTCAGGGACTGGGATGTTGTTCTTCTCCAGCAACTGCGCCATTGAGTCAATGGTTTTCTTCATGCATGAGCTCTCTGGATGCCATCCCCTATGACAATAGGTGCATTTGGTCTTTTCCTTTCCCTTCTTGTCCTTCTCCTTTGATAGATTCGAACCTCCATCTGCAGACTTGGTCTTGTCAAACTTCCTCTTCTCTTGCTGCTTCGAATTCTTGGCTTTCTGCTTGCCTTTGTTGGCATTTGAAACACCCATTGCCAATGCTTGGTCCTTTGATTTTATGGTACCCATCTGAACTAGTTTGTCCTGCTCCTGAGTGAGACACTCCATGAAGGTAGCTAGTGATGGCATTTGCCAATTTCAAAGGGTCATTTTGGCTGAGTGAAATGTGCTAACAAATACAGAGAATTCTGGGCCTAGCTTCGAAAGGATGGACAGAATCAGTTGTTCCTCCTTCTTAACAATTCCACATTGTTGCAGTTGAAGCACTAGTGACTTGAACTTCTTGAAGAACTCCTGGATGGTTTCAAAATGCGCTGGGCTCAAGCTAATGAGCTCGTTTTCAAGCTGGTGGCCTCTCAGTTCATCAGTTTTCCCAAAGAGTGATTCTAGCTTCACCCATACTTCATTGGGGGTTGTCAAACTATCTGTATGAAACAAGAGTTCCCTTGAAATGCTCAGGCATAACAATCCATAAGCTTCATCAAGTCGATTGTAGTACTTTGCTTTCTCCACAGCAGAATTTGGCTCCACTTCTGTGCCCATGGTTACTCTATAGAGACCCTTAGATCTCAGCTTGATAACCATCTCAGCCTTCCAATCGAAAAAATTGAAGGGTGTGAGCAACATTTGGTTTGCTTCCATGACTACTGCGTTAATGGTGAGAAAACTACTGAAACACCTGCAAAAAACACTCAATTTTTATCTGGAAATCCTCTCTAGAATGCAGTTCAATGCTCAATATTGACCTGCAACTCACTAACTCCATGATGGATCTGATACCATGTGATTATTTTGATCACAGAAGATCTAGGAGCTATGGAGAACCTCACAAAATCGAATTAATTTGCAAAACTAGTGGAAAAACTTGAAAAAGGAGATAATTTTACACACAATGTGAGCTTAATATTTTCATTAACTGACTGTCTAACATGTGAAAATGTTAGTAACAGGTTTTTATTACATCCATGAGAAATTCGAGAGCATTAGATGGCTCAAGATGAGTGTACAAGTCAAAATTGTCAAATTGGCCTCAATCCCCCCTAGGTGGGTCAAACTCAATCCCAATCACCCCAAACAGTCACGAATTCAGGTGTGAAGGTGGCTGAACCATGCTGGGTCATTAATGAGGCCAAGGAAGGTGTGGGTGAGCAAGTAGAGGAGTTTGGGAGGACCAAGGGAGCAATAAATGCTCCAAATCTAGCCAAAATTGGGCAAAATTCACCCTAGCGCCCCTAGTCAACTGAAATTCCCCAAATCAAGGAGAGAGGGCGCTCCAACAATTAATGAGGGTGCACTTGTGGACAAAACAGGAGGTTGGGTGAACTGGTTTGCTTGGAAGTGGGTGTGAACACTCTCAAAAGTGGGTATTTGACCAACTAAAGTCACCTAGTCCAAACTATGGTGAAATTAAGCACATGAGCAATAAAAAATGACTATGGTTATGGACTATGGTACTAAGTATGGATTACTGTTCTAACACCCTCAAACCGCCATACATATTATCTCTAAAGGATGCATGGCCTCTAGGTGGACTATAGTAGTCATTAGTAGGTTTTCTTTGTTAGATACGATAATTGGGGTCTTGACAATTTTATGGAAATAATATAATGTTCTTAGGTCCTATTTCAATCTTTGAAGGATTCGACTTCATGATCTATTGCTCAAATAACCACACAATGGTTTTCAAGGCTTGTACCATAGTCAAGGGAGGAAATAGCATTATTTGTTTTTAAGGCGTGTACCAATTTGGTGTATGAGAACCCCTTGTTTGTGAGACAAGGATCCCCCTCCGCGCAACCATTTGACTACTAAATCCTACAAAGGTGTACATACCCCATCCCCTCCTAATTTGAAGTATGACCTCTTAGGAGGAAATACATATTCTAAATGCCTTTCAATATCTCTATTTTTCATGTTATTAAACACTAAAATTCACAAAACCATATTAATAACATTATATCTCAAATACACCTTAATAATAACACAACTTTTTTTTCACAAATAATAATAACACATGAGGGTTCTACTTAGCGAAGGGCTTTGATTTCACATACGCCCTAAGCCCTATTTATAAATAGCATTATTTGTTTTTAAATGTGGTAACAAAATCATCATCAACCAAGCTACACAATCAGATTACATAATCGTCAAACGTGATTAGAGTATTGTTACGCGTGAGGTTTTATATTTATGACTAGATAAATAATGCAGAGTAGTGACTAGATAATAAATGCAGCTGACTAGATGTGATATTTTATATATAAAACCAATCAGATTATAGATGTGATATTTAAAAGCAATCACATCACATACTCGTCAAATAGATGGATATGGGTGTGCTTTTCTATTTATGATATGTTCAATGTGGATATGGGTGCGCTTTTCTATTTTATGACATGTTGTTCATTGTTTATATTTTCTATTTTATGACATGTTGTTCATTGTTTATATAGTATTATTATTACTTTGTATATTTACTCAAGGCTATTATTATTAATTTTATAATTTAATATTACTACTTCCAAGTTCCGTGTGATTAGACTAGACTATGGATATGCGTGTGGTTTTATAATTTATGACATGCTTTTCATTGATTTCTTTAAATGTATTTACTCAACGCTATTATTATTATTTTTATAGTTTAATATTGCTGCTTCCCGGTGATTAGACTATGGATATGTTGTGCTTTTTATATATGTGGTTCCTGTATTGCCATTTAGACGACCATTTCACGTGGGGATTGAATATGGTGTTTCTAGTGAAGAACGATAAGGGTCCATTGGAATAATTGGAGCCTCCTCTAAAAGACCTTCCCTAGTGCTAGAGAAGGAAATATCAATAACTGAATTATCTATGAAGGATTTGGAAATTTTTTATTCTTAAATAGTGGTATATGTGGAGGTATGTAAGTGGATTTGAAAATGGTGTATGTCTGGAGGGATGTAAGTGAATGTAATATTTCTCCTATAAAAGTAAAAAATTAAGATTCTGTTTTTATTTTTAGTGTAAGCATCTTATTTATAATAATTTGTTTGGATTGAAGCATCATCAGCAAAGTTTAAAATTTATATATATTTTTAAGGTATGAGCAAAGTTTAAAATGTATATATATTTTTAAGGTATGAGCAAAGTTTAAAATTTATATATATTTTTAAGGAAACATAATTACAATGTTAATGCACATTTTCAATGACAAAATGGATTACATTGATATACATACCTAAACAATGTTAATGCACACTTTCAATGACAAAATGGATTAGATTGATATACATACCTAAACAATGTTAATGCACACTTTCAATGACAAAATGGATTACAATTGATATACATACCCAAACAAGGAATTGCAATTTGCAATATATCAAAACAAGAAATTGCAATTTGTAATATATCAAATATTATTTCATTGTCTTATTAAATTACATTCATTACATAGGGGTTCAACAAGAACATCATGTCACTTACAAGAAATGAACCTCGGTGGGGAGGGTAACGATCATTCCTTCCAACCACCCAAACTACATCCAAGGGACAAATTTTAATTTATGCATATCTCAAATATAGACTAGCCCTTTAAATAATAAAATATTTTTTTCTTGTTCTTATGTTTATTGTGTATTGAATAAATACTTTAATTTGGATATCAAAAATTGTTTAATCTAGGATTATACTAGGGTGAAAACACAAAGTTGGGAAACACCTTTTTCCCTCAAGACCTTTTGAGGTTTACTAAGTGTATATACTTGAAAATTTTACGCAATGACAAGTGACTAAATGAGCCACCATGGTTTTTAGAGATGGTTATCTAGTTTTTGGAAAAAATTAATTCCATCACAATCTACACTTAGTGCACTAGTGCATGGACTATTTTGGGAGAATTTTCAAATTCAAACACTATTTTTTATTATTTAATGAAATAGACTAATTACAATGTTAATGCATGTGCTCAATGACAAAATAGATTGCATTGATATAAATACCAAAACAAGGAATTGCAAATTTGTAATATCAAATATTATTCCATTAAATAATGTATTTTGATTTATGCATATGTCAAATATAGGCTAATGCTTTAAATATTAAAACATGTTCTTTGCTTCTTTTTATGTTTATTGTGTTCTAATTATTGAATAACTACTTTGACTGGGACATCAAAAATACTGTTAACGTATATAGGAAAGGTAAAATGAAAATATATTTAGGAATTGAAAGAAATATTGATGTCGCTTTAATCTAAGATTATACTAGGGTGTTGGGAAACATTTTTCTCCCTCAAGATTTGTAGGGAATTGTCTTACCTCCATACTCATATTTTAAAAAATTAAATATATAGGGCGATGAATTTGGTGTTTACTAAGTGAATATACTTAAAATTTTGAGGCAAGGATGATGAGTGACTAAACCAACCACCATGGTTTTTATATAAGGTTATTTAGTTTTTGGAAAAAAATTATACCATCACAATCTACACTAAGTGCAGTAGTGCATGGACTATTTTGGGGGAATTTTCAAATTCAATAAATATTTTTTATTTAATGAAATAGACTAAGAAAAACAAATAGTGACCGTGAGCCAACAATTTTCCTTCCAAAGTACTCATCACAAAGAAAAATAAAAATACCCTTTCTAAGACGACAAAGAGAGGAAGTGCACTATGATTTTTCTGATTTCTTTCATGCTTCCAATTTGAAGTTATTGAATTTTCATTTTAGGCAGATTTTAGAAAGGTGCCATTCTGAAGTGATATTGTTTAGTATAAAATTAGTAATAAATAGAAATTATTAGTTTAAAGTAGCAATTCTAATATCATTAGAAAATATATTTAGAGATGAATCCATTGTACCAAGTCTTTACCAAGTCCGACAGACAACCTTTAGATTTTTCCTTTCTAAAGTTGCATGTTCCTAAAAACTACATAAATCTTTTGGTTTTCCATTGACCAAAAAGTATTGGCTGAGAAAAACTCTGGGGGGAGAGTTGTAAAATATCTTGGGCGAGTGTTCTTAAATATATTATATGAGAGTTTATACAACCCATCCTTCAACTTAACAGTGGTGTTAAACTCTTGGACAAAAGTTTTAAAAACTCTCAGGTGAGTAATACTTCTGAAATTGACCAATCTTCCACCCGAGATATATATATATATATTCTCAACCGAAATATTAGATTCGATGTGTGTCCAAGGCATCTAAATACAAAGAGTGAGAAGTGCAATGCGCAATTCAGGGATAGTATATTACTTTTTTTTCAAGGTATGAAATTTTATTATTAAAAAGTAGAAATTAGGATATTACATCATTTGATCAATTGTATCTCCACCTATTGACTCGAATTGTTTTTAATAACTTGCAAATCTCACCTGTTAGGTCACAGTCAACGCTCTTGATCTTCTCTGTTGCCAAAATCATTTCAATGAGAGGCATTCCAACTGAACACGTTTGTTTATCAGTGCCCTCTTTGGTAATCAACATTTTCATGAAATTGCAATATTCATCATATGTTGGATATTTACCAAATTGTAGCAGAGCAATGAACTGCTTATTCTCTATTATGCAGAAGTTCAAATTGCCATCCTTCAACCAACTTTCAATTTGACTTTGAAGCTGAATACTTCCTTTCAGAAATTTTCCTTGCCCAAAAAAACCTTTTTAACACTGTCGCACAACCAAAGATGAGCTATGGGATAGCTTTTGCAGTATAGGTCAACTTAAAGGCTCATTCATCTCGGCGTAAGGTGTGTTGGTTCAATTGTTTATCATAATAGCTCGGTGATTAGGAAATGATAGTAGAGCTTTGGAAAATGATTTCTATAGATATTTTTTACCTCTATGTGGCGATATGGAAGTAGGGCACTAATAAATGTGATATTAGTGATAGATAATTCTACCTATTATTTGGTGAACATTACAATATAGAAATGAACTAACTAAGCTGAAAAATGGTGGATATGATGCCATTCAGACCATGAAAATTGGTGATATCCCCATAATACTTTACCTTTAATTGTTTTGAATAACTACTAACAAATCAAATACTTGTTAAAGTTGAGTGAAAGAACATACACAATATAATTGATTTAATTATGGACACGAACCTACTTGCCACTTCTATCGTATAATGGCTCACTACGAGTGTGATATACCTCTATTTTATGATATCATTGCAACCATTGGAAGTAGAAGCATAACCATGGGATTTGGATATTTGTTTCTTTCTTGTTTTTCATTCTTACAATTTTCACCTTTCTATAAAATAAATATGAAATCCAGTTTCCTAAGTAATTTTTGTATCCAGTTAGGAATTCCCAATGAAAGGTGAATCAATTGAACCGATTCAATTTAACCATGATGATTCAAGGGATTCAATTGACCAATCTTTATCGAAAGAGATTGACCAATCTTTTGATCAACCATACATGTGTTATTTTGGAATTGAATTTTAGGTTTCTAATTTTTTGTACATTGGAAAAAAAAGGGCTTGCAAATGAAAGTAAAGAGAACTGATTCGGCGGAAAAGAATGATAATGTAAAAAGAAGAGGCAAGCATTGAGATAAAATATAGATAATGGAAGATATTTGGAGGTGCTTGGAAATGACGAAGAAATGAGAGATGTTGAGAAACTTGTCTATGACAACACAAATGAAGAAGACAATGTTGATATCGACACCACTGGTGAGTCTTGAGAATTTCTTAAATCTTGAATTTTGAATTTTTTAGGTTTTTTTTTGAAAAATTCCTAACTTTTAAAATTAAAAAAATGTAAGTTCAAATTACAAATATATATATTTGTTATGAAAGGACAACATCTAACACGCATGAAGATCCTAATGCACATAGCATTTCACAGAGATAATCGAAATTCGTAAGAACATTGTCTATGATGACAAATTTCTAGAGAATATGGATTCAACTAAAATTGAAGGAATGGGACCACCAATGCATGAATGGAAAATTCAAGATAAAATAAATTGGGGGATCAAAACAAAAATTGTAGGTAAATCTATCATAGCACAAGCTCATATGTTACATAAATTCTTAAAGCACAAAACTCTAAAAAATGCAATTCAATTATTGGGCATTAAAAGTTACAAAGACACTTTAGTAAATCAATTGGTATAAAAAAATGTTGTAATGCCCCTCAACCTTGCCATGACTATCAACAATGACAACACTTATTGGTAAGTGAACTAGTTAAAAACAACCAAGAATAAATGAATGCTTATGGGATGATTTGGAATAAATTGCTTTCTAACTAGAGATATACGTGATAAATGAATATGCTTCTGAAGAAATTCTTGATTTAAATGGAAAATATGGATACTTGTGATTATAATGAGAATTATTATCAATTAATTAGCACATGTAGATGAATGTCGCATTTATGCCGAAATATGGAAGATGGAATTATGTGCATGAATTACAATATGATGATTTTGAGAAATGATATTAATGTGTGCTCTGAGTGTGTAGTAGTAGGTAAGACAACTTGACGACTGATTCACAATCAAATAAAAAGGGGGTCATAGAAGAGGGGATAAAAACACACGAGGGCATACACGCACGAGCTGAAAGTCTGTTCAGCTTTACTCGGGTGAGCATGAAGTCGTATGGATGAGACCATAATGGATTGGTCACATACGAGGTTGAGGGGTGCACCGTAAGAACAGACTTACTCCTCAGCGCCATTAGTCTCACATAGAGTGTAGCTGGATGATTTATGGTAATGGTTCCTAAAATCACTACATGGAATCCGAGCATGACAGTAAAATGAGAAAGTGTTTTCAGAAGGACCCAACGATATGGTACCCAGACAGTAAAATGAGAAAGTGTTGTCAGAAGGACCCGACGATGTGGTACCTAGACATTGAAACAATAATGTGTTGTCAGAAGGACCCGACGATGTGGTACCTAGACATTGAAACAAGAATGTGTTGTCAGAAGGACCCGACGATGTGGTACCTAAATAGATGAACACCTATGTATTTGGCATATAGTATTGCATTAGATTATCTATGCATGAAATGTAATTACATAGTTGATGAATAGTATTGCATTAGATTATTTGTGCATGAAATGATCATTTGTACTTAAATGATGTGGAATAATTAAATATGGAGCAAATGATAGACTAGGAGTCATTAACTAGTCAACTCCACCTACACCCACTAAAATAGAGATTGAAATCCTAGCATCAAGGGACATCTAGGAATAAAATGTGGGAAGTATGTGCACTCTGATGAGAGAGTGACACATGGTTGGGTGAATATTTGTATTAAATAATTTTACATAAAAGAGTATTTTTGCATGAAGCGTCATGTGTCACAAGGGACTTTTCTATTTAAGCAAGAGGAAAGGAAAGAAAAAGGGGGGATGGATCCCTAATCCTGGATGACCACCCAAATGACAAAAAGGAATTATGATTTTTCTTTCTATTGTGATTTTGGCTAAGGATTTTGGTGAGGGGGATCTCACTTGTGAATCCTTGCCAATGTGTATCCTCTACGACCCGAGGCTCCGAGGTGGCTACGCGATAGATTGCATAAGCCTGTGGTTTGGTAGAAAGGATAGCAATTGCTTCACCTATGGTTAAAAGAGCCTTTACTTGTGGAATCCAACTGCAGATGAGGTTGGAAATGGACAAGCTAGATCAGATTGACGACGATGACTGCTCCTTCGGTAGCAGAATTGACCTACGTTTGATAGGTTTATTGTTCCATTTTGCATTTGCTAAGCTCAATCTTTAAATATATTTCATTTTTCTATCAATGATAAGATCGAATCTGGTTTATAATATGTTACTTAGTTTCAGTATCAGTCTGTGAAGGGCCCCGAAAATGGGGGGTCCCTACATTTGGTATTAGAGCGTAGTTCAAAAACTCATACATAAGGGCTCTCACTGCACACAAATTGTTGCTTGATTATGATCTGTTAGGCGATATAGTATTAGAAGTACTTAATCACGTGCTAGACTATCCACCACAAGCAGGTTCTTACTTTTACGATTTATGTTAATTAATGCATTGTATTATAAGCTTCGTATTTTAGACTGTCCAGATTGAACTTGTCTCTTCCTTTCGACCTAATCCATAGATACGTTTCCACATGGATTTTGATCGATATGAAGGGATAACAGTTGTATAAAAACATGTTTTTAATAGTTTCCAACCTTGTTTTGATATCGTGGGAATGATAACTGTCTATAGAATTGTTATGGGTTTGATATTTTGTTTTAAGTCGGATGAATAACAGTCTCACCATAAAACATGGGATTTATTCTAACTGAAACCTTACTTCATAAGAACTTGTGTCATATTGGATGGATGGGGGATCAAACTATAAAAACGGTCCCACATTCTCAGATTCGAACCTGACTTGGTCGATACTTGTTCGAATCATTGGTTAAGTAGAATTGAGATTCATGTGTGAAATAGTTATAAAAGAAAATGTACATATATGAGAAATTTTGGCTCTCAGATTTCTATTGTTCAAATCTTTTACTGTATGCATTATTCCCTTGTTGGGTTCTGTTCAGAAAAGAAAACTTTTAACAATGTTGATCTGAAGGTTCGGATCCACTAATTGTTGGATATTGTATTTATTATCCCTGTTACTAGTTTGTTGTATAACTTGATCTAAGTTGTCATATCTATTAGCCTCACGATGCAGCGTATCCGACTATACAACTTATGTCTGTGATGATAGATGAGCCAATTCTCATTAATTGGTAAAATTTTAATGGAATAGATCAAGCAAATATGGCACCTCGCTTGCTTATAGTTTAAGAGTTAGTTGGGATCACTTCCTATAAATTGTGCAGTCAAGACCCACTAACTACTAATTACCATTTAATTCGCAGGCACCTCAACTCACGATTATTGGGTAGTGAAGCATATAGTCAGTTTCACTGGTTGCTGGTGCATAGGTGTACCCTAATGTACTATTCTTATAACCACAGTAAATTAAATACCTATGACAGCGAGATGAAATCTAATTCGATTCCCTTCCTTACTCTTAATCCCGACCTGGAATGAGCCACACCCGGATCTTTATGAAATACTCCCATAAATTTCAGCCACATAATGTTTCCATACTCTGCAGCTCCCGAATTCAACTACCATTTAAAATTCACACCAACGCCACCTACCACGCCAACTAATCAATCCACCCTTTGACATATCTAAATCAGATTCTCGCGAAGACCTAAGTTAGGTGTTGGTTATGCGATACTTTTGTGAACCTTCTTTATCACTTACTGGAATTCAATTACTTTATTTAGTCCTTTAAAAGGATTAGAGTGATAAGATAGTATACTTATATTAACCTTAATTATTTAAATGAACTATGGGAAAGGATTATTTGATGATCCTAGGATTCAAAACCCTTTTTATTTTGAAACTGTGAATTTACAGAATCATAGTTGTATTTTGCTAATGCTGAGTATGGAACAAGTTATTCTCCTATTTAATTTTATAAATACATATGTACTGAGAAATACATTCATATCTAGTTGGAGATCAATGATAGTATAGGTTTTGATAAATATATTCTTGTCTGTTATGTTGCAAATTCACTATTCAGATTTATGGAAAGAGATTGTGGAAATATTTATTTGGATTCAGATCTGCATAAATAGAGTTATCATTATTGTGTTGTTTAGTTTTAAAAGCATTGTATTTTATAATATCAATATATGATCTATCTTTAAATCGAGCGTCTATGCTACATCCAATGCTATGTATTTGTTAATGGACAATCCAATCATTCTAGTTTGGATCTTTCATCGATCGAGCTGGTGCATTTACTTATGGTTGTTTTACAATCTATGTGTTAATATTCCTATGACTACAATCAATTGAGATCGAGCAAATGTAATGTTCTTAGTAAACTTTCAAAACCGCGTGAACTCTGTGTTTGTGTTTGCATCGTTCCATTTTGGATCGAATGGAATAATTCCTCAACTATAGAACATGACTCTGTGTCTTGTAATTGTATCGATTTGCATCACATTGATGGAATGATTCTTAAAATGTAAAGTGTAACCCTGTGTCATGCATCTGCGTCTGCATCAATCCTTGATGCAGGAGCATCCTGCTTTCAAAACCTTGTACTCTTGATCATACCTAGAAGGGGTCTTCATTTTTTGAATTAGTGGTTCTTTGATGAAATATTGTACACATGCTTTAACTAGACTGAATCCCGAGTTTACACAATCTCTCGCAATCCAACGTTCTCATGCCCTTGGTACCTTTCTATCACACTCGTCAAATAATAGCCATAAGTTTTCATGATAAAATGTAACAACAACTATAAAAACTCCATAATAATTGGTATCATGCATGTGCATCTACTAAAATTTAATCAATCAATCAAATTTTTAGATTTATCAACTAACATATATGTCCATGTTTTTGCTAGGTCATTCTTTAAACTAGATTTCCCTCAAATAATTACTAAGGTATAATTATATCTAATAAAATAAGGTATTACAATGATGACTTAGTATCGATCGTTATGGATAATCATTCCAATGACTAAAGGATTGACTCTATTTTTTTATAATAATCAGTGAGACAAATTGAAGGCCAAGATCAACATGATTGAGATGTTTAATGAATAAAATTTATATTGAAGACTTCAACATTTTAACTATTAAACTATTATTTAATACTAGAATTTTGATTCATAATCACTTTTTATCCCGGGATGGTTTTATACATCACCTCTTTTATTATATTGGATATGGCAATTGGCAAGTTTGAATTGGATTTTATTTACGAAACTTGGTTGATATTCATGAATTATGGCGAACATATCCAAATTAGTTAAATGTCATTCTTGTTAATAATGGACATTATATGGATGGATATGAAATATCAAAATGAAGCATATATGATTTTAATTATACAATTAACCTTTAATTGATACCAAATCATTCAAATTGACTATAATAACCTCAAATTACCATTAATTAAACCTTAGTTACATTTAATTCGCTCCTACATAACTCTAATTAATCCTAAATGACTACTAATTACCATCTATTAACTTCTAATTACCCACAAAGACCCTAAATTAACACTAATTAACTCCTTAACTAAAAATTAATTAATAGAGGGAAATTTTTAAGGATCCATACTTATTTAAAGTGTAGGAAATTTGGGGAAGCTTAAGATGTTTGGTGATATTTTGATATATGTGACTACTTATATATCAAGAAACCAAAAAAAAATGACTTCTTATATGTTGATTTAGAATAAAATTGTTGATGTATATGTAACTTCGGAATGTATTTCACATATGTATATTGTATTCCTATAGAGATGTTATTATTCCTCTATATGGAAGTGTCGTCATTTGTATTGTAAGTGTCGTAACTTATACTTGATGGGTTATTAGACCACCTTGATGGGGTCGGCCCTGTATAAGTCATGTGGGTTAAAGGGTTATTAGACCACCGTATTGGGGGTCGGCCCTGTCAGCATTATGTTAAGTGGTTAAGTTGAGGCCGACCTAGTAAAGGCTATTAGGCAAGTCAAGTCAAGTATAAATAGACTGCGGGAGGCACTCTATTTGATCATTCACTTCTTACTCATACACTCATTGGAGAGTGGCGCACTAGTGGAGGAGGAGAAGCTGCTGCTAGGACTATCTTGTATACTTGGGTTGTATCATTGCCCTATCTATCTTTGAGGATGTTGTGGGGTTTTTCACCCTCTTGGTTTTCCCTGGTGAAACTCTGTGTCTCTTGTGTGATTTCTTTATTGTGTCCATGATTGATATGCTGTACATGTTATTCTCTCAGTTAAGATCGTCCATCAGATTGTAAATTCTGAAAAACTAACAAAAATGTTGACTGATTAGCGATATATGTGATAAATTTATATGTTTCTAATGAATGATTGATTTAATGACAATTATAGATACTTGTGATTTTAATATGAGATATTGTTGATTGATTAGCACATGCAAAATATTATGATGAATGTCATATTTATGTTGGAATATGGAAATGTAATTGTGCGGGTGATTATGATGTGAATCCAATAGACAATTATCTATGTTTGTTGAACGATAAGTGAATGAATGATATGACGATTTTTGAGCAGCACTATTGATGTGTTCTCTAAGCATGTGTACAGTGACAGGTAAGGAGGTTTACTGAATAACTCATGAGAGAAAAAAAGGGGGACGTAGAGGATGGGAAAAACACACACATGATACAATGACAGTGTTGGCTCTCAATAGCATCCATGCACGAGTTGAAAGATTGTTCAACTTTACTTGGGTGGGTGTTAATTAATATGGGTGAGACCATAACGGTTTGGTCACATATGAGGTTGAGAAGAGTGCAGTAAGAATGAACTTACTCCTCAGTGCCATTAGTCTCACATAGAGTGTAGCCAGATGATTTATGGTAACGATTCCTAAAATCACTACACAGAATCCCAACACAAAAATAAAATGAGAAGTTATTGTCGGAAGGACCCGACGATGTGGTACCTAGACAAAAAAATGATAAATTATTGTCGGAAGGACCCAACAAGGTGGTACCTAGACAATTAAGGAAAGAAAGTGTTGTCAGAAGGACCCGACGATGTGGTACCTAGATGAATAAAGGAAATTGATAAATGAACATCTATGTATTTGGCATATAGTATTGCATTAGATTATTTGTGCATGAAAGGACTATTTATAATTATGTATTTGGCATATAGTATTTCATTCGATTATTTGTGCATGAAAGGACTATCTATAATTATGTACTTGGGATATAGTATTGCATTAGATTATTTGTGCATGAAAGAACTATTTATAATTATGTACTTGGCATTTAGTATTGCATCAGATTATTTTTGCATGAAATGATTATTTGTAATTAAATAATTGGGAATATTTAAATATGGAGCATAAGATAGACTAGGAGTCATTAACTAGTCAACTCCATCTGCACCCACTAAAATAGGGATTGGAATCCTAGCATCATGGGACATCTAGGAATAAAATGTGGGAAGTATGTGCACTCTCATGAGAGAGTGACACATGGTTGGGTGAATATTTGTAATAAATAATTTTGCGTAAAAGAGTACTTTTGCATGAGGCGACATGTGTCGCAAATAATTTTACTATTTAAGCAAGAGGTAAGGAAGGGAAAGGTGGTGCCCTAACACTGGATGACTGCCAGAATGGAAGGGAAATTCTACTTGTGCTTTCTATTGTGATTTTGGATAAGGATTTTGGTGAGGGGTATCTCACGTTTGAATCCTTGTGAGTGTGTATCTTCTACGACCCTGAGGGTCGGGGGTGGCTATGTGACTGATTGCATAAGCCTACAGTTGGGTGGCGAAGATAATGATTTCTTCGCCTATGGTTAAATGAGCCTTTGCTTGTACATTTTTAGAGTATTATCGAAAACATTTTTAGATTTGCCGTCAAACTTGTACATTTCTTAGAGTCTCTCATTAGACTTATAAAATGACATATTTGTTCTAGTTTTTCTTGGAATTATATATCTTAATTAAATTAAGTTTGAAAAGGGTTTATAGCACCGTATAAATATGATATATGGATTTGTAGTGAAACTATGTTACTTAAAGATGTTCCTTTATTATTATGAATTCACTGTAGCATCACTATGTGAATCTCAAATATAGAGCGGTTCTTATATTACTTGGATATCATAGTAATGGTATTATGTAGATCTAGAGTATAATTATATCTTTATATCATTCTGGAAATTGGGGTAGGTTACTAAGTCAATCTGGTAAATGAATATGTACCAACCTAGTTTCTAAATTCCACAAGGTGTTAGATGATCGATATGATATATAAATCTATATTCATGTCGTTATTAAGTAGGTCTAGTTTAGAAATTGATTCTGAAAAATAAAAATAAAAAATAAAATTGTACATACGTTGTTTAAATATAGAAAAAGGAGGTATATACATATATGGATATTCTATTCAATTCCATTTTTTCGCAACCCCGATTCTTTGAATACTGAGTCCCCTTGAACCGTTGAATAAAATTTTGAGACTGCACATAGTTTTGGGTACTATCGATCCGAATCTTGGAGGCATGCTAGTTCAAATCGAAGTGTTGAGTTCTTTTGAAAAGAAACTTGAGTATTCGAACTATGGAGTTTCCCTTGTTTATCACTAATGAGTTTTACTTGGTAAAACAATGTTGAGTTCTGAACTCAAGGGATTTAGAATGTTGAGTTAATTTGTATTTACTTAACTAGTCAAGTTTTATGATTGTAATCTTACCCTTGACATAGACCCACCAATAGAATAAAACTTCAAATGTTTCACCTTTTTCCTTAGCCCCGTCAAGCTGCATGCATTCTAATGGTGGTAAACAAATGTCATTGAACTATTCACCATTGAGGAAATCTGGGATTAGATTTATTTGGATGTGTAACGTTTGTCCTATGATCTTGTAACTAACTGTATGCATGAGCGCTTTTGTTAGAGAAATGCCCCTCCAAGTAACATAATGGTGTCTAATAATACCAAACTGCAGCTTAGTTGAGAAATATTCCAAGTTGCCTTAACTATCTACTTGTCCATTGACTATGAGAGGGCGGCGAGTCTCTGTAACGAATACCATCTCTTTATATTCTTGATAACAAATGAGAGCGTAGACTCCAAGAAAAATAAATCTTTTTAGTTTTGCATGTAAATTTTTGCTTCTACATGTTTGTGGAGGATAACACTTAGGTTTTGGAATAATTGTCCCTGTGATTTTTCCCTGTTGTTTTTAAGCTATAAATTCAATAATTGAGGATGGATGTGTTGCATGTATATCAATGAATTAATTTTGTTTTGGATTGATTATACCTATTGTCCCTTTGTGTAGTGGCCCTAGACTATTGCAGACCTTGAGGGAACCTGTTGAATGACCCGACTGATTGAAACATTAATAAAATGATCCTTTGATTTTATATTGAGTGTGTTGATGATTAGGATTGATTGTGAATCAATAAATAATGATATTTGTGTATATGGATAGTTGATGTAAATGAATGATTATATGCTATTTAACGATTAACTTTGATTATGGAAAATGTGCATGTGAATGATGCTTAAAGACTAGTTGTATGAGTGATTATGTGATGAGAACGAAGAAAGTAAATATCGAAGAGATGCATGTCTGATTAGATGAATCAATAATGTTATGAGTAAAATATAAATGATTAACGAAGTAGCAGATTGATGAATCAAATTATGATAATTGAGGAAAATACTACTAATATATGTTTGTGAGAAATGTGTGTAGCGGCAGGTGAAACGGTTCACTGACGGACACATAAGGGAATTGAAGAGTAGTAGAGTACAGATAAATCACACACAGGGAGAGTGATCATGTTGTCTACTTCCGACGGAATACCACACTGAGCAGATAAGCACTGATCCGCTTTCCCAAGAGGAAAGCATGAGGGAGTACGAGGTGGGCCACGATGAAGCTGGTCATGTACGAGTTGGGGGGCGCATAGTGAGAATGGACTCACTCCTCAGCGCCATTAGTCCCTAATAGTGTGTAGATGGAGGATGGAAGGTAATGGCTCCTGAAATCCCTACATGAAGTTCTCGCAAGTCAAAACGAAAGGATGATGGCAGAAGGGCTCGATGTTGTGGCACCCTGCCGAGAACAAAAAGAGTGGACGCAAGGACCCAACGATGTGGTACCTTGCTGAGGAATGGAAAATACAGATGATTGGACCCGATGGAGTGGTGCCATGTCAGGGAAATGAAATTAAGGAACGGGGTGGCCCAACAGCACGACACCGAGATCCTAGTGAAAATGATTATTAAACTTAACTGCATAAAAACATATAAGTTTGCACCTAGAAAATTACTTAGAAATGCATTTGAGTACTTTAGGCATTTGCACATAAATGATTACTTTGGAATTTAAATAATATTAAGTGTTATTTAGGCATTTTCACATGAAAGGATATTTCTGATTATTTAAAAATATTATAAATATTTATTTAGGATTAAAATGGAATGCTAGGCATGGACACCTAGTCAACCCCACCTACACTACATATATATGAGTTAAGTGAAATATCTGGGGGACAAATATGAGCAAACTTATGAATGTTGGTGCATCTCCTACAAAAGCTAACACTTGGATGGGTGAGTTGTTTTTGTTTAAAATTTAAATAAAATAAATAATTATGCATGAAGCAACATGTGTCACATGAGATTTTCCTTTATAAGAAAGGTATTGGGAATGGGTAAAGGACCCATACCCTGGATGACCATCATAATTTTGAGTTACGGCATGACTTGCTGCTATTGAGGGTTTGGTTGGAAATCTTGGTGGAGGGGAATCCCAAGTTGGGTTTCTTGATTATTGTATGTGAGCTCTACAACCCAAAGCTCGAGGGAGGCCATGCAATTAAAAGCATGAGCCTATGGTTGGGTGGCGAAGCAAACGGTTGCTTTGCCTACGGTTAAATGAGCTTTGCTGGAGGGATCCTATGGAAGACGCAGATGGTAGTGGACAAGATGGTATCAGAGACAGGTTACGGTTTTTTTTAATTTGCTAAGTTGTTCGTTTATTTAGTTTATTTATCTAGTCATTGGGCTTTCTAATATCTTTTGTATCAAGTGGTTGAGTTTCAGGTTAAGCAAGAAGGACCCTACAGGAGGAGCTCTACATTTGGTATCAGAGCCGGTCTAGCCTTGAGGGTCTACAGCTGGAGCACTACTCCTACAGGTTTTTATTTGCTTGAAAATTTTATATTTATTTATGTTTTATATGAATATTATAGACTCGAGCTTCATATAAAATTCTGAATATGCTCGCTGTATACTTTGAAATTTATATACATTTTTGTCACTGTTTTAATTGAAAGATAAAATTTTGAATTTAAATTCTTGTTCTCCTGAGGATGAGCCTGCTTAATAGGTTTCGAAACTTGTCAAATTGAAAAATTATTTCCGCAGACTCCTCTTGATCAAAATTATAGATTTCGAGTTTCATGTAAAATTCTGAATATGCTAGCTGTATACTTTGAAATTTATACACATTTTATCCCTCTTTGATTCAAGAGAAAAGTCAGAATCATAGATCTTAGGCTTCATGTGAAATCCTGATTATGCATGTTGTTTACTTGAAGTTTACATATAATATCACTATTCTATTTTGGAGAAATGTCGGCTTATGAGTAAAGATCTTTGATCACCGATTTCGTCCAAGACCCTGAATACGCATGCTCTATCTGCTTGAAATTATACATCCTTTTTATCGTTGATTGTTTAAAAAGAATGTGGGAATTTAAACAAAGATCATTGATTCCATTTCTCATTTAAAATTCTGATTATGCATGCCCGGTCGATTCGAAGGTTATAAATAATCATTGTCTGAGTTTGCTTACCAATTTCTTATCTTGTGACCTCAGATTCGAGTAACATCCATCCTCCTTCTCCTTCAAAACCCTGATGATCGCCATTGTTTTCCTTTTTCAAACTCAGAGTCTTTAATCGTAATTTCGATCTCCGCATGTATACTCCTTGATCTCTATAGATCAGATCTGAATTGATTACTGTTCTGTTATAATTCCATGAAATTGTGTTGTAAACTAAAACTCAACTAGCACTGCTGAAAATCCTTATCTGTGTGGTATAAGTCAGAGCCTAGACTACCAGACCCTGCATATAGTCGGTAAACTAGGATTCCTTCTATCACCATGGTACATTGTTGGAAGAAGCGACTTCTTTGGGATCAGCCTCACGTTTTTGCTTACCCTGTTAAAAAATTAAAATAAAAATAAAAATTTCCAGTGTGCTCAGGATTGCACAGAACGCTATCTCTGTAGATATGTAGTGGCTTCCGGTCAGATCATTGCCCACCTGGATGGTTCGGATTCCTGAGTTAAGTTATTAATCCCAGTGATTTCCGCCCTATTTTCTACTAGCAGTTTTGATAGCTAGAATCGGATGAACTTGAGAAAGGTATTACCACTCCCTGATAGCATCCTTAGTATCTCAAAAAACCAGATCCACGATGGTGATACCTGACGAATGGATCGAGCCGTGAATGGTGCAACCTACCCTTTTAATTTTTGTTAACGTTTCCCAGATTTTCGCTCATTATCAGTTTGCAGTGCATGCCGTATCTGTGGAGCGCAAACCCTGATCCATCTTTCTTACTTCCCTATCTTGGTTCACCACAACTACCCGACAATGACACCTACCTTATGCAAACTCTCGACCTTACCGCCAATGACTCAGCGTAGATATGGGGGTGATGGATCGGTGAAAGGTGAAGAAAAGACTCTGTCTCCTTAAGTTAAGGAGACATCCCTATAACTTTATAATTCAGATTTGCCATTTAAATCACAATAGAATTCGATACAGGTGTCGTCAAATTTCACTTCTAACTCGATTCTTGTAGCCACGTCCCAAAAGCATTACTGTTTGGATACTTCTCCATGGAATACTTTGCAGCCATTATTAATTACATCTCTGCATATTTTGTGAACCACACTTAGCACAGGATCCAAAAGTCTACAGCTTTATTGGATCCGATCTGAGATCGTTTAAACCGTGTCTCTGATTTTTGGTCTGTTAGTATCCAGTCCGAGACAGTGTTTGGAACAGAAAGCACTTGCATTCACCCAACTTCTGCGTCTCCCTACTCTAACGGAGGTACCTCTACCAAATACCATCTCCCTTTCACTCGGGTATCAATTAATTCGGACAAGAAGGATCTTCAGCAAAGATTTAGCAAAAGGGAACAACCATACAGCTAACGTGGGCACCACGATGCTCTTACTAAGACGCAATGGCAACGGAAGAACCACTCTGATTTATTGCTGGTTTACTTATTCTACAATAAGGATAATATTCTTAAGTACATGATAACCGCAGACTTTATGAACTAGCCGATCGATAAAATATTAATCTTTGTGATTAATTGAATAATTAATACATGAATGTGGCTGTATCAGATGATACCACGGCTCGATCAGATGATAACTCGAGCCCTTGCTGGAGATTCTCCGATGTATTTACTTACCTTGACACCTGGAAACTACAACGCTAAATAGAATTCTAAGAGGGATTGGTCATTCAGCGGGCACGTTTGTTTCCAGTATCTATTCCGTATTGAGTAATAGTGTTAGTATATGTAATGAATTAATGCAAGCTGAAATTTGTAAGTTTTTATAGCACCATCATCGTATTCCTTTTTTCTTTTCTTTTCTTTTTAAATGGATAACTCTGTGTATAAGAATTCATTACATTATATATATATAATACAAGTGTTTAATCGCTAGTAATTTCACTATCGGAGAAATGATTCAATTATTAAATATTGAACTTTTGTTGCATTTCAAATCATATATAACATTAATTATATGATCGTATTCCATATATTGAATTGCCATATATGCTTCAACTTATATATAAGATAATTGTAGAATCGCCATAACTAACTATTTGGTGGATTAGATTTTTTTTTTCCAGATCTATTAAATAAAATTATATGTTTAAAATGAATAAGCTTCGTATTCAATTACCAACAGTGAATTCCTTTAGGGAGATCCCACTCAGTATTAAAATAGTAAATTTTGTTTATGTGTCTCGATTCATTTATGAATTCTCTTAGGATGATCGCTGGAAATTAGCTGTTTGGTAGGATAGAGTTAAGGATTATTGTTTACCACCTCATCCGATTAAATGTTGAGCTATAATCTGCTACTTCAAACCTTACATGGTGTAAACCCGAACATAAGTCATTATAATATGCCAATTAATTATAAGAAAGTGCAAGCAGAAACAAAAAGGATATTCTTCCTTTTTATATAATGTATACGAGTCATGCCTAGGACCGAAGGAAAGAATTATGGTTAAGAAATTTGTTCCTTATTTATTTAAAGTAAGATTTAGACGTATATTGAACTATGATGAAATGTAGATGAGGATGCGAAGGGCTTTGAACAGTTAGATATGGTATGTTATATGAGAAAAAGAAGAAAGATATATAATGCATTGATATATATATATATATATATATATATATATATATATATATATATATATATATATATATATCATTATTTATAAACCTCTATTAATTATATATTTATATTAGTAAGTTAAATGTATGTTTAATTATAGTCAATTAAATAAATAAATAGTAGAGTTAAGGTATATGAGAAGTATATTGAATGGGCATGGTATTTAGCATATTAAAAGTATGTTATTACAGTAAGTATATATTGGATTTTTTTTAATTTATGTGGTTGTATGTTATTAGAGGACTTCCTTTAGTTTAAAGAAAATAAAAATTACTTATTTATCGACACACCTAAGGAAGGTTGTTACTATTCACATGTTCACACATTGAGTAGGATTCTATTTTTATATTGAGTTGTGGATAAAAGAACTTCATGATATATTTATGGTTCACTATTTCCTAGAAATTTTATGCTTCGGTTTGAAAAAATTATAAACTAAGAGGAATCATAGTGCTTATGAATCACTCTTTGAAGATTTGTATACGTAAATACTAGTTGAAAAAATGATTTTAGGCTATGTGAAGGACATATTTAAATTATAAGCAGCCAAAAAAAAAAAAAAAAAAACGAGAGGAGCCATACATTATGTCACACGAACTTCTCTGTATTAAACCTAATTTACTCAAACATGTGTTTTACGACAATATGAAGAGGTTATATTTACCATAAACATTAATATTTATTGTAATGGTTTTGAATGATGCTACTTTATGATTTTTAAAAAGGAGATAATTTTTTTATATTTAGATATTGAAAGAAAAGGAATGTTTTTAGTTATGTATGGAAAAGGCAGGATTCTTCTATTTATATGTTGAAAGGAAAGGATTTATATATTTATATATTGAAGGTAAATATTTTAATCATATTTGTGTGTTTAAAGACAAGAAAGCTAGGTATAAAAGATAGGTAGTTGCATCATGTATAAGTTTAAGATTTTATACTTATTCACTACATGAAATGTTGTGTGCCTTTTTGAGAAATAAATTATGTAAATGCTATTTCCATCAAATATGGTAGTTTTGATTAAGTTTTAATTTTTCCAAAATTTAGTAGAATCGAGGGGTTGTGACATGGAAAATTTTCTGATTTTGGGCTTAGTCGTTGGGAGAATTTATTAAATGTTGGGGAATTGATGATTTTCAATTAACAAGACACAAAGATGCCCAGATGGACGATATTTTGACAGATTGTCGAGGAAGTGAAATAGACTTAAAATTGGAAAAGAAAGGTATCAATGTTGCTAGCATGAGGAGCTGATCCCAATGACACTAATATGTATAGCATCACAATATTGTTAAAAGGAAGGAAAAAGTACAAACTCGACGTGACCATGACAACAGTAAAAGAAAAATGATTAATTGGGAAGGTCCACCAAATGAAGACGATTTTAGTAAACCGAAATATGGAGATGATCAACACAATGAGTTGAATGCAAGGAAACTTATATTACGACATGGTAAATCCTTGATGAAAAGATGACTATCCCTCGATATAGAACTCGATAAGGATATAAAAACACACATTAGACGGCTTGATGAGTCTATCGAAGTAACCATGTGACGACAGAAGGGATGAAATGAAGTAAGGATGTGATAAGATCATTAACCTAAACACAATGATACTGATGAAAGGACTAAGAAATAAATTTTAATACGTTCGACTAAGTCACTAAGTTTCGATGACTCAAATCCTATCAAATCGAGAACTGACGCAAGTCACCTTACTGGAATACTTTCTTTCTTAACAATACACACGACACAAACCACAATGCTTACACGAACCAACTGTAAAGCAGGATGCCAGAGGTGGATTTATATTACTTCTCTGAATTCGGTTACAATGCAGAATAACTATAAACAAATAACTAACTACGATCGGCCTCAGCCGTTACAACTTACAAGTAACTATGGTGTGTTCTCCCGGTGTGTCGACCTCACCCTCTCCTGGTTCACCTCGGAACTCTGAGCTATGGATCGATCTCAAATCTCTTCCCTTTGGCCTGTGTGACTCTTCAGAACTCCTCTCGGCTCTGCTCTCTGATACTGTTGATCAAAGACTGAAGATCCCTTCTCTGATTTCCTCTCCTTCTCTTCTACCCTGTCGTTGTTGTTCCTGAGATTACTGTAATCCCCGAGACATGCATCCTCCTGTCTGCCGATCCTTCCAAATCCTGCAGACCTGCAACTGTCAGCTTCCAACCATGCTACACAACCTCTATCCATGAAGTCACCTGTCAGGTCTTTCACCTACTTGCAATAACTGTATTAACTTCCTCAGCAACTCTAAACGGCTACCAGGTATAGTCCCTTGACTTTCTTCCCTTCCAACCTTGCTATAGTAGTCGGTCACATCTCGACCTTCTTGTCGGCTTACTTCTCATCTTCTGCGGTTCGCCAGTCCTTCCCTTCCTCCAGGCTTGGCTTCGCCAAACCTATCATGTCATAGTTCGAACACTTCTCGATTGCCTGACATCTTACTCCACTTGTCGTCTATCGACCATTACCTATCGATTCTTGGCCTAACACAACATCCACTACGCTGCTCATGTCAGTCGCATTTCGACTGCTTCTGCTCGACTTGTTGATTTCGACCAGTCAACCTGCTCTCCGCACTAGTGGTCATCGGCACTCCCACTAGTCGGCTCCCTCCTATCAATCAACCTCGAATGATCTTCCTAGGCCCTGATGCTCTTGCATCAGAATCGCCAGGTGAAAAATAATTTGACTGCTCCATCAGTCTCCTCAACTCTTCTTCGAAAATCCATGTCAGCTCCTGCAACTCATCATCTTTCCATCGCACTAAATATTCCTTCTTCCGTGCGCTACGCGTTCACCCAACCTCATGTTCTTTGATTACTTCTGCAATCTCTTCTTTGTGTCGATCTAGAATTTGGTTTGTCAAGTCGATGCTTATCGCTTCCTCGCTTATGTTGCTTGACCCCTCTTCAAACTTATACAGATTTGAAACATTGAATGTTGCTGAAATGTTCAAGTCTTCTGGCAATTCCAATGCATAAGCGTTGTCCAAAATCTTCTTCAGAATTCTGCATGGTTCTATCTTCTTCAGCTTTAGCTTGTTGTATTTACCTGTCGAAAATATCTCCTTCCGTAAATATGCATAGACTAAGTCCCCTTCTTGGAACGATTGTAGCCTCTTTTTCCTATTGCACATTTTCATGAACTTCATGCATATGCTCTATGAATGTTTCTGCATTCGTGCTCTTCCTGGGTTTTTTTGGCAACTCAAACAAATCCACCACTCTTTGTGGGCTTCTCCCCTGAACAATATGGAATGGGCTCAATCCCGTCGACCAATTCACATAATTGTTGTATGCAAACTCTGCCTATGCCAACACATTTTCCCACTGTTTGGGTCTATCGGTTGCTAGACATCTCAGAAGGTTTCCCAAAATTATGTTTACCACCTCGGTCTGTCCATTGGTCTGCAGATGGTATGACGAGCTAAACTACAACTTTGTGTCCAGTTTCTTCCATAGGGTTCTCCAGAAATTCCCCATAAATTTGGTATCCCGATTCGACGTGATACTCTTTGGCAACCCATGCAATCTGACTATCTCCTTGAAGAATAGTATAGTAATCCCTATGGTGTCACTCGTCTTCTTACATGGTATGAAATGCGCCATCTTCAAAAACCTGTCGACTACAATAAATATTGAGTCGCTTCCTTGCTGAGCCTTCAGTAATCCTAACATAAAATCCATGCGAAGATGCTCCCAACGGTTATCCGGTACCGGCAATGGTGCATACAACCCTGTGTTCTGACTCCTTCCCTTTTACAACTGGAAAACTTGACATTATCGAACCCACTTTCCAATGTCTGTCGACATCCCTGGCGAGAAATGCTTCTCTTCAACCAATGCTTTTGTCTTATTGATGCCAAAATGCCCTGCTAACCTGCCATTATGAAATTATCAGATTAGGTTCTCTCTTATTGATCCTCTAGGAATGCACAACTAACTCCCCCTGAACAGATAACCTTCTTGAATGAAGTAACTCAAATATGGAGTCCTCTCGATACTCCAAGGTTCACGACAATCCTTCCATGTTTTTGCAAAATCTTCGTCGGTCTCATACTCCATCTTTATCGACTCTATCCTCGTCGCCAGAATTGTCGTCATGTTCAATAGCGCAACTATCCTGCTCAATGCATCAGCAACTTTATTCGACTTGCCCGACCTATGTCGTAACACGAATGTATACCTCTGAAGTAGCTGCACCCACTTCATGCGTCACTGATCCAATTTCAACTGAGTGTTCAAATACCTCAGTGCTTGGTGATCTGTGTATAACACAAATTCCTTGGGAAACAAATAATGCCTCCACTTCTTCAGTGCTTGATCGATAGCATAAAATTCTTGGTCATGGACCGAATACTTCTGCTTCACTCCATTCAGCTTTTCACTAAAGAATGCAATTGGTTGGCCCTCCTGGCTCAACACTGCTCCAATTGCTGTTCCACTCACATCACAATCGAACTGGAAAAATTTGTCAAAGTCTAGGAGCGCCAAGACTCGGCTCTCAGTGACCTTTTCGTTTAACTCATTGAAATATCTCTGGGCTTCGTCCGTCCACTTGAACTCACCCTTTCTCATGCATTCTGTCAATAGTGCACAAATTCGACTGAATCCCCGAATGAACTTCTCACTCCAGTCGTACTTGTCGGTTCTGGCCAATCTACTATTTCCTTCACCTTCTCTGGGTCCATCACCAACCCTTTACGCGAGATTACAAACCCCAAGTACACCAATTCCTTCTTCATGAAGAAACACTTTTGTAGGCTCACCATTAGATTTTCTTCCTACAATTTCTACAATACATGTCGAACGTGCTCCAAGTGCTCTGCCTTGGTTCGACTGAAAATCAGAATGTCATCTAAGTAGACTACGCAAAACTTTCCTAAAAATGGCCTTAACACCTCATTCATCAATCTCATGAATGTGTTGGGTGCATTACTCAACCCAAATGGCATGACTAACCACTCATATAACCCTTCTTTCATATTGATTGTTGTCTTCCATTCATCTCCTTCTCTGACCCTGATCTGGTGATAACCACTCTTCAGGTCTATCTTCGTGGAGTATATCTCTCTACTCAGGAAATCCATCAATTCATCCATTCTCGGTAATGGAAATCGATACTTGATCATGATCCTGTTGATGGCTCTGTAGTCGGTTCACATTCTCCATTCTCCACCCTTCTTCGATGTCAATACCGCTAGTAATGCACATGGGCTCAGACTTTCTCTGATTAACCCTTTGTCCAACAACTCTTGGACCTATCGGTTGAGTTCTTGCCCCTCTATCGGACTCATCCTATATGGTTCTTTGTTTCGCAGACTCGACCCTAGAATCAAGTCGATCTGATGGGATATGCTCCTTGTTGGTGGAAATCTAGTCAGTTTCTCATCAACCATTGTGTCACTAAACTCTTCGATCTCGACTGGAATATTCTCCTCTCTGGTCATTCTTTCGACATATGGTCCTTTTGGAATGATCGCAAAACATCCCGACTGTCTCTCCTCTTCTGCAAGGAATTCCTTCGCGGTGCTCATCAACACTCGCTTCTCCCAAAGATTGCTCTCGCCATGCTTACTGTCAGCTTGATCTTCTTGCCTCGGCTTAAGAGTCCTCTTCACGCCATTCTTCCACACTATGACTGTGTTGGCTCGACCATCATAGATCATTTTCCGATCATATTGCCATGGTCTTCCTAACAATAGATGGTATGCATCCATGGGAACTACATCGCACAGTACCCTGTCCTCGAATCCTTCAACTCGGAAGTTGATCAGGCACTATCTCGTCACCTTGACATGGTGTCCCTTCTGTAACCATGAGATCTTGTAGAGGTGTGGGTGTTCTCAACACTTCAACCCGATCTTGTCGATGACTTCTGTCGACACAAGATTCTCTGTGCTTCCACCATCAACTATGGTTTTACAATGCCATTCTCCGATCCGCACCTTTGTTCAAAAAATTGCCTTCCATTGTGTTGGCTCCATCGGGTCGCGTTGATCTTCTTGGATCAAGGCTCTCTGAACCATCATATTTCGGTTCTTCTTCTTTTCACCTCCACTGCTTTCGAATGCCGATTATTCCCTCTCGTCGACTTGCTCATCCTTTTGACATTTGGGTTTTGACTCCTCTGTAGCATGTAGGTTCTCTGGGCACTCATATGCCTTGTGTCCCATTCCTCGACACTTGTAACAGATTACGGCTGGTCTGTTAGCTCCTTTCTTGTCGGATGGACCACTTCGACTATATGCACCTCGACTGCGGTTCTCATGATCATCGCGTCGATTTTCTTGCACTTTCTCCTGTGTCGATGTCCCTTCCGTGTGTTGGCTATCTTCGACACTTTCCTTCCTATACCCACCACTTTGGCCTTTCGCAGAGACAGTTTCCACACCTCGACTAGTCATCCTTCCCCTAGTCACTGTGGATTTTCTTGACAGTTTATCTTCTTCCTTTAGAGCTTACTGGTATGCTTCTCCGACTACTCTGAATCTCGTCATGTTCAGTTCATCCTGAATAGCATATTTTAAGCCGTTCATGTACCTAGCAACAGCTTCTTCTCCTTCATCAATTTGTCCTGACCAAATCGACAATCAGTAGAACTCCTCTGTGTACTCCTTCAAGGTCATTTCTTTCTGTCGAAAGTTCTGTAACTTCCTGAACAAGGAAATCACATAGTCATTTGGCAAGAACTTTCCCTTCAACTTGGCAACCATTCTGTCCCAAGACTTGATTTTCTCCTTGCCTTTCTTGAGTCTGCCAGCCTATACATTGTCCCACCACAATGAGGCATGGCCCTTCAACCTCAAACATGCAGTCTTAACCCGTTTAGGATCCTCGATCTTCTCTAGGTCGAAGTATTTATCCATCTCTCTGAACTAGTCGATCAAATCTTCTCGGTCTAGGCTTCCCAAGTACATATGCACATTTATCTTCACCTGACCTCTCATATCCGTCAGGAGTTTGATCAGTTTTTCCTTTGGTTCCTTTGCGGCTTCTTCCCGAGCTTCCACCTCTTCGACCTCCTCATCGCTGTGGTCTAACGCCTTAGTAATACAACCACACCTGTGGCTTTCTTTGATCGCTGGGACTTCATTTGTCAAATTTCGCATTGTTCTGATGCATTCATCAAACATCTCACGATCCACTACGATGGCTGCTTCGCCACGTGCTCTTTGTCCTCGGACATTAACACCTCTATGAGCCATTTCCAACCTCTGCTGAAACTCTCACACGTCCAATCACAACCGGACTTTAAACAAGTCGTGCACAACTCTACCCAACTGTAGCTGGAGCTGTCCAACTCACTTGCAAGCTCAATATCACGAACTTGAAGGATTTTTCTGCTCTGATACCAATTGACGCAAGTCACCTTACTGGAATACTTTCTTGCTTAACAATACACATGACACAAACCACAATGCTTACACGAACCAAGTGTAAAGGAGGATGCCAAAAGTGGATTTATATTACTTCTATGAATTCGGTTACAATGCGGAATAACTGTAAACAAATAACTAACTACGATCGGCCTTATCCCTTACAACTTAGAAGTAATTGTGGTGTGTTCTCCCGTTGTGTCAAACTCACCCTCTCCTGGTTCACCTCGGAACTCTGAGCTATGGCTCGATCTCAAATCTCTGATCTTCAGCCTGTGTGACTCTTCACAACTCCTCTCGGCTCTGCTCTCTAATACTGCTAATCAAAGACTGAAGATCCCTTCTCTGATTTCCTCTCCTTCTCTTCTACCCTGCTACTATTGTTCCCGAGATTATTGTAATCCCCGAGACATGCATCCTCCTGTCTGCCGATCCTTCCAAATCCTGCAGACCTACAACTGTCAGCTCCCAATCATGCTGCACAGCCTCTGTCCATGATGTCACCTATCAAATATTTCACCTACTCACAATAACTGTATTAACTTCCTCAGCAACCTTGAACGGATACCAGGTACAGTCCCTTGACTTTCTTCCCTTCCGACCTTGCTATAGTAGTTGGTCACATATCGACCTTCTTGTCGGCTTACTTCTCATATTCTGCGGTTCACTAGTCCTCCCCTTCATCCGTGCTTGGCTCCGCCAAACCTGTCGTATTGTAGTTCGACCACTTGTTGACAACCCAACGTCTTACTCCACTTGTTTTTTATCGACCATTACCTTTCTATTCTCAACCGAACACAACATCCGCTGCGCTGCTGCAGTCAATCGCATTCCGACTGCTTCTGCTAGACTTGTTGACTATGACAAGTCAACCTGCTCTCCACACCAGTGGTCATCGGCACTCCCGCTGGTTGGATCCCTCGTATCGATCAACCTGGATTGATCTTCCTAGGCACCGATGCTCCTGCATGAAGAACCAACATTGTCAAAACATTTAAGGGTTTGGGAAGTAGTTTAATGGAATTTGGTTTTTGGACTATTTGAGGGTCTCTCTTGATTTGCTAAAACCGTGATTATATATTACCGAATATTTTATGATGTTTACCTTCTCGTCTTGAAGGGAGGATAAACTAATAGATTTGAATCCTTGCTTGGATTTGTTATGTTTTGATAAACTATTGGGTGGCCATTGACACAATACGGCTTATTGATAATTTGGAAATTGTAGACCCTTGTGAATGAATAAGAGATATAGGAAATCTAGTTGGGACTGACAATTATTGAATCTATTATTGGATTGAAATTATGTGAAGTTACGATTGAGTTCCTGAGGATGTATTGGAACCATACTAGATGATCTAGAAAATGAATGTGAACCACTAGTGCTTACGGACAGGATTGCTTGAGAAAAATAGAAGAGAACAATAGAAGATGAGAATAGGAGATCAAGTAAAGCCTATATCGAAAGAATGAGAAAAATTAACTTCAAGATGAAGTTCTATATAAGAGGGGGTGTATGTAATGCCCCTAAAATGACTGTGGACCTTAACGGCACCTATCGATTCACCTGACTAAACAACTTTGATAAAATGGTCTCTTAAGCCTTTTTATGTCTTAAATGATTGAGAAAAACCTGAAGATGTGAATGACGACAATAATGAATTAACGAATTAAATTATATGTGTGGAGTGTTATAATTGATTGATTAGTTTTGGCTTAATGATTAGCCTTGATTGATCAAGTCAAAGTGAGGTAAGACAGTTACATTCCTAGCTCTGTGACTTGGGAGGATGAAACTGAGATGCATCATAGCTTTCAACATTTATCCTGAACTTCGAGATGAAGTTCTAAATACGTAGGGGTGTATGTAGTGCCGCTAGACTACTGTAGACCTTGAGGGAACTTGTTGAATGACCCAACTGATTGAAACATTAATAAAATGATCCTTTGATTTTATTTTGAGTGTGTTCATGATTAGGATTGATTGTGAATCAATAAATAATGATATACGTGTATCCAGATAGTTTATGTAAATGAATGATTACATGTTGTTTAACGATTAACTTTGATTATGGAAAATGTACATGTGAATGATGCTTAACGACTAGCTGCATGAGTGATTATGTGATGAGAACGAAGAAAGTAAATATTGACGAGATGCATTTCTGATTAGATGAATGAGTAATGTTATGAGTAAAATATAAATGCTTAATGAAGTAGCAGATTGATGAATCAAATTATGATAATTGAGGACAATACTACTAGTATATGTTTGTGAGAAATGTGTGTAGCAGCAGGTGAAACGGTTCACCGACGGACACACAAGGGAATTGAAGGGTCGTAGAGTACGGATTAATCACACACAGGGAGAGCGAGGACGATGTCGACTTCTGACGGAATACCACGCTGAGCAGATAAGCACTGATCCGCTTGCTCAAGAGGAAAGCGTGAGGGCGTACATGGTGGGCCATGACGGAGTTGGTCACGTACGAGTTGGGGGGTGGGTGCAGTGAGAATGGACTCACTCCTCAGTGCCATTAATACCTAATAGTGTGTAGATCGAGGATGGAAGGTAATGGCTCCTGAAATCCGTACATGAAGTTCCCGCAAGTCAAAATGAAAGGATGACGGCAGAAGGGCCCGACAATGTGGTACCTTGCCGAGAACGGAAAGAGTGGACGCAAGGACCCAACGATGTGGTACCTTTTCGAGGAATGGAAACTATGGATGACTGGACCATGTTAGGATATTCCTATACTCCATCATAGTCCCACCAGTATTTTGATCATTTACATTTTCAGTCATGCATGCAATTTTAGGGTTTGCATGCATTCTAGGGTTTGCATGCATCCCAGTCATCAGTCCAGCACCTAGCCCTCAGTTAGCCAGCCCCCGGGAGCTTCTCACTGATCAATTTTAGCCCTCCAGTTCCTTAATGCACCCTTATTCCTTGATTTTACGTAGCAACTCGCCCTTCTTCACCTACTAGTCCAGTTGTCTTCAGTTTATACTCAGTTACACTTAGTTACACTCAGTTACACCTACAAGACTCAATTTGACTGATGGTTGACAGTTACTTGAGCATTGATGACTCCACTGATGATGATGAAGACTTCCAGTTGCGCTCCGATGACACTCTAGTGATCCTTTGATCACTCCATGAAGGTTAATTCGAATTGCCACCTTAGGCATTCGAATCCTCATGCATTGTACTATTTATTTGTCCATATTGTGATTAATTAATTAGTGTGTGTGAAGTATTTTTGCTTCTATCCGAGTTCTACTGTATTATTATTATGTTGCTCATTATGCTGCATTGACCACTCTTCTTCTATTTTCATGCTTAATCATAATTACTCTTGTGAGGTATACATCATCTCTTAGATCTGCTGTGAGGATTTTCACATGGTATTAGAGCATGTTGAGAGTATTGTTTATCTCCATTCTTGAGAGTTTTTTGCAAGTTATTACCAAGATTTTGAGTGTAGCAGTTGCAGCAGTTTTTGCATTCTCGCAGCAGTAGCAGTTGCAGATATTCTCTATTGTTTTTGCAGGTCTTCTACAGCTTTAATGTTTTCAGAAGATCCTCCTCTTTATCTATTCGACTATGTTGAATGGAAACAAAAAATGATAGCATATTTGAAGAGACATGGTCTCTTTGATTATTGTTTTGAAAGAGAGTTCGAATCCTATGAAGAAAAGATTGATTGTTTAAATGAAGGTGGAAGAGCTATTGCAGCCATCATGGTTGCTATATCTGGAAGCTTGGCATTCTATTCCCTTGATGATGTTGAATCTCCAAAAGAGCTATGGGCCCACCTGGATGAAAGATTTGGCAGACAGAATGAAGGGATTGGTCCAAACCCATTCGAGAGCAAGCAAAGTGTTGCATTCGTCCTCCTTGATGATATCTCAGATCATGGAATAGTATCATCTCATATTGAAGTTGTCCATAAAGAACTTGTAGATTCTACACTCATGCTCCAACTTTCTTCTCTTTCTGTGCCAGCTCACACTCTAGATATTGCAGAAGGTCCTAAATCCTCTCTTGCACCAAAGTCTGTTGGTTTGCATCATGATCACATGATTATTTCGGAGGTAAAATTAGCTATTGGAGGTAATGCATTCGCTCTCCTCAAGCAATCACCTCTTATTTACTACTATATGATCATTATTCCATGCTTTAAGAAGGTTATTGAAGAATATGGCCATTTCCATTCGCTTGGGATGATTTCTCATGCATTTACTGGTTTTGATCTCACCTCTCATGGTTCAAAGGAGATCTCAAGAAACCATGATTCAAGTCTTGGATCTAATTTGGATTCTAAGCAAACACTACTTGAGATAATTTCTCATGCATATGATGGTTTTGATCTCACCCCTGCTGGTTCAAAGGAGATCTCGAGAAACTATTCATCAAGTCTTAAATCTAATTTGGATTTCAAGCAATCATTATTATTTGATGCTTCTTTTTGGCATAATCTCACCCATGATGGTTTGAAGGAGAAGACAAAAGACTATCTTCATATTCATGTTTTTGATCCTACCTCAACTGATTCGAATCACAGGTTCAATGATCATCCTCATACTTTTGGATTTGTTCTCATCACATTCGATCTGAAGAGTAAGTACAAGCACATGCTTTTTGAGCATGATCCACTTCTTCCCAAGAAGAAGATACCTCCAGACATATGACCAAGCATCACACCTGCTTGAGTTTGGAGCATTTATTTTTTGTGTGTGCCTTACAGTTTGTTTTGAGGGGGGGGGTATTTTTCCCATGAAATTTTCCCCACTTCCTTGGGTTATTGACTTTTATTATTCATTGTATTGGGTGACCTTTGGTCTTAGTTACCAGGGCCCAGGATGGATTAATCGGGGGTGTTAGTATATTCCTATACTCCATCCTAGTCCCACCAGTATTTTGATCATTTACATTTTCAGTCATGCATGCACGTTTAGGGTTTGCATGCATCCTAGTCATCAGCCCAGCACCTAGCCCTTAGTTAGCCAGCTCCCGGGAGCTTCTCACTGATCAGTTTTATCCCTCTGGTTTCTTAATGCGCCCTTCTTCCTTGGTTTTAGGAAGCAACTTGCCCTTTTTCACCTACTAGTCCAGTTGTCTTCAGTTTATACTCAGTTACACTCAATTACACTTAGTTACACTCAGTTACACCTACCAGACTCAGTTTGACTGATGGTTGACAGTTACTTAAGCATTGATGACTCCACTGATGATGATGAAGACTTCCAGTTGTGCTCCGATGACACTCCAGTGATCCATTGATCACTCCATGAAGGCTAAT